>SJYV01051745.1:0-10006 GCA_006410875.1 Neotragus pygmaeus
AAAAGGCAGAGGAACCAGAGATCAAATTGCCAGCATCCTTTGGATCATCAAAAAAGCAAGATAGTTCCAGGAAGACATCTACTTCTGCTTCATTGACTATACCAAAGCCTTTGACTATGTGGATCACAACTGTGAAAATTCTGAAAGAGATGGAAATACCAGACCACCTTACCTGCCTCCTGAGAAATCTGTGTGCAGGTCAAGAAGCAATAGTTAGAACTGCACATTAACAGACTGGTTCCTAATCAGGAAAGGAGTACTTCAAAGCTGTATATTGTCACCCTGCTTTTTTAACTTATATGCAGAGTACATCATGAGGAATGCCAGGCTAGATGAAGCAGAGGTTGGAATCAAGATTGCTGGGAGAAATATCAATAAACTCACATATGCAGATGACACCACCCTTATGACAGAAATTGAAGAATTAAAGAGCTTCTTGTTGAAAGTGAAGAGAAGAGTGAAAATGTTGGCTTAATACTCAACATTCAGAAAACTAAAATCATGGCATCTGGTCCCATCATTTCAAGGCAAATAGATGGAGAAACAATGGAAACAGTGATAGACTTTATTTTGGGGGGCTCCAAAATCACTGCAGATGGTGACTGCAGCCATGAAATTAGAAGACGCTTGCTCCTTGGAAGAAAAGCTATGACCAACCTAGACAACATATTAAAAAGCAGAGGCATTACTTTACCAACAAATGTCCATCTAGTCAAAGCTATGGTTTTTCCAGTAGTCATACTGGATGTGAGAGTTGGGCTATAAAGAAAGCTGAGTGTGGAAGAATTGATGCTTTTGAACTGTGGCGTTGGAGAAGACTCTTGAGAGTTTCTTGGAGTGGAAGGAGATTCAACCCGTCCATCCTAAAAGAAATCAGTCCGGAATATTTATTGGAAGGACTGATGCTGAAGTTGAAACTCCAGTACTTTGGCCACCTAACATGAAGAACTAACTCATTGGAAAAGACCCGGATGCTGGGAAAGATTGAAAGCAAGAGAAGAAGGAGATGACAGAGGATGAGATAGTTGGATGGCATCACCGACTTGATGAGTTTCCCTGGTGGCTCAGATGGTAAAGCATCTGCCTACAATGCGGGAGACCCTTCCTGGGTCGGGAAGATCTCCTGGAGAAGGAAATGGCAACCCGCTCCAGTATTCTTGCCTGGAAAATCCCAAGGATGGAGGAACCTGGTAGGCTCCAGTTCAAGGGGTCACAAAGAGTCAGACACGACTGAGCGACTTCACACACACTGACTCGATGGACATCACTTTGACCAAACTCCGGAACTGGTGATGGACAGGGAAGCCTGGCATGCTATAGTCCATGGGGTCACAAAAAGTGGGACATGACCGAGCAATTGAACTGAACTGAACTTTGTTCTCAGGGAAAGCAGTTAATCTTCCAGGCACATTGCAGATCCTGAAAGAATCACAGGAAGAAAATGTTTTCTGTAAAGAAGTGTATTAATACATGTAGAATTTCAGACTTTATGGGTGAAGAAATAGGAGGTCATTTCTGGGGAAATGATGGCTTTTCAGGAGCTGACTTCGGAAGTTGGGGGGCTGGCAATGGCCAGAGCTCAGTGATGATATATTAGACTCCAGGTCTATTTCTTTCACCAGGATATACATGAAGGTGAGATCTGTATACATCTTGAGTGTAGGAGCCTCTATTCCCTTGGAATCAAGGGGCTTCATCCTCCTCACATGAAAATGTGTTCACAAACTCTGAAGCTCTCCAAATCTCCAATTTTGGGGAGTCTTTAAAGGCTTCATCACATAAGCATGATTGATTATTAACTCAATCTTTTGATGGAACTGAAAAGTTCCAAACATCTAATCATGGCTTGGTCTTTCTGGTAAACAGTTTCCATCTAGGAGCCTGCTGAGTGTTGCCTCATTAGAATATAAGACATTCCTATCACCTAGGGAGCTCCAATGGCACCCCACTCCAGTACTCTTGCCTGGAAAATCCCATGGATGGAGGAGCCTGATGGGCTGCAGTCCTTGGGGTCGGTAAGAGTTGGACACGATTGAGCGACTTCACTTTCACTTTTCACTTTCATGCACTGGAGAAGGAAATGGCAACCCACTCCAGTGTTCTTGCTGGAGAATCCCAGGGATGGAGAAGCCTGGTGGGCTGCCGTCCATGGGGTCGCACAGAGTCGGACACGACTGAAGTGACATAGTAGCAGTAGCAGCAGGGAGCTCCTAGGAACTTAAGTATGTCAGGAACTAGAATCAGGGAAAATATATTAGAACAAAAAATGTTCCTAATACTCTTATCACAAGAAATTGTACGGTCTCAGGAACTCCATGCCAGGAACCAGGGGCAGATATCTACATAAAATTATTTCACTGTCTGCAATGTGTAATTTCCAAATAGCCTACTTTTCTGTGAAATGCTTACTTCTTTTTGCTAAATCTAAGTATTAGATTTTTATCTTGGATCCAGAAACAGTTAGCTCTGTTGCTGCTGCTGCTGCTGCTGCTGCTAAGTCACTTCAGTCGTGTCCAATTCTGTGGGACCCCACAGATGGCAGCCCACCAGGCTCTGCCATCCCTGGGATTCTCCAGGCAAGAACACTGGAGTGGGTTGCCCTTTCCTTCTCCAGTGCGTGAAAGTGAAAAGTGAAAGTGAAGTTGCTCAGTTATGTCCAACTAGTAGCGACCCCATGGACTGCAGCCCACCAGGCTCCTCCTTCCATGGGATTTTCTAGGCAAGAGTACTGGAGTGGCTTGCCATTGTCTTCTCCACAGTTAGCTCTAGTATCATTCAAAGAATGATGATTGANTGCTCAGTTGTGTCCAACTAGTAGCGACCCCATGGACTGCAGCCCACCAGGCTCCTCCTTCCATGGGATTTTCTAGGCAAGAGTACTGGAGTGGCTTGCCATTGTCTTCTCCACAGTTAGCTCTAGTATCATTCAAAGAATGATGATTGAAGATTTAGATATGGTGCCAGCTTGGAAATAATGTCTGTGAGGTTACAGTGTTGAAGTGCAGAATACAATCCAAACTTGTTGAGATAACATATAATACCTTTTGTGACTTGATTCCCATTTATTTCTAACCCCATTCTCATATATATACCATTGTTCCAGTCATACTAAGTCTCCTATATTTTATAATACATGGTAATTTTTCTTACCTCCATACACTGTTAATTAATACAGTATTTCATCTGATAAATATGGTGTTCTCCATATGGAGAAATCTTACCTTCATAACAAAGCTTAAGTATTAGGTACTCTGGGAGGACTTCCATGATTTACTTTTATGATGGTATGTGTGTATAAGTATTTAAAACTCTCATATGAAAAAAAACCTTAAGGATACATTTTGCTCATATTTAAGCCATCATCAAGCAAAACCAATTAAGTTCTGACTATGTTGGAGATTATTTTCCCAACTGTAGTGAATTTTGAAAAATTTCAAAATGAAGTTTTCACAATTATTCAAATAGTTCAAATGATTCTATTAGGCCACCAGATGTAAGTTGGCATTTGCTTTCCTATGCACATTTTTTAAAATTTAGTTGACAATGAAGTTTTGAATGACCTTGATTATCACATGCTGGATAATGTCTAGACGGTCACTCATATCACATGGAATGTAACATGTACAGAAAATTCATTTGTTAGGCTGAATAGCAAGAAGATCCATCTCAATTACAAAATTCAGACTTATGTTTTAAAGGAAATTCTTTTATTTTGCCTTAGGACATATAAATCAATTCAAATTATACTCATCAGAGATTTAATGCCCAAGACTGCATTAAAAATATATGAGAAAAATTAACTGAGATGTAAAATATTTTTGTATATTAATGGATAAGTCTGATAATTGACAATGCTTATAAGGTTTATTTTAAAGTACAAATATTTGACTTCAATTTGTGACAAACCAGATATGCTATCCTACATAATTCCTTGTTATCCAGTTTAAAGTTGACATAACAATGTTAACGTTTTAATTGTGTGAGTTCAAACCACCTTCCTATTTGAAGGAAATCCTTCTTGATACAATTCTTGGTGGGAAGAAATATCGTACTTCCCATCCTGATGCCAAAGAGAGTCACTGGTTTTATTCTGTGCCCAGAAGCACCTGGCCTTAGAAAAATGAGAGAAAGAATGACTGACAACTTAGTTATGGCACCTGCCAGCTTGGAGGCAATGTCAGGAGAGATTGTGAGGTAAAATGGTAGGACATAATAGGTGCTATGAGTTTCCCAGGTGGCTTAGCTGGTACAAAAAAAAAAAGAAAGAAAAAACAAAAAACACACCTGACAATGCAGGAGACACAAGAGATGCAGGTTCTGCCTGGGTTGGGAAGATCCCCTGGAGAAGGAAATGGCAACCCACTCCAGTATTCTTGCCTGGAAAATCCCATGGACAGAGGAGCCTGGCGGGCTACACTCCACAGAGATACAAAGAATCAGACATGACTGAGCACATGGTCACCTGCTACACGTGCTGANGGAAATGGCAACCCACTCCAGTATTCTTGCCTGGAAAATCCCATGGACAGAGGAGCCTGGCGGGCTACACTCCACAGAGATACAAAGAATCAGACATGACTGAGCACATGGTCACCTGCTACACGTGCTGAACCAGTAAACAACATGTGGGGTGGCTACTTTCATGTCAGACTACATGCATTCAGAAAAAATGATCTACTCACAGGACTTCCAGTGGTCCAGTAGCTAAAGTTTCCAGTAGCTAAAGACTCCATGCTCCCAATACACAGGGACAGGGTTCAGTCCCTGGTCAAGGAAGTGGATTCCATAGGCCAAAATGAGAGTTTGCATGTTGCAACTAAATATCCTGCATGCTGCAATGAAACTCGAAGATCCTGAGTGCTGCATCGAAGATCCAGTGCAGCCAAATAAAAAAACAAATATTTTAAAAGATGACTTACTCACAACTCTTTGCTTCCCAATCTTACAAGTTAGGGACATTGGCATTTTAAATGTCCAAGGAAGGATCGCTTCTCAAAGTGGATACAACATTGTGTTAGTCACTCAGTTGTGTCTGACTCTTTGCCACCCCATGGACTGTAGCCCGCCAGGCTCCTCTCTCCATGGAATTCCCCAGGCAAGAATCCTGGAGTGGGTTGCCGTTCCCTTCTCCAGGGGATCTTCCCAACCAAGGGATTGAACCTGGGTCTCCTGCACTGCAGGCAGATTCTTTACCATCTGAGCCACCAGCAAGGTCCTTAATACATAAGTAAATTTTTTTTTTAAATGATCTATTCACAACTGTGTTTAGACTCTGCATTAGACACTGTTGAAGTGGGATTGTCACAGATCTGGAGATGGAAGAATTAAATGGAAGAGAGGAATGGGATTCTGGTCTTGGAATAGAGAGAGTGCAATTTTTGACAAAACAAGTATTAGTTACATTAGGCAAGAGCTTTTTATCTTGGAATATTAGTATAAAGAGAAATGTGTACACAGATGTTGGGCAGCCAATAACGGTGAACTGTGTTGGATGGTTGTCATTTATCCTGCTAAGACTCTAACCTCACTTTTTTTCCAAGAAAATTCCTGTTGGGTGAGTCTTAATGAAATGCAAAGCTTTATCTCTCACTATGAAAACCAAAGGAACCAGCCAGATCTACTCTTTCTCTGCTTCCTGAGCCTGGAAAGGGAATAGTACATTCTCTCAAAAGATTGAATATATTTGCCCAGGATTTTGAAACTGTGGGAGTAATTCAAGAGCATAGGACAATTAGAATTTGCCTAATGTGCTGCAGGCTATGTACATATCTGCCAGGCTTGGCTTCCATCACGGAGGTAATGTCCACAGCAGCAACTAGGGCATACAGAAATGATGACATGGTAGCATCTTAGTCAGATTTTTGCGGCCACACAAGGTGCCATCTTGTTTCCTGCCTATTTTCCAAGACCATTCTTCATTTTTCCATCACTCCTATGATACACTTTATGCTCATTTAATAATTACCCATTTCTATTAAATCAGATGGAGTTATATTTTTAAGTTTGCAATCAAGAGGCTTAACTGGTATACTCTTCCTTGTCCAGGAAGACTTCTTAAATGTGGGGCCAGCCAGTCATTCTCTTGTCTCCTATAGAGATTAATTCCAGATGATATAAACCAAAAGTTATTTCTGAATGAATGTGTAGAACTTTATTAAATGCCTTGTACATTTTTTGTTTCCTCCTCTTAGATATTAACTCCTTGTAGAACACAAATATTAATTAACTCAGAAGAAAGAGGGGCATCCTTTTGATTCACACTCTCAGCGTAAATGTCATCTCATTTATAAGCCCTTTCTTAATCATCTGTAACCAGGCTACCCGAGTCAGCTGTTTCTTATTATCCTGGTTCGTTTTCTTTATAACATATATCACTCTATTAAGTTATATTTTATGTATTAATTTATATGTCTCTATCCTCTTTTGAATATAAGCTCTGTAAGAGAAGCAACATTCACTATGGATCAGTTTGGACCAAAAAAAAAAAAAAAAAGCCTCTCATTGGTTCAACCAAATTATTCCCATACAGAAAATTTTGAGTTTGGCTAAAATTATGAAAACAGTGGAAAGTCAGAGGAAAAAGTCCCTTCCATCAGGGTATGGCCATCTATGAGTCATTGCCTAAAATTTCACTCTTTTTCTCCCTTTTCTCTCTTTTCCGTTTCCAAGCAGCATAAAGTGCTTTGTTCATATAAAGTGCAACATTTGTAAAGCATCATTTGAAGCAGACTTCAGAATCCCATTCTTTACCTCCATTTAACTATCAAAGTGTTTCTTCCAAAACAGCTCTCCATAGAAGTAATTAAAGGTAAATTTGTTATATCACTGCCCCAAATCTTCCTCATCTAATTGACTCCTGCCAGAAATTAAAGATCAGTGGAATCAAAGTCTGTGTGTGTGCATGTATAGACATGTACCTGTGGGTGAACTTTGAGGAGAAAATCTATCTCCCCGCTTAATGTCTCTGCCTGTAAACATTTCACTAGTACCTGAATCCAATACTGGCTGCATCACTGACCAGTGAACAAATCAGCATGGATCCTTTAATTGTATTTTCTTGTTCGTGAAGCTAAGGGAGTTATATCAATTGATCATGCATACGAATTGGCAAATGCGTAGATGGACGATGATAGATGGCTTTTGTCTTTGTTGGATAAAAGGTGACTCATGGCTTAAAACTTGATAAGATTTAGCCCTTTGCAAACATCTCATTGTGAGACGCAGGCTTAGTTACTTGTCTTCAGATATGCCTACCTCAGGTGACAAACTGATTGTAGTCAACAAATCTGACGGAGATGATAACAGGAGGATTAGCACGGAGCTGGAGAAAAACAGCACAAATCCTAAAAGACTGCATTTCATCTGGGCTGATAAGCTGTCATCTTACAGAGCACGCAAGTGCTGCCTTCTTTTAGGCAAAGAGAATCTGAGCCTATGAGCTTGGTATTCATTCAGCAACCAGAGAGACAAGAAAAACAGAAAAAGACCTGTAGCGAAGGGGAGTTTTAAAGCCTTGCCACAGTAGCACAATACCTGGTCCTGAATGAATAGAGAGAAAAAGAGATTTAAAGGGGGTTCTCATGGAAGGGCTGGCATCCAGCATCACCCTGCCTGGACTGGGCTTCCAAAGTCAACACAGTGTCTGAGGATAAACTGCCTTTCTCTCTTTTGCTGTTAGCTTCAGTTAAACACAAACCCTTCACTTTGCAGTTTGTCTGCTTTGGCCACGCTCAGTAAATTTCATGCCCTCACCCTTTGGGTCTCCTTTCTATAACAAATCCACTCCCCCACCTCCACTTCCACATGCACACACACCCCCAGAAAGCACACATAGGAAGAAACACGGCCTGTGTTATGGACAGTTAGCTAAATGATGCGTCCCTGAGCAGACACACAAAGGTTGTGGACAACACGCCCAGGTTTCAGCTGTCACTGCCACCTCTTCTGTGGTGCTCGTCCATGTCAATCCCCACGGTGAGATCTGACCTTCTCTCTCGATTTGGAGGAAGCGACCTTCTCCTCATGAACCTGATCACAGCCTCCTCCTGGCATATTTTAATGTGCGTGTTTTAAAACACTTGTGTGATGTGTATGGTGAGTCTAACTACACTAACACCCTGCTGGCTGGGTCATTCACTTACTGAGTTGAACCTTTGGGGAAAGGGAGAAGAGTGTGCTTGTCTAACTGTGAATCCAGCATCACACTCCTGGGATGGTGCTGTTCCTGGGTGACAGACAGAACAAACCTAAGTCCAAGCAAAATAACTATTTTTTTATGAACAGAAAAAGTCCAAGACAAAAATAGACACATTGAAGGGCTTAGGGCTTTAAGGCGGAAAGAGCAGAGTTACATAAAATCTAAACCAGCTTCAGAATGTAACTTCTCAATGGATGTGGTCATCTTTGGTTTACATATTTCAGGATGCTAACATGTCCAGTCCTAAAGAGACTCATAGACTGGGAAACCCCTGGACACAACCACATGACAAAGAGCATGCCCGGGCCTAAAATTAGCATGAGAGATAAATGACTTTGTACAGAAACAAGATGAGCTACTCCACATCTGAGGTCGGGGTGGTGGCTGTGAGGAGATACCCCTAGTCCAAGGTAAGGAACAGTGGCTGAGCTTTGCTGGAGCAGCCATGAAGAGATACCCCACGTCCAAGGTAAGAGAAACCCAAGTAGGATGGTTGGTGTTGTGAGAGGGCATCAGAGGGCAGACACACTAGAACCATAATCACAGAAAACTATCCAATCTGATCACATGGACCACAGCCTTCTCTAACTCAATGAAACTCAGCCATGCCGTGTGGGGCCATCCAAGATGGGAGGATCATGGTGGAGAGGTATGACAGAATGTGGTCCACTGGAGAAGGGAATGGCAAACCACATTAGTATACTTGTCTTGAGAACACCATGAACAGTATGAAAAGGCAAAATGATAGAATACTGAAAGGGGAACTCCCTGGGTTGGTAGGTGCCCGATATGCTACTGGAGATCAGTGGAGAAATAACTCCAGAAAGAATGAAGGGATGGAGCCAGAGCAAAAACAATACCCAGCTGTGGATGTGCCTGGTGATAGAAGCAAGGTCTGATGCTGTAAACAGCAATATTGAATAGGAACCTGGAATGTCAGGTCCAAGAATCAAGGCAAATNTGGAGAAATAACTCCAGAAAGAATGAAGGGATGGAGCCAGAGCAAAAACAATACCCAGCTGTGGATGTGCCTGGTGATAGAAGCAAGGTCTGATGCTGTAAACAGCAATATTGAATAGGAACCTGGAATGTCAGGTCCAAGAATCAAGGCAAATTGGAAGTGATCAAAAAGGAGACAGCAAGAGTGAACGTTGACATTCTAGGAATCAGCTAACTAAAATGGACTGGATTGGATGAATTTAACTCAGATGACAATTATATACACTGCTGTGGGCAGGAATACCTTAGAAGAAATGGAGTAGCNAAGGCAAATTGGAAGTGATCAAAAAGGAGACAGCAAGAGTGAACGTTGACATTCTAGGAATCAGCTAACTAAAATGGACTGGATTGGATGAATTTAACTCAGATGACAATTATATACACTGCTGTGGGCAGGAATACCTTAGAAGAAATGGAGTAGCCATTGTGGTCAACAAAAGAGTCCGAAATGCAGTACTTGGATGCAATCTCAAAAACAACAGAATGATCTCTGTTCATTTCCAAGGCAAACCATTCAATATCACAGTAATGCAAGCCTGTGCCCCAACCAGTAATGCTGAAGAAGCTGAAGTTGAATGGTTCCATGAAGACCTACAAGACCTTTTAAAACTAACACTCCAAAAAGAAGTCTTCTTCATTATAGGTGACTGGAATGCAAAAGTAGCAATTCGAGAAACACCTGGAGTAACAGGTAAATTTGGCCTTGGAATACGGAATGAAGCAGGGCAAAGGCTAATAGTCTTTTGCCAAGAGAATGCACTGGTCATAACAAACACCCTCTTCCAACAACACAAGAGAAGACTCTACACA
>SJYV01051749.1:0-36352 GCA_006410875.1 Neotragus pygmaeus
GTGGTTTTGGGGAGATGGGCTGTGACGAATAAGGATGAGGATGGAGTGAGAGACCAGGAGACAGAGCAGGGTTTGGGCAAAGCAGATATTAGAGGGTCGCTGGGTTTCGGGTTCGTAGGGAAACAGAGCATAAGGCATTTTGTCAGGTCAGGTATGGGCTTAGCGAGTCCAGGGTTCTCGAGCGCGGTCCGTTGAGTTGACTGGCACAGTATGGCCCTCAGATGTGTTCTGGTATGTTACTTTTAGTTACCATCTTATCTGTTTGGTCTGTAGACTGACTGGCACAGTGGAGAAACCACCCCGAAAACGGAAAAGCAGGTAAGGCAAAATGCCTTCCTAATTTTTCTCCGTATTTTTCCATTTGCTTGGGTGCACCTGTGCTAGACTGCATAATTATACACTGTCAGATGAAGTTTTTTATTTAGCTCCTTTCTTAATGAGTGTAGCTGTCTGCAGGATCTCTCTTCTGAGGACCTCAAAGTATTAACCTGTACACTTTTTTTTGTATCTAAGATTATATGGCAAACAGATGTCGATAATTGAGAAGTCCTAGTTTTTTTATGTTAGCCCTAATTTCAACTTCTTCACCAGCTCTGTTTAAAAAGCTAAGGTTTATTTAACACCTACTATGTGTCAGGTACGATGTGCAGGTGACTATTTGTATATTCTTCTGTAATCCTTGAAGCTCCCCAAGGAAGTGTGTGCAGGTAATCACTGTTTTACACAGGAGAGAACTGAGACAGGACAGAAACTGAGCATTTCCCCAAGATCATACATCTGATAAATGATAGAACCAGGAAGCTTTTAACGTTATTGTATAATGCCTCTAATAAATAAATAATTAAAAATAGGTAACTTAAAAAAAATTTATTGTACGTAGAGTGTAATGAAGAGCTGAACCACAGGAAAATAGAAAATAGTCCGCAGCAAGTGCATTATTCCATGCGTCCATTCCATTTTCTGAGCACATTCCACGTGTCAGGTACTTTATAGCAATTCTGTGTAGTCACTTGAAGATTCCTTTTTCACAGATGTTGGCATTGGCCTAGAGAAAGTAAGTTACAGTAGTGAGGATGTGACCAGTGGGACCACTGTAATAGTACTTGCTAAGTTATCCATGTTAGTACCTGGAAAACCTTAACAATAAGTAGATATGAAATGCTGATGGTGGAAGGTGTCAGTAGCCAAAGTTCCTTTGTCACTGTTTAGACCTGCACTGGGCAATATGGTAGCCATGTATGGCGTTGAACACTCAAAATGTGGCTGGAATGACTGAGAAACTGAATTGTTAATATTATTAGTTGTAGTTAAATTTTAACATGGATACTTAGTTATTTGAAAATGTTTATATCTGGAACGGCTTGGCTTTGTGAATCTGCTTTTTCATCTGTAAATTATGAAATCTAAACACAGATCAAATTTATCCAATGAAAACTTAATGTCTAAGGTGAGGCATATATTTTAAGTATTAAAAAAATACACCAAGTTTCAGATTAGTACAAAAAGAACATGGCAAATTTCTCATTAGTAATTTTTATGTTGATCACTTCATGAAATAATATTTTAGATATATTGGATTAAATAAACTATTACTCAAATTAATTTCAGTTTTTTGTTTTTACTTTTTCTAACATTACTGGGAATTTAAAGATCACAAATATGGCTTACATTTACTTTCTTTTCAGTAACCCTTGTTTAACTCTTATTACCCCATTGCCAGACTCTTAGAGTAGCCTCCTGACTGGGTTCCCTACCTTGAATCTGTAATTGATTCACATACTGTGCAAGTTGATCTTGTAATTCTCTAACTTAAGTTCCTTATGTGGTTCCCCTTGTTTACTGAACATAATTCAGACTTTTTAGTGTCATCGTGAAAAGAGACTGCCCTCTCTTATGATAAACCATAAAGGAAAAGAATATCTAAAAAATGAATGTGTATATATATATATATATATATATATATATAATTTTAACTGAATCACTTTGCTATACAGCAGAAATTAACACAGCATTATAAATCAACTATACTTCAGTTTAAAAAAAAAAGAAGATACTGCCTTTATTTCACTTCTCCCTATCATCCCAGCCACAGTTGAGTTTTGTGGCCTTGGAAATTCTCTGTAAAGGAGCTACTATACGTCTCGTATTAAATAACTTTCTGGTGAACCCTTCACAATGAATTAATTGCTGAATATAACCCTGTGTTCTGTTCGCCATTCCCAGAACTTATGTTTAGGTTTTTGCACGATTCGTCTTTCTCCCTGAAATACTTTCTGTTCGTTCCTTGGCAAGCTCCCCCCTCTTAAGACTTCCCTCAAACATCGCGTCTTCCACGTGGACTTTCTACCCTGTCCTTCACCTTCTTCTTTGCTTCGTTTGTTTCTGTGATAGCCTGTAGATATACCCACGTGTAATGGTTTGGGCTGAATTTGAATCCTACTTCTGTCAAATACAAGTTTTGAGATGATATACAAGTTAATAAACCTCTCTGAACCCCAGCTTCTTTATTTGTATAATGGAAATAATAATAGTTCAACCCTGATAAGGTCATTAAGTGTTCAATGTAGTGCCTGGCACATAGAAAGTATCCAATAAATTTTAGGTTAAAAAGCACATTAAATGCGTTTTATTTCCCACCTCTTTTCTAAACATATATAGTAAAAGGATTGAAAATAAAGATGTTAAGGCAAAGAAGACACGAGAGAAGAATAATGAAATTAAATCAGTGGCAAAGTATATAGACTAGTATATATACTATTTCTAGTATATAGACTAGAAAGTACTTCACAGTTCCCAAAGGTTGGTTCCATATTTATCTCTCAGTTTTCCTAGAACAAAGCTAAGAAGAAAATAAGGCTCAACTTCCAGATTCATGCAATCTGTAAAATCAAAAACATGTTCAAGGGAGGCATACTTTTTGTGACTCTTAGAGAAAACGTCTCTCATTGAATTTTATAATGGAGACACTGGTTTTGTGGGGAGAAATCCCCAGTGATAAATATACTAGAGAGTTTTTTTTAAAGATTGCTTCTTATAATGCTTCTCAGTCCCGGTTTAGGTGATACCAGTGAACATTGTGCAGAGCTGAAGCACCTGGGTTTAGGTGTACTGCCTGCTGATGGTGTGGCTTGGTTCAGAGGCAGGGAGGGATGCATCAACCACCAGCACTCTGCTGCGCCTCAGCACCCAGGATGGTTGCTGGCACCTGGAGAATGTTGGATTGAATTTTGGAATGAATGAATCCTTAAATGATTGGTTTCATGCATCAGGCAGCACAGAGTTTTAAATTCTTGCTCTCAGTCAGGAATCCTGAGGGCACACATTCTGCATATCTGAGGTCAAATCCTGATCGAGTCAGCATTTTGACCTGAATAGACCACCAGTATGTATCTCTAAAGAGATCCTGTGGGCAGGACCAGGATTTTTCTCAGAAAAAACAGTTCTGGGATTGCTGTAAAGGTAGAAAAAATAATGGCCGGGCAAGCTCTAAAGATAGATTATAGAGAGAGGATATAATGGTTGTAGCCAGAAATTATTTATAGCTGTTTTTATGAGTTGTATACTGTGGCCATAAAATCCTCAATATCAGATGATGGAACTTCCTGGTGAACATTTCAATATGAGTTAATTGCTGAACGTAGCTGTAAGTATCTCTTTGAGTTGGCCTGCTGTGTTTGAGTTGTGGACTGTTAGGCTGTATATCCTATCCCATTTTAGGAAACAGTTCCCAAGTGTGATTTTTATTTTAGGATAGTTCCTGTGAAGTCATTCTTTTTGATAGACGTTAGTGGCTGAGTTATCTTTTGAGAACATTCCAAGTAGACTGAACTATAAGACAGTTGAAGAAAAACTTAAGATGACTTGAGATAAGCCCCTCATAACTCACTGTTACCATTTCTTTGTTCATTCTGCCTGCCCACCACCCCCAACTAAAACTCTTGTTTCCTTGTTTTAGTTCATCTTTGTACCCCTAGCACTGAGGGGTGCTCAATAGAAACATAGGGAACTAACAGATGAATCAGTGGTAAGAGGGAGTTAGTGCGGGATGGGGCTTTGGTGGTCAAAAAAATGTGATTCTGTTTAATGCCCCTGAAAAACTGTACTAGGCTGAAAGGAGTTTTAAGATTAGGAAACTTAATCTCTATCTGGTTTTGAAAAGTTCCAAAGGCTTCAACATGTCTGTTAATAAGTTCTGGATTATGAATTAGAGAATCCTTTCAGATCCTATTAGGACCAGGACCCATTTGTTTGGATAAGATTCATGTTGATTAAAGCTTTATTGTGTGATTCAGAGTGTGTGTGTGTGTGTGTGTGTGTGATGTATTTAAAGCAAAAGGATCCATACATTTTGGTGGTGTATGTAATTTGTTTAAATTACATTTGAATTAAAAAAAACACAAGAAAACAAAACCTTTAAATGCTTTCTAGTTCTGGGTACTAGGGATATAGACATGAATCTGGCCCCTGCTGAGGAAAAGCTCATATCTTGTTGGGGAGACAGACACACAAAAATGAGATGATGTAATTGACTTTGTATATATCCAAAGAGTTGATAGTAATTCTTCGTATTGGTAATGAGGGCAGTTTCTACAGACATTTCATCTAAGCTGTGAAGGTTTAGAGGATAAATGTTGGCAGTAGTGTGACTGTTGAAAATGACAGACTAAGCTAGGATGTAGGCTGAGTAATAACACAGTCTTCATTATTGTTTAGTCACTCAGTCATGTGACCCCACGGATTGCAGCCCGCCAGGCTCCTCTGTCCATGGGATTTCCCAGGAAGGAATACTGGAGTGGGTTGCCATTGCCTTCTCCAGGGGGTCTTCCCTGACCCAAGAATTGAACCTGCATCTCCTGCCAATGCAGGTGGATTCTTTACCACTGATCACCTGGGAAGCCCTAGTGATGAGGTCTTAAGAGAGATTAATTCAGAACAAGGGTTAGGTGTTGGAAGAAAGAAGTTTTTAAATACTTGGGCTGTGATGTTAGTTTAGAAATTACGCAGTAGTTCTCCTCGAGGGGTGATTTTTTCTCCGAGGGGCCTTTGGCAATGCACGACAGAGGATGAGGTGGGAATGGCATCACCGGCTCAATGGACATGACTTTGAGCAAGCTCTGGGAGTTGGTGATGGACAGGGAAGCCTGATGTCTGCAGTCCGTGGGGTCACAAAGAATCAGACATGACTGAGCAACTGAACTGAACTGAAAGACATTTTTAGTTGTATAAATCAGGGCATTTAGTGGGTTGAGTTGAAGAACACTGCTAAACACCAGCATAAAGGACAGCTTCCCAACCGAGGAATTGTCCTGCTCACATTGTCTGATGTTGAGAAATCCTGAATTAGAGTTTGAATCCTGGCTTTTCCTAATACTAGCTTTGGGCTCTTGGATAAAGTATTTAACCTCTGAACCTGTTTGCTGTTTTGCCCAATGCAGGTAATGATAGTACCCACTTTGGGGAGTTATTACCCTCCTCTAATAACATATAAACATGTCTGTTTTCCTCACTATTCTGTTCCCAGCACTTAAAACAGTGCCTCATGTGTAATAGATACTCAGTCACTCTTTGTTGGATAATTCAATGAATGACTTATTGAGGAGATTCATTGAAGTAATGAGTGTAAAATACATGATACCATTACCTGACATCCATTAAGAAACTCAGTATGATCGCTGTGTCTATCCTTAGCTTAAATATCTTTATTTTGCCTTCGCTTCCAGTGTTTTTAAAAGTCAGCTTTATTGAGGTATTATTTACATGTGATAAAATCCAGCAATTTTAAGGATACAGTTTGAGGAGTTTTGACAAATGTATGCAGTTGTATAACCACCCATTGCAGTTCTGATACAGAACATTGGTATCCTGTGCTTCTTGTACGACTCACATTGTTCATGTTTCCTTGCAGTCATGGTTCTGGCAACCACTGGTCTTTTTTTCCCTGTCACTGTAGTTTTGTCTTTTCTAGAATTTCATGTAAGTGAATCATTCCGTATATGGTCTTCTGTGTCTAGCTTCTTCCACTTGGCATAATGCTTTTGAGATTCATCCGTGTTACTGTTTGTAATTGTAGGCAATTTCTTCTTATTGCTGAGGAGCATTTCATTGTTTGATTTTACTACACTTACCATTCACCAGTTGATGGACATTTGGCTTCCTTTCTAGTTGGCTAGTATGAATACAACTGTTAGGAACATTTGAGTTAAAGTCTTTGTGCACACATAGGTTTTCACTTCTCTTGAGTAAGTGCCTAGGAGTGGACTTGCTGGGTCTTATGGTAAGGGTAGTTTAACTTTTTAAGAAATTTCCAAAGTGGCTGTACTATTTTGCATAACAGAATGTATGAGATTTTATTTGCTCCACTTCCTTGTCAGGGCTTGGTATTCTTTTTCCAGTTACATTGAGGTATGTAACTGGCATACAGTAAGCTGCATATAAGGCTTCCCAGGTGGCTCAGATGGTAAAGCATCTGTCTGCAGTGTGGGAGACCTGGGTTCGATCCCTGGGTCGGGAAGATCCCCTGGAGAAGAAAATGGCAACCGACTCCAGTACTCTTACCTGGAAAATCCCATGGATGGAGAAGTCTGGTAGGCTACAGTCCATGGGGTTGCAGAGTCGGAATCGACTGAGCAACTTCTCTCTTTTTCTTCAAGCTGTATGTATTTAAAGTGTACAGTGATAACTTTTGGCATTTATGTATCCCCTTTGCCATTCTGGGGATGTGTAGTGACATCATTATGTTTTTGTTTGGCATTCCTTTAAGTCCTTTTGTAATTTTCCTGTTCAGATCTTTTGCCCATTTTTTTGGTCAGTTGTTTGTCTTCTTATATAGTTATAGGAGTTCTTTATATTGTACTGAAAATTCTTCATCAGGTTTATGTTCTGCAGCTTTTTTCCCCCCATCTGTGGCTTGCCATTTCCTTTTCTTCACAGTATCTTGAGGAGCTTTTAGCTTGAATAGTAGGTTGGATGGGAACACATTTAATTGAGACAGCAGATCCAGGATTAGGTTCGGGTAAGAGCATGAATTTGTTCTGGCTACGTGGAGTATTAAGTGCTGCAGTGTACCATCTTTAACAGGCTAATGAAAACAGGGGTCTGGAGCTGCGGGGAGCGATTAGAGCTTGAGATGCGGATTCAGAAGTCAGCAGCAGATACTTAGGGATCCGAGTCATGGAAAGGAATGAGACAACCCAGAGAGACTGTGTGGGGTGGGGCGTGCAGATGGCAGTAGACTGTTGCCGTGAGTACACAGTGAGGAAGCAGACCGCACAGCTTTGTCTCTTAGCTGTTGTCCCTCTGCCGCATTATCTGTCCACTGCAGTCTTTCTATAGGTGGTCATCAAACGAGGAGTGTCTGTTTTGGGGAGACAGATCTCTGTACAAAGGGTACACTCTTTGGTGAGAAATACATTCTGGAGGTAGTTATGTGGAAAACTGGGGGGGGGGGAATGTCTTCCAATCTACATTGAAACACAGGAATATTAGGGAGTTTCTTTGTGCTGACATTGGCCTAGGCAGTATCCCCACGGAAAGGCAGTGGCCATGGTCAGGTGGTTTCTTGTGGGCAGGTGTCATGAGAACCTCAGGTGAAGTGCCAGAATTAAATTCTCTGAAAGCACACTCGGGGTCGGGGGTTGCCTAAGAGTGGATGGTCAAATTAGTCAATATTTCCATGGTAATATTTTATTCAAGAATTATACCTAGACTAGCTCAAGCAGTGGTTTTCAAGGGTTTTCATAAAGAGCCCAGAGGTTCCTTGGCGGTGATTCAAGGGCGCCTGGGGGTTAGAGTGTCAGGAGGAGGCAGAAGAAGATTAAGCAGGCTAGCTTGCCTACAAGACTCTGGACCTACTTTTCTGTATGTATGTGTATATGTTTTTAAATTTTGCTTATTTCTTTGGCTGTGCTGCACCTTCATTGCTTGGTCCAGGATTCTTCTAGGTGTGGCGGGCGGCGCTCCTTTCCCGCTGCGCTATTCGGGCTTCTCACGGCAGCGGCTCCTCTGGTTACGGGGCACGGCTCCTGAGCCCAGGGGTTCAGTGGTCATGGTGCATGGGCTTAGTTGCCCCGTGGCATGTGGAATCTTCCTGGTCCAGGGATTGAACCTGTGTCCCTCACATTGGAGGGCAGTTTCTTAACCACTGAACCACCGGGGAAGTCCTCTTATTTTTAATAAAAGTCCTTATATTTTTAATATGGAAAATTTCAAATAATAATAATCTTAGAATAGTACAGTGAACCTGAATTGTTCGTCACCCAGCTTGAACAAGTATCAACTCAATCCTATTTCATGTGTATACTTACCTACTCCACCTGAAGCGTATTCTATACGTATTATTCATCTGTAAATGATTTAATATGTATTGTTGAAAGATAAAGACTCTTCATATAACTGCAGTTCCACTAACAATAACTTAAAAGTTAGCAGTATTTCCTTAGTATCATTAAATATCTCATCAGTGTTCAGATATCCATGGTTGACTTACTTCTAAAAAATCTGTTCAAATCAACATCTAGATAAATCAGGACTTGCAATTTGTTGATTACATCTTAAGGTTTTTTTTTTTTAATCTATAGTTTGCCCACTCCATCTCTTTTCCCCCATGCTATTTATTTGTTAAAGAAAGCATGCTTGTTATTAAGAGTTTACCACAATCTGAATTTTTAATTTTCTAAAAGGTTGGGATATGATTTATAATGATGAAACTCACCTATTTTAGTCTTCAGCTTTGTCAGTTTTGACAAATGCACACACTTGTGTAACCACCACTACAATCATTATATAGAACATTTTCATCACTCCCCCAAATTCCTTTTGGTCCCCATTGACCAACTGGCAACCACCAACCAGTTTTGTCACAGTCTGAAATTTTGCTGATTTGGTCCCCATGGTATCATTTAGCATGTTTCTCTGTTCCCTGTGTGTCTTATAAATTGGTGGTTAGAACTAGTTTTAGGGACTTGATGATATAGATTCAGGTTTTGTTCGTTCTTTTTTTTTTGAAAGAATGCTTAATAGGGGTGGTATGTAGTTCTTTCGGGGCCTCTTTTTTTTTTTTTTTTTGCTGTTAGGAACTCATAGTAATCAGTGTCTGTAATTTCATTTGAGGTTACAGATGGTGACATTCTAAATCTTTCATTCCTTCTTCATTGCTAGCTGGAATGCTTTTATAAAAAGAAGTTCTCTTAAATTTTTAAAAAAATTTTATTTTTGAAATTAACATACAGTCAGATGAAAAGTTCTATGACATTTTAACACATGTACAGATTCCTGTAACCACCACTGCAAGAAGAGTACGAAACATTCCCGTTACCCGCAGAACTTGCTTCTGCCGCACTATCGGAGCCACATCCTCCTTGCACCCCCAGCTCCCTGGCAACTGATCTGTTCTTCATTGACTGTTTAATTTTCCTTACGTACAATTTGTAAAAGGAAAAGCGGAATAAAGGCTTGTCTCCTTACCCCTTCCTTTTTATAATTTATACCAGATTTCAATATGAATTGCTTTCCTGGCATGCTTCAAAGGTGACTGACTTTCTTCTTATCAACTCATGGATATAGACATTTCAGTGAATTTCAACCCATTGTGATTATTTTTCTTGATGATCATATTGACCAGTGGAAGCCTCTTCTAAATTGGCTCTTGGGTTCTTTTGAGAAGAATCCAGTAGACTTTGGTAGCTTCCTTCCAGACCCATCGTATGTTTTCTGCTCAGGGCTTAGAATCAACTGTTCCACCAAGAGGCCTTTTTTCCTAGCATCTCTCAACTTCTAACTCTCTGTTTTATATTCTGAGAGTCTATCTGAAAGAAAGGATTGTAGAACCTACAAGTAGTTTTGAAAACAACAAATCCAAAAGAATGGATTATATAATATATTCTTTCATAATCTACCAGAAATGTATTTTTTTGTTTAGATTTTTTTAATAAAAGTTGACTAGCACACAATTGAGACATATTTTAGGTTAAGATCCTGAAATATAGGTAATCTGCAATGCTGTTTATGGTTGGATCTGTTGAGAGATTAAGTAAATGACTTGCGAGTCATGCAAGTCATGCGAGTCACTTGATTTTTCTTTACTGTGGAAATTGTGGATCCAATCTAAATGGGTGGCTTTCCCACAAGACCAGGATTTTTGCAGGGAGGATAATGAATTCACGCAGATACACATGGTCATGAAACTAATTGCTTAATATTCTATACATTAGGAGAGTATAACCTGGAAAATTTGGGGAGTAATATATTAGTGATGGAAAAATCTTAGTATTTTGAATGGAGCAACTTGTCTGGAATTTTTCTGAAACCACCAAGATTAGTGAATTGTAAAATATATCTATAAAGTAGTAAATTAATTGACCATATAGTCAGGAGAAAGCAATAGCAAGCCACTCCAGTACCCTTGCCTAGAAAATCCCATGGGCGGAGGAGCCTGGTGGGCTGCCGTCTACGGGGTCACACAGACTCAGACACGACTGAAGCGACTTAGCAGCAGCAGCAGCAAAGTCAGTATGAATCTTATCTCACAAAATCAGGTAACCATGAAGCGTTACTGTATATATATTATTTATTTTTGACTGTGCTGGGTCTTCGTTGCTTTGCATGGGCTTTCTCTAGTTGGAGCAAGCAGGGGCCACTCTTTGTTGTGATGCTCAGGCTTCTCATTGCTGTGGCTTCTCCTGTTGTGGAGCTCAATCTCTAGGTGAGCGGGCCTCAGTAGTTGCGGCACATAGGCTCAGCCGTTGTGGTTGGCAGTCTTAATTGCTCTGTGGCATGTGAAATCTTCCTGGACCAGGGAACAAACCTGTGTTCCCTGCATTGGCAGGTGGATTCTTATCCACTGCACCACCAGGGAAGTTCTGTATTATTTATTTTAAATGAAATTAAATCCAACCTTGAGATATCCCCTCTGCCCCAACTCTATCAAACACATGAAAAATTCAATCTCAGGGATTAAGAATGGCATCCACCCCTCCTCAGGGTTGTACAGCGTCTGAAAGGCTTGTGAGGAACCAGGAGAGGGTGGAAGGCTAGTTTTCAGTCCGCTGTGGCTGTGCGTGGTAAGCCTGTTGTCTGGGTGGGTGTGGGCCCTTCATGTTTGGTGGCTCTGATGGTTACGACTGACCTGAAGAATCTGCCAGGTTTGGGGGATCTGGTGTAGAGATTTCAGCTTTCCCAGGTACAGTGCACACCCGATTCCCTGTAAAGACTTGTCAACT
Organism: Neotragus pygmaeus; assembly: GCA_006410875.1. Taxonomy (NCBI): domain Eukaryota; kingdom Metazoa; phylum Chordata; class Mammalia; order Artiodactyla; family Bovidae; genus Neotragus; species Neotragus pygmaeus. The sequence continues at coordinate 11,217 of SJYV01051749.1, forward strand.
CCTAGAACTTTGCTAGGAAGTGGAGTTGCAAGTCTCTTTTTGTGAGTCCCAAAGCTCTTCCCCTTCCCAATTAAATTACTCTCTTTTTTCCTTCATATTTCTACCTTTTTGTCCTCAAAGGCACTTTGTTTCCACCCTTCCCTCAGCGTAATCTCCTCAAGGAGTTCACATTTTCAGAAAACAAACACAAACCTCCCTTGAGGCAGGGACTGTTTTCTTGGGGATTGAGGAATACAGTGAGAGTAAAACATCCATTGGTGTCTTAATAACTTATCCAGCTACTTAATTTTTTTCTTTTTTCCTCTCAATAATTCTTTTACTCCTTGTGGTGGTTTTAAAGAACCGTGTATAAATTCTTTGATTCTCCTTTCTTTAAAAGACGGAGCTTGGGAACTTCCCTGGTGGTTCAGTGGTCAAGACTCCACACTCCCAATGCAGGGCCTGTGGGTTCAATCCCCAGTCAATGAACTAAGATCCTGCATGCCACACGGCATGGCCAAGAAAGAAAAAAAGATGGAGCTTAATTCTCCCCTTGAGTGTGGGGTGAACTTGGTGACTCACTTCTAGGGAATAGAATACAGAAATGATGAGGTGTCCTTTCCCAGATCAGGTTGTAAGGAGTCTTTATCTTCATTCTTGGGTGTTCTGTCCCTTTTCCTTCCTTCCTTCCTCCTCCTCTCGCTCTTGGCTCACTCCCTCTGGTGGACGCTGGCTGCCATAGTGAGAGGGAGCCACTTGCCATGTTGTGGAGATACTCGGGCAGCCTATGGGGAAGGCCACATGTTAAGAAAGCAAGGCCTGCCAGCAACCACATGAGTGAGCTTGGAAGGGGATCCTGTATTGAGCCTTGAGATGACTACAGCCCTTGCCAACAGCTTGACTTATTATCCTGGCGTCACAAGGGCTGAATTACATGAGTCCATNCCTGGCATGCTTCAAAGGTGACTGACTTTCTTCTTATCAACTCATGGATATAGACATTTCAGTGAATTTCAACCCATTGTGATTATTTTTCTTGATGATCATATTGACCAGTGGAAGCCTCTTCTAAATTGGCTCTTGGGTTCTTTTGAGAAGAATCCAGTAGACTTTGGTAGCTTCCTTCCAGACCCATCGTATGTTTTCTGCTCAGGGCTTAGAATCAACTGTTCCACCAAGAGGCCTTTTTTCCTAGCATCTCTCAACTTCTAACTCTCTGTTTTATATTCTGAGAGTCTATCTGAAAGAAAGGATTGTAGAACCTACAAGTAGTTTTGAAAACAACAAATCCAAAAGAATGGATTATATAATATATTCTTTCATAATCTACCAGAAATGTATTTTTTTGTTTAGATTTTTTTAATAAAAGTTGACTAGCACACAATTGAGACATATTTTAGGTTAAGATCCTGAAATATAGGTAATCTGCAATGCTGTTTATGGTTGGATCTGTTGAGAGATTAAGTAAATGACTTGCGAGTCATGCAAGTCATGCGAGTCACTTGATTTTTCTTTACTGTGGAAATTGTGGATCCAATCTAAATGGGTGGCTTTCCCACAAGACCAGGATTTTTGCAGGGAGGATAATGAATTCACGCAGATACACATGGTCATGAAACTAATTGCTTAATATTCTATACATTAGGAGAGTATAACCTGGAAAATTTGGGGAGTAATATATTAGTGATGGAAAAATCTTAGTATTTTGAATGGAGCAACTTGTCTGGAATTTTTCTGAAACCACCAAGATTAGTGAATTGTAAAATATATCTATAAAGTAGTAAATTAATTGACCATATAGTCAGGAGAAGGCAATAGCAAGCCACTCCAGTACTCTTGCCTAGAAAATCCCATGGGCAGAGGAGCCTGGTGGGCTGCCGTCTATGGGGTCACACAGACTCAGACACGACTGAAGCGACTTAGCAGCAGCAGCAAAGTCAGTATGAATCTTATCTCACAAAATCAGGTAACCATGAAGCGTTACTGTATATATATTATTTATTTTTGACTGTGCTGGGTCTTCGTTGCTTTGCATGGGCTTTCTCTAGTTGGAGCAAGCAGGGGCCACTCTTTGTTGTGATGCTCAGGCTTCTCATTGCTGTGGCTTCTCCTGTTGTGGAGCTCAATCTCTAGGTGAGCGGGCCTCAGTAGTTGCGGCACATAGGCTCAGCCGTTGTGGTTGGCAGTCTTAATTGCTCTGTGGCATGTGAAATCTTCCTGGACCAGGGATCAAACCTGTGTTCCCTGCATTGGCAGGTGGATTCTTATCCACTGCACCACCAGGGAAGTTCTGTATTATTTATTTTAAGTGAAATTAAATCCAACCTTGAGATATCCCCTCTGCCCCAACTCTATCAAACACATGAAAAATTCAATCTCAGGGATTAAGAATGGCATCCACCCCTCCTCAGGGTTGTACAGCGTCTGAAAGGCTTGTGAGGAACCAGGAGAGGGTGGAAGGCTAGTTTTCAGTCCGCTGTGGCTGTGCGTGGTAAGCCTGTTGTCTGGGTGGGTGTGGGCCCTTCATGTTTGGTGGCTCTGATGGTTACGACTGACCTGAAGAATCTGCCAGGTTTGGGGGATCTGGTGTAGAGGTTTCAGCTTTCCCAGGTACAGTGCACACCCGATTCCCTGTAAAGACTTGTCAACTCCTAGAACTTTGCTAGGAAGTGGAGTTGCAAGTCTCTTTTTGTGAGTCCCAAAGCTCTTCCCCTTCCCAATTAAATTACTCTCTTTTTTCCTTCATATTTCTACCTTTTTGTCCTCAAAGGCACTTTGTTTCCACCCTTCCCTCAGCGTAATCTCCTCAAGGAGTTCACATTTTCAGAAAACAAACACAAACCTCCCTTGAGGCAGGGACTGTTTTCTTGGGGATTGAGGAATACAGTGAGAGTAAAACATCCATTGGTGTCTTAATAACTTATCCAGCTACTTAATTTTTTTCTTTTTTCCTCTCAATAATTCTTTTACTCCTTGTGGTGGTTTTAAAGAACCGTGTATAAATTCTTTGATTCTCCTTTCTTTAAAAGACGGAGCTTGGGAACTTCCCTGGTGGTTCAGTGGTCAAGACTCCACACTCCCAATGCAGGGCCTGTGGGTTCAATCCCCAGTCAATGAACTAAGATCCTGCATGCCACACGGCATGGCCAAGAAAGAAAAAAAGATGGAGCTTAATTCTCCCCTTGAGTGTGGGGTGAACTTGGTGACTCACTTCTAGGGAATAGAATACAGAAATGATGAGGTGTCCTTTCCCAGATCAGGTTGTAAGGAGTCTTTATCTTCATTCTTGGGTGTTCTGTCCCTTTTCCTTCCTTCCTTCCTCCTCCTCTCGCTCTTGGCTCACTCCCTCTGGTGGACGCTGGCTGCCATAGTGAGAGGGAGCCACTTGCCATGTTGTGGAGATACTCGGGCAGCCTATGGGGAAGGCCACATGTTAAGAAAGCAAGGCCTGCCAGCAACCACATGAGTGAGCTTGGAAGGGGATCCTGTATTGAGCCTTGAGATGACTACAGCCCTTGCCAACAGCTTGACTTATTATCCTGGCGTCACAAGGGCTGAATTACATGAGTCCATTTTTTTTTTTTTTTTTAAAAAATCTCTTCCAGCACTGGCTCTATTGTACCCCAAAGGGCCTTAGTCTCTCTCTCAAGCTTTTTCTCTTTCTGGCTAGGTCTCTGATGTGGGGTGGGATGGGGCATGTGTGTGTTTTGGAAGCAGCTATCTTTTGATGAAAGGCATTGAAAGATAGTTTACTTTCAGGCAGTGATGTGTCCCTGTGCTAATAACTACTCTCCAGCCAATTGTGCGTTGTCGTCTTCAGCGCCTTTGCTCTCTCCCTGGACTTTGGTCCCACAGATTGAGAGGTGGTCCCCTGCTCACATTCACTCTTAGTAAGGGAAGAGCAGAAGGTAGTTGTCCAGTGAAAGTGTATGTGTTAGTCGCTCAGTTGTGTCTGACTCTTTGCGACCTCATGGGCTGCAGCCTGCCAGGCGCCTCTGTCCATGGACTTCTCCAGGCAAGAATGCTGGAGTGGGTAGCCGTTTCCTTCTCTAAGTTGCCCAGTGAAGGGGTCAGTTTTCCTCTGCCTGGTACCTGTCACCGGATTTTGAACTCTGTTTCAGCTCTTTCTTAGTTGTCTGGGAAGAGCAGGCAAATCAGTGTCAAGTAAGCTGTGATGGTGGCTGATTTTATGTGTCAACTTGACTTGCCTACAGGGTGCCCAGATAGTTGGTCAAGCATTATTCCTGGAGAGTTGGGGTGTCTGGGTGAGACTAACTTTTGAACCATAGTCTTAAGCAGTACAGACTGCCCTCCTCAATATGGGTGGGGCCTTGTCCAGTCGACTGAAGACCTGAAACCAAAAGGCTAAGAAGGAACTCCTCCTGTCTGACTGCTTGAGTTGGGCCCTCGATCTTTTCCTGCCTTTGGATGCGAGCTGGAACCTTGCTCTTCTTGGATCTTGAGCCCGCTGGCTCCCAGACTGGAATTTAAACCATCAGCCCTCCCGTTTTTCAGGCCTTCAGAGTGGAATCATGCCATCAGCTTTCCCAGATCTCCAGCTTATTGACTGAGGATCTTGGAACTCAGTCTCCCTAATTGCGTGAGCCAGTTCCTTATTATCTGCACACAGTCACACCCCTTCTTGTTTCTGTTTCTCAGCAGAACCCGGGCTAGTACACAAGCCTAGTCTTTTTTATGTCCTCTGTTTCTTACCTGGTTTTCTGTAATGCTCCTTAAGCTGTCATAGCTTCTGCGTTACTAGCTGTGGGTTCTCTTCATGGATGCAGTCTGCCATGAAATGATTATCTTCACCATGACCTGAGCTTGTGTTTTCATGAACGTGGCTGCTGCTTTGGAAGCATTTCACTCTCAGGCCAGGCACCATTCTTTATATTCTCGTTTTACAGTTGAGTTTCTTTAGGTCAAGTTCTCTCCATGTTTTCCGTGGGCCTTGAAAGCATATGTGCCTGTTGGCAGTATCCTGAGAGTTCTTCCTGGATGGGGGGCCCGTGTTGAATGCTCACACATGGTTTCCCAAAAGCTTGCAAAGTGGCTGTCAGAACTCTTAAACTATTGTCATCATTTCCAAACTGTAGAGTTATTACATATAGAGTTTTAGAGAACAGCTGTCAAAACTAAAGATTTTAGATTTAGCATTATTGCCATTAGCCTGTCTTGTTAATTGATATCAAGCCATTTACCTATTAGAGTAACTTCTGGCTGGTGATAATGAAAGTGTCATCCACAAGTAAGAGGATTCTTAATTTTTTGTAAAATAGGAACATGTATCTGTATTGTCCTAAGCCAGTTTTGTTTTTATTTTTACTTTTTTTTTTTTGCCTGCACTGGGTCTTCACTGTGGCGAGTGGGGGCTTCTCTCGCTATGCTGCTGGCTTCGTTGCCCTGCTGCAGGTGGGATCTACATGTTCCCAGCCACAGATAAAACCCACTTCCGCTGCATTGGAAGGCAGATTCCTAACCACTGGACTACAAAGGACTTTCCCAAACCACTTTTAAATCTTCAAGATATAAGTTAAAAAGAAGGGAAATGCTTTTAATAATTTATAAAAGAATCCTAGAATTTGTATTGAAAGAAATTAGTTATCGAGTCCAACCATAAGCACAGCGGGAGAAATCCTACCATAACATACCTGAAAAGAAAGTCCTGAAAAATGCCTCAGTCTCTTCAAATATGGTTTACTTTGTGTTTACCAACACCTGTTTCCTAAGATCTTCACCTAAATCACCTGAATGTCTCATGTATGTGCTCTTGCATATACATACCCTTGTACCAAGACCAGTTCCGTTCAGTAGAAGTGTTAGTGAACTCGTGGTACTTCTGCCATTATTGATTTTTCTCAATAACCAGATAATAAAATCACAACCATTTTCATATGGATGGCCACAGGAGCTTTACTTTTAAAAAAGGGTTCTTATACTTGAAAATGTTGGAAACCACTGAATTCAGTATCTCTGGAGCTATTTCTAGCTCTAGTTTTTGGAGAAAGGACTGTGGTTCTGGGATGGAGTCTTTGTATGAATGTGTTCAAAGAGTATTTAGTGTAGCATTCTGGTGAAACCCCCAGATCTCTGCCTGGTTTCTACCCACCCCTTTTCATTTTTTTTTTCCTTGCCTACCTTAGGGATTTGATTCATCCCCTCCTTGCCCCCACAACTATGATGTGATGTGTTGTTTTCTCTGCCCATAAACCCTCCTTGAAACAGGATGCAGGTACCTCAGCTTTTCCCTTACCCTGTTACTCGGAATGTATCTGATGCATTTTCATTTTTGCAGATGTTTTACTCTCAGTAGGGAGTGAATTGAATGCACAAAAACTTAAGAATTTTTGAATTAGAGTTTTACTAAAATGAAGAGATTTCCCTAATCTTCACTGTAAGGTACATGAGAATAGCTCAGTTTTCTGGTAATTGCTGGAATTAAAGCAGTGGACTAAGTGATGTCAAAGTGTCTTCCAACTCACGTATGTTTAACTTTCAGTGAGAGATTGCTCAGTTTCCTTATTTTATCTTTTTTTTAAAGAAATTCTGAGAAGTAGCTACAGATCTTTTCTTCTCTTTTTCTATATCATTTGGCCCTGAAGATAGTGACTCTCAGGCCACTGAATTCATTCATCACAGAGGAGAAGCTCAAGGTTATTTTCAATTTCTTTACCCATTGTTTTTTGCAGGAAAAATCTATTTAATAAAAAACCAATAATCACCAACACAAAGGCCACTTGAGTATATTCTGAACATAACCATTCTGTTGGCGTGGCAGACTGTGTTTCCCAAAGATGTCTGCAGGCGTGTCCTTCATCCCACATGCTCTTACAGTGTGACCTTGACCTGCCTTCCACCCAGTGATGAGGTCCATGTCCCCGTCTCCTAACCAGCACAGGCCTTTCCAGCTGTCTCCACCAATAGAGCATGGCTCCAGCAACAATATGTGACTTCTGGAGCAAGGTTATAGAAATGCCATGTACCTCCACCTTCCTCTCTTGGGAAGAACCTGGCTTCCAATCCCAGTGAGTGGCTGAAGCTCCTGGCCCTCAGCCCCAGCTGTGTTTCCAGCCGCCATCAGCATCGGTCCTAAAAGCGGGTCGTAATCCTCCAGATCCCCATCCCGGTGCCCCAATGAGTGCCCACAGAGAGCAGAGAAGAGCTGTCTCTGCCAAGCCCGACCCAAGTTGCCGACTCACAACTACAATGAAAGATTGTTTTGAGCTACTAGGTTGTATAACAGAAGATAACTGGCATTCCGTTTTGCCAGAGGTTGGAGTAGAGGCCATGCTATACACTAACTGGCCTCAATTTTAAGAATAAGATACATTTTAACCTTCAGGAGCACTGTCAGTATCAGAAGAAAAACAGATTCTTTATCTTCTTTCTTTATAGACTTTTATCTCATTGACTTTCATTTTACATGTTTATTATATTTTTTTAAAAAAAATTAGTAGTACAAAACAGCAAAACTGAACAATAATCTCCCTGCTCAGATAACTCCATTCTCGTGTCCTTGTAGTTCAGAAGGTTATGGCGTGTTAATAATGTACAGTGACTTTGAAATGACTCAGGTCAGATGTGTTACCTTGGAAAGCAACATCCTCTTTGTGAGTCAGTTTCCTTATCTATAAAATGGTTTCTACTTCATAGGGTTGTCAAGAGACTTCAGTGATTTATACACATGCAGTGAGAGTGCCTATCACAGAATACTGGCTGTTCATTACTATGCCAATCACTACTACTGTTATTGGCCTTACTATTTTTAGACTAGGGAGGGGAAGGATAACCAACAGAAAGATTTCAGTCTGAAATGATGGAGTGAATACTCCAGAGAAGTTAGGCACAGAGGGATGTTGGGAAGCCTGAAGAGACTTGGGGATTATTTAACATGTTTTAGATTTTTCAAGGCTTAAAGGTTTACCTGAAAGGTGAGGAGCAGAATGACCTTTGGGAAAATTGATGAGAGACAGTGTAGAGAAATTTCAAAAATGGGGAAGGACTGATGCTGGTTTTTGGACTTCTTGATAATGACTGGCATTTACTGATTAGGCAGTGATGTCTCAAATATATTACCTGTAGTCACTAGTTTATTTTTTATCAAGCCCTTTCAGTTTATTAATGGATACTTTGCATGCAATAAAATGTATAGATGGAAAGTGTTCAGTTTAGTGTGTGTTTTTATCAATTCTTAACTGTTTAGTGTTTTGGTTGATTACAGAGTAGAGTAAATGAACTAAATGGAGGAAGGAGATCTAGGGAGGATAGCTTAATCCCTAGGGTTCTGGTGCTTATTAGCAGATCAAGTTTATATTTTTTTCTTCATTAGAAGACAGATGTTATCATTCCCATTTATAAATAGAGAAACAGGCTCATGAAAATAAAGTGATTTACCCAAAGTATCATAGCTAGAAAGTGGCACAGTCAAGGGAGAATGGTTTTAGTCTGAGTCTGTAAATCATCTTTGCTGTTACAGATTGAAAGAGTGACGTTGGACTTTGTTTTTTTTAAAACTTTGCTGGAAGTGATTTCCTATGAGGGTTTATTAAAGTCCTATAAGAAAGTGAAAACAGTTCTTGATGTGATGTCTTCTGGATTCAGATATTTCACTCTTCCTTAAAGCTTCTAAAACTGGTATTTTCTATTTTGCCAATTTTTATAATTGATATAGTGTAGTTTTATTTTTTTTGAAGGAATAGATTTTATTTTACTTTTTTATAATTTTCTTTTTTATTATTTATTAAAAAATTAAAAAAAAATTTTTTTTATATAGTGTAGTTTTAGCAAGTGTTCCTCTCCAGTGGTTCAGGTAATTAGATTAAAGTAGTTGTGGGCAACTTAGTGCATTTTTACTTTCAAGCATCAAAGAAAGTACAGACCATTAAGAATGAAAAGAATCCTGTTTCTGGACAGTTCATGCTATTGCAGGACTTGTAGACACAGGATTTAAAAGCAGAAATTTTTAAGTGATGTTCATTCTACTGGATAACAGCCAGAAGCCTCATGCTTGAGGCTGGATGATAGACAAGTAATTTGCCATGTTACCGGTCGAGGAACATCTTTAGTTACAGGAGTGTAGTCTCTAATTCATTCAGCCTAGAGTTCCTGACGGGGAAGGCAATGGCACCCCACCCCAGCACTCTTGCCTGGAAACTCCAATGGATGGAAGAGCCTGGTGGGCTGCAGTCCATGGGATTGCTAGGAGTCGGACACAACTGAGTGACTTCACTTTCACTTTCATGCATTGGAAAAGGAAATGGCAACCCACTCCAGTATTCTTGCCTGGAGAAACCCAGGGATGGGGGAGCCTGGTGGGCTGCCATGTATGGAGTCGCACAGAGTCAGACCTGACTGAAGCGACTTAGCAGCAGCAGCAGCAGAGTGGCCCAGCTTTTTCTTTCTTCCCTCATATTTTATTTGGGGATTTCTTTATTCTTTGCAGCATGTTCTGTTTTTTTGTTGTTCTTTTGAAATTGACATCAGATAAAGAAATACATACAGTATGTGAAAGAGTAAATGAGAATTCACCATTTCTTTAAAACTGCTTCTTTATTTTATGAAAAATGCAAGCACAGAAAATGAGATAGTTAAGACAGATTTCATGTGCAGAAAATCATTTGTTCAATAGATACTCTCAAAGTATTTAGATATGTCAGGCTTTCTTCTTCTTTTTTTTTTTTTTTTACTTCTGAGAACTTTTAATGGGTAATTAACTTACTTGACATTCTCAAGAATCCTGAAAATGGAGAATAGTTTTAATATATCGTTGATGGTTTCATCTCTTAGTTTCTTAACAAACTGGTACAAATCTAAGAGTTTTTGTTTGTGATAAAAATTTTAAACACCTGTGAGATAACAATAGAAAGTATCTGTTGATCTCTGCCCTCAGTTCTTGACATGGAACCCCTGAAACCTTCATAATTTCCTGAGTGATGAGTGTCTTTGTTCTGATGAAGTGACTGGTTGGGCTCCGGGGTGAGGGCTGGTGACCAGAAAGAACAAGCCATGATTAGAAGCTTGGTGTTATCAGCCCTGCCTCCCATTCCTTTGAGAGGGGAGTAGGGCTGAAAATGGAGTTAATGATCAGTCATGCCTGCATGATGAAGCCTTCATGAAATCCCCAGAGTATGGGGTTCAGAGAGTTTCTAGGCTGGTGAGCACCGGGAAGTGCAGGAGAGTGGCATGGAAGCCACTGGACAGGGCCTGGAGCTTCACACCCCTTTCCATACCTGTGCATCTCTTCCATCTGGCCTGAGTTGTATCTTTTTACAGTAAACTTGATCCAGTAAGTAAAATGTTTCTCTGAGTTCTGTGAGCCACGCTTAACAAATAAATCAAACCCAAGGAGGGGGGTCATTGGAACCCCTAGTCTGTAGCTGGTCGGTCAGAAGCATGGGGGGTGACTTGTGCAGTCTCTTGGGATTGAGCCCTTCACCTCTGCAATCTGATGCTTGCGCCAGGTAGACAGTGTCAGAATTGAGTGGAATTCCTGCAGGTGACAGGGAATTGCTTGGTGGTGGGGGCAAACTTCCACACAATTGGTGACCAGAAATGAAGTTTTTGTGTGAACAGTAAAGGAGATTCATAGGAGAGAAGTAGTAGGGAAGAACTGGATTTTTTCCTACATAGAAAGGAAGAAGCTATATATATATATATTTTTTTCTTTTTAACATCCCAGGTGAAATCCAGTGAGTATTTCATACTACCATTTATCCGTACTCCTGATAACTCTTTCTGTGTTCTTACAATTAAAAAAAAAAGAGTGTGTACATGTTGGTAGGCGATATACATTCGTTCATTCCCCATTTTATGTTCTCTCTTTGTCCTTGGCTATCATATAATAGAATATTAGCTCTGTGCGGGTAAGAATAAAAAGCACTCAAAATATCCAGAACATAGTAGGTGTTCAAGAAATGTTTTGTTTACTAAATAATGTTTAGTTATTTTAAAATGAAATCTATTATGCATACAAAAAGCATATATGACATATGTGCACTTAAAAAAAATAATTAAAAATCTTTGTTTCCACTGGCCAACTTTCAAAATAGTTCATTGTCAATATTCTTGAAAGTTCCTCCTATGCCTCTCTTTTGTGGCATTCGCTTGCTTCCTTTCCCAATCACTGCTTTAAAATGGTTTTTATTCTCTTGAATTTTCTTTATGGTTTTACATATATGGATGTAAACTTGCCAACAAAGGTCCATATATTCAAAGCTATGGTTTTTGCATTAGTCATGTATGGGTGTGAGAGTTGGGCCATAATGAAGGCTGAGCACTGAAGAGTTGATGCTTTCGAATCGTAGTGCTGGAGAATCCCTCTTGAGAACTCCTTGGACTTCACAGAGATCAAACCAGTCAATCCTAAAGGAAATCAACCAAGAATATTCATTGGAAAGACTGTTGCCAAAGCTCCAATACTTTGGCCGCCTGATGCAGAGCTCACTCATTCCTGATCCTTGGAAAGATTGAGCGCAAAAGAAGTGGGCAGCAGAGGATGAGATGGTTAGATAGCATCACCGACCCAGTACACATGAATTTGAGCAAATTCTGGGAAATAGTGGAAGACAGGGGAGCCTGGCGTGCTGCAGTCCATGGGGTCACAAAAAGTTGGATACAATTTAACAGTGAACAGCAATAATGTACTTGGAGATGGTAAAGCGTCTGTCTACAATGTAGAAGACCTGGGTTCGAGCCCTGGGTTGGGAAGATCCCCTGGAGAAGGAAATGGCAATACACTCCAGTACTGTTGCCTGGAAAATCCCATGGACAGAGGAGCCTGGTACGCTACAGACTATGGGGTCACAGAGAGTTGGACACGACTGAGTCGCTTCACTTCAAATATTCTGCTAAGTTTTAGATTTGTTAAACTTTATATGATGATGATGTTCAGTCACTCAGTTGTATCCAACTCTTTGCGCCTCCTATATATGTATGTATATATGAATATATGAAATCATACTGCTTGTATTCTTGTCAGTTTGCTTCATTCATTCAGCATTAGGAGCTTGAGATTCTTTCATATTGACACACATAGACGTATAACCTTATGTGGAACTCAACTACATGTCTGTGCCACAATTATCCATTCTCTGATCTAGGAGTAACTGAACTGCTTCTAAGGTAATGAACTTAGATGTACACATGAAAGCGATTCTTTAGGGTAAATATCTAAAGACTTTCTGGAGTCGTTGGGTTTTGTCAACTCAGCATTGATGTCGTTTTCCCAAGTGGTTGTACCAGTTTATACGTCTGTCCTCTACTTCTGTGAGAGTTCCAGTTTCTCTACTTTGTTGCCAGCACTTGGTGTTTTAAAATTTTAACTGTTGTGGTATGTGTATAATAATATTTCTCTGAGTGTGTGTGTTTTAAGAAAACATTTGTTGTTTCATTCTTAACTACCATTACTTCTTGGCACTTCACTGCTTCTCCAACCTTGGAGTCATACTGGACACCATCATTTCATTTCCTGTACCACATGATTTTCATGTGGTGTTTATTTTTTTGTAACAAGCAACCTCTGAAAAAACCAGCTTTAGCAACCTAGGTGTCCATTGGCAGACGAATGGATAAGAAAGCTGTGGTACATATACACAATGGAATATTACTCAGCTATTAAAAAGAATGCATTTGAATCAGTTCTAATGAGGTGGATGAAACTGGAGCCTATTATACAGAGTGAAGTAAGTCAGAAAGAAGAACACCAATACAATATATTAATGCCTATGTATGGAATTCAGAAAGATGGTAACGATGACCCTATGTGTGAGATAGCAAAAGAGACACAGATGTGAAGAACAGATTTTTGGGCTCTGTGGGAGAAGGCGAGGGTCGGATGATTTAAGAGAATAGCATAGAAACATGTATATTATCATATGTGAAACAGATCGCCAGTCCAGTTTTGATGCATGAGATGAGGCACTCAGGGCTGGTGCACTGGGACGACCCTGAGGGGTGGGGTGGGAAGGGAGGTGGGAGGGAGGTTCAGGATGGGGAACACATGTACCACCCATGGCTGATTCATGTCAATGTATGGCAGAAACCACTACAGTATTGTAAAGTAATTAGCCTCCAATTAAATAAATTAATTTTTTAAAGACAGAACAGCTTCATGAAGAGACGGCATTATGGAAAGGAACATAAAGTGATACAGTGTTAACACTGAGCTACTGAACCCTGAGTTTGTAGTTTGTGGAGTATCCGACAGATGTCGCTGTGTTTCCCTTGAAAGTTTAAAANTAAATTAATTTTTTAAAGACAGAACAGCTTCATGAAGAGACGGCATTATGGAAAGGAACATAAAGTGATACAGTGTTAACACTGAGCTACTGAACCCTGAGTTTGTAGTTTGTGGAGTATCCGACAGATGTCGCTGTGTTTCCCTTGAAAGTTTAAAATAGCCCCTGGCGTCCTTGTGTGTTTTCTGTGGTGCCCTGAGGTGTGTGAGTGCACAGTTGAGAACCACGGCCTTGGAATATTAATCATGGTTATCTTTAGGGAGTAGGAGTTTTGCTTACTTTTTTATACTTTCTGGGTTTTCTATTCCTCTTTTATAATGAGCGTATAACACTTAAGAGATGTCAGGAAAGATACTATATGTGCACTGTTTGTAAAATAAATTATTAACCAAAATCTATACTTTTTTTTCTCTTAGTTTTTACCTAATGCCCTTTTTCTGTGCCACATAGGATACCACATTAGTCATCATGTTTCCTCAGGCATCTTGACAGGGACAGTTTTCAGGTCATTACTATTTTTGATGACCTTGACAGTTTTGAAGCATATTGGTCAAGTAGTTTTTTCAGCTGTCTTTCAATTGGGGAAAACCACAGGGGTAAAATGCCATTGTTGTCACATCATATTGAGGGTTCATGCTATCCACAGTCCCAGGTATCCACATAAATCACTGTTAATGGTAATCTTGACATCTGGCTGAGAATCAGAGTTCTTCACTGTAAAATATTTCCTTTATTCCCCTCTTTAATACTGTATTCTCTGGTAGGAAGTCACTACGTGCAGTCCACACTCAAAGAATGGGTGTCATGCCTCACTTCCTTGAAGGCAAAGTACATGAATTATGTTAAATTCTTTGTGGGAGATTTGTCTGTTCTCCCATTTATCTATTTATTACTTATCTGTTTATGTATTCAACTATTTGTATAATTGAACTCATGGATTTTTTTTTATACTTTGGGTTATAATCCATTACTGTTTTATTTTCTTGTTGTTGCTGAATAGTTCCAGCTTGGCAATTGAGAGCTCTTCAATTGGCGGCTGTATCCTTTTGACATACTCCTGCCATTGTGGGTTTATTAATAAATAAATTTTTTTAGATCACTTTCTTACTATCTAGCAGTACAAGATGCTCCAGGCTCATCTTGTGTATTTCTTGGCTCAGTTGTAGAATCAGACATTTCTCCAAGGAGCCTTGTTTCCTTTTATTAGAGGATGGTATTTGCTGCTGGGGTACATATGGTATGTATTAATTTGCATTCCTCTGATGATTGATGAAGTCAGGTACCTTTATATATGTTTATTGGTTGTTTGTGTATCCCGTTTGTTATGTAACAAGCCTGTTCAAGACTTTTGTCCAACTGCAGAGTTGAGTTGTTGTAGCAGAGAGTGTACGACTCACAAAGCCTAAACTATTTACCATCAAGCCCTTTATAGGACAAGTTTGCATACCTCTAGAGGTATGAAGACTATTTTGCTGTCAGTTCTGGGTTGGTTTTCATTGGTTGATTTTTCTCATCAATGATGGTCGTATTTTCCTGCATCTTTAGAAATGCCTGATAGTCTTTGACTGGGTGTCAGACACCATGGAGGATTTGAAATTTTGTTCTGTTGCTTTTTTCTTTTTTTCCTTAAAAATTTTTGAAGATTTTTCCCAGAGATGCAGTTGAATTATTTGGAGTTATCTTGACCCATTTGGGTCTTGGTTTTAGGCTTTGTTGAGTGGGACCAAGGCAGCATTTAGGGCTGTTGTCACTATGGCTTACCATTCTCTACCTCTGTGGTGAGACCCTTGTGAATACTCCACCTGGGAAGTACAAGGTTTTCCAAGTCTTGCTGGTGGGAAAAGACACCATTGTTGGGCCTGTGTAAGCTCCAGGCATTGTTCCCTCTAATGCTCTCTGATGATTCTTTCCTCTCTCTTTGGTGCTTTTGTTCCATTCGTGGGCGGATGTGTGTTCAGTGGAATACTGGAGAGGAACTCCCAGATCTCCAGCACTTTCTCCACTGTGTGATATCCTGCCCTGTGAACTCTAGCCGCTTTGGTCTCCCTGGACTCTCAGCTCTGTCTTTTCCCCTGATGTTATCCCTTGGGGTCTGCCTGGGTTCCCCTTCCCTGCACCACACCCTGGAAATGCTCTCAAGGCAGTGATTTGGGGGCAAGCAGAGGACTCACTTTTTTTGTCCTCAAAAGTCATTGGGTTTTTTTTTGTTGTTGCTTGATGCACAGTGTCTTGAAAAACCATTATTTATCTATTTTGTCTGCTTTCTTTTGGTTGTTTAATGTAGGAGGGTAAATCTGGTCCCTGTTACTACATCTTGGCCAGTATTTGAAATCTTTTTTTAAATCCTCAGTGGGTGTTTAATTTTGTCAAATTCTTTTTCTGTGTCTGATTTTTTTTCTTTCTTTTTTCCCTCTGTTAATGTGTGTTGAATTACATTGTTTTTTTTTCCCCCAATGTTAAATCAACCTCACATTTCTGGAATAAACTCCTCTTCCTCATGATATATAACCCTTTTTAATATATTTCTGTGTTCAATTTACCAGTATATTTTTATGACTTTTACATCTGTGTCTGTGTTCATTTACTATCCTTCCTTAAACATCAGGACTGTCCTGGTTTATGAAATGGGTAGGGAAACATTCCTTCTTTTTCTCTAGAAAACTTGGCTTACTATTGGTGCTTTTTTTTCCATATATGGTTAGACAAATTCTCTGGTGAAACCATGTGGTGATTTTATTTGGGAAACTGTTTAATTACAAATCTGTGTTTTTAATAGATACAGGACTGTTGAGATTTTTATATCTTTTTAATTGAGATTTTAAATTTTTATTTCAGTTTTGGTCAGCTGTTTTTCTAGGAAAACAAATGAGCCTTTCAAGGCCATACATCTAAAAATGAATAAACCTTCCAATCCTGTGCTTTTTCAAACTATGTCATATCATCTTAATATATACTTGTAAATTTGGATACTTTTTTTTATCCTCTACAGTAGATAGTAAACTAGCAAGCTGGTTCTATCTCTGGTAAAACTCAGTATCATCTGAAGGTTTGGACCAAATAAATGTTTGAATTAAATTTAAGTGTGTGTGTATGTGCGTGCGGTGAGTCTCTTCAGTCGTGTCTGACTCTTTGAGACCCTATGGACTGTAACCCTCCAGGCTCCTCTGTCCATGGGACTCTCCAGGTAAGAATACTGGAGTGGGTTGCCATGCCCTTTTTCAGGGTATCTTCATCTCCTGCTTTGGCAGGCAAGTTATTTACTGCTAACGCCTCCTGGGAAGCCCAAATTAAAGCATACTTGGGGTTTATTGGATTTTAAATGGAGAGAACTTTATTTAAGTGGTTGTTTCAGTACTTCATTTGTGTGCTGTCAGTCTGTGAAATATACATTTTACCTCTTTTTCTGTGGGTAATGTTGTTTATAGAGTATGTATTGAATAAAAAGATAGGTATAATGAATTGAAAGTAAAGTTTTTAAATTTTGGAAGTACTGTTTATATTATTTTAGTTATTTTTTCTAGATTTCACTCAATTTTATTATTTCCTAAAACTTAGACATATATGTGTGATTCTAGGGCAATTGAAAGAAAGAAAAATAACTCTAGTTTAGAATATGATTTACCAGAACCATTTTTTATTTCTGTTCAAGAGAGATTGTAACTTGAATTCTATTATCAGGGAGATTTAGTGACTATCNCTAGGGCAATTGAAAGAAAGAAAAATAACTCTAGTTTAGAATATGATTTACCAGAACCATTTTTTATTTCTGTTCAAGAGAGATTGTAACTTGAATTCTATTATCAGGGAGATTTAGTGACTATCTGACATTTCAATACCTTAAAATGTGTCCATCCTCTTATAGTAGATCTAGTTTAAGATTCACCTGTTAGGGAAGAATGTGAGTTTGAAGTGGAGAGGGTTCAGTTGAAGGTCTGTTTCTATAAAGAGTGTAGTCTGCTGCCAAAAGAAATATTACCTAACAGCAGTTTACATGCGCCAAGAGAGGCCAGAAAAGTATTGTAGTAGAAATTGCGCAGGAGAGCTGTCAGACTAGATCCCTGAGGATGTCAGGCCGGAAATAAAGCTTATCATACTAGAAAAGATTTCACTGGATGGCTAGGCCATTGGAAATGAATCTTCCAATTCTTGTATTTTTCGTTGTCTTCTACGTTGAATAGACAACCAGATTTACTTACACTTAAGTAATTTAAACTGTTAAAAAAATTTAAATCAAGGTTTTCTAAGATCATATTGAATAAATATTAACTTATTTATATTTTTCTTATGAGTTATTTAATTTTTGGAGATTAAGATTTGGAAATGCATTGAGAGAGGGGTTTTCCGTTCCTGGGGATAAAATAGAGTAAGTAGTTGAAGCAGTTTTCTTTTCTGTGCCAAAAATGGAAATAGAGAAAACATAAATAGGCAGTTATACCAAAGTATTTATCTGTGGTTCTTCTAAAATACAACATTTCCCATTTCCACTGTACACATTCAGATATACTACTATACAGAACGATTGAGCCTAAAAGACTTTGAAGGAACATCCATTGGGATTGCTTTATTTTCTGGGGAGGAGAGACAAGGCAGGTCTGTTGAGATCCACGTAATTCACCCAGTGTCATGAAAGGAATAGAACATTTTTAGCGCTTGGGGAAATAGAACTTTTCCTTAATTACTGTTGTGTTAGTGAGTTATTTGACATTTTGCGTGTGAGGTGATGGCTTGGTTTCCTCACCACCAGATGGCTTCTCAAAGTTGGGGTGTTGTTTTTAGTTGCTGCCAGCAAAAGTGAAACTGTCAAGACCCTTTGAATGTCATTATCATTTAGGAAATAGCAACAGTGCGGATACTTTAAGTGAGAGTAGTTTTAAGTTCTTAGAATTGAGAGTAAGTTATTATGAAATTATTTAAGCTTTCTAGGCTGCTTCTCCCCTGGTGACACACTCTTCTCTCTTAAATTATGTGTGCCCCTTAAGGTTCACAGATAGATTTCAGACTCATGTTATATATATATATATATATACTAAAAGGAATATAGATGGTCCTGTAACTTCAGTTATATGCAGTCTTTGTGACTATTGTATGTTGAAATCTTCCCTACGGCAAGACTTTAAAAGCAGTCTGAATTGATATTAATAATTTAAGAAATGTATTCAACTCATAACATCATTAAAGAAATTTTTGGAGAGACCCCAAAAAAGTGTCACTTAATTGAGAAATTTTTCTTTTTATAAAAAAGTTTTGTTTTAAACTCAGGTGGCAGGTATATTATAGCCTGTACAGCAGAGCATCTAGGATTCTAGTGCTTGCATGAAATCAAATGAAGAAGAAGTAAAGTCTTGTATATGAAACTGAGTATGCTGAATAGATACCTCTGAAAATGTGTTATGTAAGTAGCTGAACATGCTGATTTTTGAAATTTGCTGAGAGTAAGTTTGAAATCAGAAAAAAAGGTCTTCCTGTAACTGGAGTTTCTGAGTCTAAACATACTCTTCATGTATTCCTTAAAAACCTAAGTGTTCAAAACTTAACTACAAAGCTACAGTAATCAAAGCATTGTGGTCCTGGCATAAAGATAGGCATATAGATCAATGAAATAGAATTGAAAGCCCAGAAATGAAACCTGTGCATCTCTGATTTCAGTAGCAGTGCGAGGAGAAATTGGTGATGAAATGGTGTCTTATCTGTCAAGAAGACGTAGAAGTAAATCTTTGTGACTTTGAATTGGGCAGTGGTTTCTTGGATCTAACACCAGAAGTGCAAATGGCAAAAGAAAAAATAGATAAATTAGTACTGTGTGAAAATTAAAAAAATTTTTTTTGCTTCAAAGACACCTTCAAGAAACTGAGAAGACAACTCACAGAATGGGGGAATTATTTTGCAAAGCATACATCTGATAAGGAACATATCCAGAATATTAAAAAATTCTTACAACTAAGCAGTAAAAAGACAAATAATCCAGTTCACAAATGAACAAAGGATTTGAGTCATTTCTCCAAAGAAGACACGTATATGGCCAACAAACACATGCAGAGATATTCAGCACCATTAATCACTAGGGAAATTTGAATCAGAATGGTGAGATACCACTTCATACTACTACGATGTCTATAATAAAAAAGAAAGACAATTGCAAGGGTTGGTGAAGATAGGAAGAAATTGTACCCATGCTACAGCCCTGGTGGGATTGTAAAGGGATGCAGCTGCTTTGGCACAATTTGGCAGTTCCTCAAAAAGTTAAGAACATAGAGTTACCATGTGACCCAGCAACTCCACTTCTAGGTATATACTCAAGAAAAATGAAAACTTATGTTCACACAAAGACTTGTACACAGATTTTGAAAGCAGCATGTTCATAGTAGTCAAAAAGTGGAAACAACCTGAATATTCATCAACAGGTGAATAGTGAAATAAGATATGGTATTTCTATACAACAGAATATTACCCAGTCATAAAAAGATGAAGTCTTGACACACACTACAGTATTGATGAATCTTCAGAACATTATGTTAAGCAAGCCAATCATTAAAGACTACATTGTGTGATTCCATTTATATAAAATGCCCTGTAGAGGCAAATCATTAGAGAAAATGGCCAGGGTTAGGAGTAAGGAAAAGTGAAGAGTGGTGAGTAACAGGTGTGAGATTTCTTTAGGAGGTGTTGAAAATATTCTGGAATTAAGTAGTGATGGCTGATGTAGAATTTTTGTGAAAAATAAAAACCAATGAGTTGGATAGTTTAAAGAGTTACGCTATATGGCATAGTGGTTTATATCTCATGTAAGCTGTTATTAAAAATACCCTGAGTGTTATAAATAGCTTACTGTAATTACTAATCAGAGATTGCTCATGATAGAATGTGAATTGGAATCATAAAGCTGTTAGCCACTTACCACTTCCAGATCAGGTGATGACTGAGAAGCAGCTGAGAAAAAAATTGCATGAGCCTCCAGCAGACCCCAAATAAAACTTGGCATTATAGAGTTGCTGCTGTCTGGTAAAACATAAGGTAGCATTTTTGTTGTTTAGTTTAGACTTTTGGGGGATAGGCAATTTTTATCTAAATTGAAGACAGTTCGGAGTTTGAAATACATATTTTGTGCTTGTAAGAGGTTTTTGGGTGGGTTAAAACAATGATGACAATGTTTTATGTGACAAGATGAAACCTTGTATTTTTAATTCTTTTTGTTATCAAATCATTCACTAAAACAAATGAGAGAAAGAACTGTTTTGGTCACAAATGTCCTACCTCATTAATGCATAGGTAGAAATAGATGCTGTCTTCTGGGATGCAATTTGAATTATTTTCAAAAAGTTATCTGGTGATTTGCCTGATTGGATCAGGTCGCTATTTTTATCTTTGACATTTGCTATTTCTGATGAGTATTTGTTTTAAAAAATGGTTGAGCAGTGACCTGGGTTTTTGGAATTATACCAACTCTGCTATTGTAATTTTATACAGACATTTCCTGAGCTTTATCAACTTTCATTTATTGCTAGTCTGTACTAGATTTTAATATGATAATGAAATTCAAATTTTATACTCTTGTGATTATCCACTTTGTTTCCTTTAATCATTAAAAAAAATGAACTTAGTTTTACAGTACAATTTGACCCATGGGGTTATGTTATTTGAAGTAATGCCAAAACTCTCCCAACTTTGTGAAGATGCATGTCCAAATGGTTAATTTGGGAAAGTATTTGACTTCAGGGCCAATTAAACCTTTGTGTTGACTCTAGTAAGTATCTTTGAGATAATTATCCTAAAGTGACTTTAACTTTCTTCTGTAATATGCAGAATTAGGAAATCTTTGGGGGGGAATTGTGAAATGTTTGGATCCTCAAGCTTGGAGCCTCAGGAAGTATTGGCAAGGGTAAAACTGCAATCCTTAAAAAGTTACTCATTTAAGGTGCATTCATGACTGTGCTTCATTAAGATTTGTACTTAAATGTTTGTAATTAGTTACAGTCAGGTAATGGATATACTGCCTGCTGGAAACTCCTTTGTCATTTTTCTTGTTACTCTGCCAGACGGGTTTTAACATAATAGGAAGACTGATGTCAGTTCTTTTGTACTTTGGACTAGAAAGATTTTGGTCCCTTGTCAACTTGACATCTAGTCGAAGCCCTTTCTAGTGACTGGCCTTATATTGTAGATTTTTGTGTGCCTCTCTACTTGTTCTAATATTCTGTTAGGATGCATATTGCCAATTGTATGTGAAGGTGTAGCTATATAGAGCATAAAATTAGATCCACTTCCTTCCTTTGGCTCACAACCTAAATTTGGTAGGCGAGAATCTCCTTTCCTAGATGTCATTAAAAATAGAAGATACCCATCTGTCTGGAATGGTCTAGATACAGTTCTGCCTACAGGCTTGGGGATGAACTATATAACGTAGACTTTCTTTCAGCCCTAGGATTCTTAGAAAAATAGTTATTTTCTTTGATCCAGAGGTCCAAGTGTATACAGTTTCCAGCACTGATTTTAAATTATCCTGTAAATTTGTAAAAATCAAGAAGAGCTAAGAGAATTGAATTTTGAGGAGAGATTTAAAAGATAATATGAAACAATATACTTGATTTTAAAAAACTGGCTTTGAAGTAAAATCTAGCTCCCATGCTATACTTAAATTTTACTAGCTAGGTGAGAAAGTTACTTCTTTGAGATCGTAACCTCATTTATAATGTTGGAATAATAAGCCAACTTCATTGGATTGTAGAGGAATAAATTAAATGAGTTAATAGTATTTATAAAGCACTTTCTTCAGTGCCTGTGTGTAGAAGTCATTTCTTGGTGGCAGTTACTGTTTATGGTAATAACTACTTTTTGTTCCTTTTATTCAAAATTATAATTTTGAATATATAGCAGCCACCTTGCTGTTAAAAAAATCTTAATTTTGAGCTCAGGATTTAATGTGGGCTCAGAGATGAACAGGGAATTCCTAGGGGTATTTGGAGTCATGGAGATCATTTAGAAGAGTAGTAATGAAAAACCATCCCCAAAGGTACCTGTCTTTAGGGATGCAGAAGAAACAGAGAAAGCCATCACTAAGGTGAAAAAGAGAACCAGGAGAATAACATCGTGGTGAGATTGCTCACCAGGTCAAACACTTTCTCCAGAAGTTCATTAAAGAATATTTTAAACGCCCTGTGATGTGAGTTAAGGGAAGGACCCTGAGGAGACCACTGAACTGGGCAGGTGGAATCTTTGAGAGAATAGAAAAGCAGCTGTAGACCCGGATTTTCTTGGGTAGAGAAGTAAACGTGTAAAAGTAGTGAAAGTGGAGGCCATGAGTACAAGGTGGATCCTTATGAAAATTTGGTTGCGTAGAGGAGGGAAACAACTTGAGGGGGAGGAGAAAGGGTTTGAGTTTGTTTCTTTTGTTTAGGAAAGATAAAAGTGAGCATGTTTGGAGTCTGAGGGAGAAATTAAATGTACTGTCCAGAGGATACATGGTGGGCCGGTGGTGGTGTGAGGCAGGTAGGAATGGAATGCAGTGCACGGGTGGAGGCTGAGAGGAACAGCTGTCCTTTGGCGGAAGAGGAAGACGGGACACGGGAGGTGTGAGGCAGGAGGGAAAGAGGACATTCCTGTCTGACGACCTCTGTTTAAATGGGGAAATGGACTGTAAATTCACTGACATTATAAGAGACCAGTGGCCCTCAACCCAGGACGGGTTTACATTTGGCCATGTCTGGGGGCATGTTTTTATTTTTGGTCGCACTGGATCCTAATTGCTGTGCGTGGTTTTTCTCTGGTTGCAGTGCACGGGCTTGTCATTGCAGTGGCTTCTCTTGTTGCAGAGCATGGGCTTGAGGGTGCACGGGCTTCCGTAGTTGTGGCCCACAGGCTTAGTTGGCCTGAGGCATGTGGAATCTCCCTGGACCAGGGATCTAACCCATGGTTCCTACATTTGCAAGCAGATTCCTATCCACTGCACCACCAGGGAGGTCCAGGAGACGTTGCTGATCATCCTAAGGTGGGAACGTGTTCCTGGCATCTGGTGTGTGGAAGAGAGGGACGCTGCTGGCCTGCTGCAATGTACAAGACAGCCTCCCCCATCACAGAGTGATCAGGAGTGCTTAGAGTGCTGCCACTGGGAACCTTGCCCTACATCAGAACGTTTCTGCAGTGAGATCTTCAACGGAAGGCAAAACACTTGAACATCCGCTCAATGTATCCCCTCTTAGAAAGTCACAGGATGTGTTAAAGTCGGAAAAATCCTCAGGAGACAATCTAAACTGTTTGACCAGCTTGACTCCCCCAAACCTCTATTACAATGACTGTTAACCTTCTGAGAAATACATTTAGGAAAAGATCATACTTTAATTTCTTGTCTGGCTAGTACTGTGTGTTCATCCTTATACATAAAACTCTTAGCTCACAATCTATCAACAAGTGATAGCTGCTGTTATTACTGTTTTCTCCCCCCTTTCAAATGTGAAATCCTGGGCCACTTCTGACAAGTGTGTTACAAGTTGAAATTTTGAGGTAAATATAGGCAGTGTTAGCAATCAACACAGAAAATAAGAGCTACTTCTCACAGGTCTATAGAGTGCACTAATGATTGTGCTTTAAAATCTTACATTGTGTGGTGGTTCCCCAAAGATTTAGACATAGAATTACTACGTGATATAAGAATTCCACTTCCGTGTATACCCAAAGGATAAAAGCAGGGCCTGAACAGATATAGACCCCAGTGTTCATAACCGCTTTATTCACAATAGTCAAAAGCTGCTGCTGCTGCTGCTAAGTCGCTTCAGTCGTGTCTGACTCTCTGCGACCCCATAGCGGTAACCACCCAAATGTCCATGTACGGGTGAATGGATAAACGGATTATGTTGTACACATGTAGTGGAGTGTTATTCAGTGTCATAGGGGTTGAATTCTGACACATGCTACAACATAAATGAACCTTGAAGACATCATGCTAACTGAAATAAGCCAGACGCGAAAGGATAAATATTGCATGATTCCACTGATAGGAAGTACTTAGATTAGTCAAATACATAGAGACAGAAAGTAGAATGGTGGTTGCCAGGGGCGGGGGAAGGAGAAATAGAAAGTTGCTCAGTGGGTACAGAGTTTTGGTTCCGAAAATGGAGAAGTTTAGGACATGAATGGTGGTGATGGTTTCACAACACTGTGAATGACCTTCATGCCATGCCACTGGAGCGTATAACTGAGGAATGGTTAAAATGGTTAAGTTTTATGTTCTGTATAGCCACAGTGAAACAAATATTTAAAAAAACCCTCACATTAGAATATTTAACAGTTACCACAAAGCAGTCAAGGGCTTTACCAATGGTTTTTATGCTGTGCTTAGTCACTCAGTCGTGTCTGACTCTTTGTGACTCCGTTAACTGTAGCCCACCAGTCTCCTCTCTCCATGGGAATTCTCCAGGCAAGAATACTAGAGTGGGTTGCCATGCTCTCCTCGAGGAGATCTTCCCAACCCAGGGATCGAACCCAAGTCTCCTGCATTGCAGTTGGATTCTTTACCATGTGAGCCACTAGGGAAGGCCGATGGTTTTTATAGAGCTTCACAAAGGTCATTCATTACAGTTTAGTTCAGTCACTCAGTCGTGTCCGACTCTTTGCGACCCCATGAATTGCAGTACACCAGGCCTCCCTGTTCATTACCATCTCTCAGAGTTCACTCAGTCTCACTTCCATCAAGTCCGTGATGCCATCCAGCCATCACATCCTTGGTCATCCCCTTCTCCTCCTGCCCCCAATCCTTCCCAGCATCAGAGTCTTTTCCAATGAGTCAACTCTTCGCATGAGGTGGCCAAAGTACTGGCGTTTCAGCTTTAGCATCATTCCTTCCAAAGAAATCCCAGGGTTGATCTCCTTCAGAATGGACTGGCTGGATCTCCTTGCAGTCCAAGGGACTCTCAAGAGTCTTCTCCAACACCA
>SJYV01051751.1:0-14544 GCA_006410875.1 Neotragus pygmaeus
TGTATTCTTGCCACCTCTTCTTAATATCTTCTGCTTCTGTTAGGTCCATACCATTTCTGTCCTTTATTGAGCCCATCTTTGCATGAAATGTTCCCTTGGTATCTCTACTTTTCTTGAAGAGATCTCTAGTCTTTCCCACTCTGTTGTTTTCCTCTATTTCTTTGCATTGATCGCTGAAGAAGGCTTTCTTATCTCTTCTTGCTATTCTTTGGAACTCCGCATTCAGATGCTTATATCTTTCCTTTTCTCCTTTGCTTTTCACCTCTCTTCTTTTCACAGCGATTAAAGGACTCCTTTTTACCGAACAAATGACAGCAGGGCAGTGGTACCCTTTCCCCATCCTCACACCCTAAACTGGCATTACTGCTGCATATACAGTGGTAGAGTTCCATCCCCTTCACCAAGCCAATGCAGGAGAGGCAGCATCGTGTCTATTTGCTCTTTTCCCCTAACTAGAGACTGGGGAGATCACTGAGAAGACAAGCGAGAGAAAGAAACCCTTTGCATCTATGTCTATAGCCCCAGGCTCAGCCTGAAGTGGCCTATGCATAAAACTGACCAAGAGTGAACACAGTGAATGCTTTGAGAACTGAATTATTATATAAAACATTACACAGGTTTTAGGGCCTCTACATATGACTAGAATTAGCATTGCAAAGACTTTAAAATATAATTGGCATTTGAACCACACATCTCCTGGTCATAGATTCAAAAAGTTTTAACAAATATTTGTAAATATGTAAAGGAATAAATCATGACCAAATGGATCCAAGTTGTTTTAAAACTCAAAAATGATTTTTCTCTTTCCTATAGTTTCTTACTTCTTTTCTATTTAGAGAAGAATTTTCAGTATTTTCTTTAGGATAGGTTTAGTATTATATATATATATATATATTTAGTTTTTGCTTGTCTCAGAAATTCTTTCTCTCTCTTTCTGTTCTAAATGATAACCTTGCTGGTTAGAGTATCCCAGGTTGGAAAATTTTCACTTTCAAGACTTTAAATATATCTTGCTGCTCTTTTCTGGCCTACAGTGTTTCTGTAGAGAAATCAGCTTATAGCCTTATGGGGGTTCCCTTGTAATTAACTCTTTTGTTTTTCTCTTGTTGCCTTTAGAATCCTCTGTTTATCTTTTACTTTAATCATAGTGTGTCTTGGTTTATGTCTGTTTGGGTTTATTTCGTTTGGGACCCTCTGTGCCTGTACCTCGACATCTGTTTCTTTCTTTAGCTTTGGGACGTTTTCAGCCAGAATTTCTTTAATATATTTTCCATTCCCTTTTCTCTTTTTTTTTTCCCTTCTGGAATCCCTATTATGCATAGATTGGCACCTCTATGTTATTCCATAGGACTTGTATTGCTTTTTTTTTCTTCTTTCCATTTGACTTTCTGTCTCCTGTACTGATTGAGTGGTTTCTATTATTCTATCTACCAGGTCACTTATTCATTCTTCTGCATTATTCATTCTGCTATTTATTGCCTTTTGTCTCAGCAAGTGAAAAGTGAAAGTGAAATCTCTCAGTCGTGTCTGACTCTTTGCAGCCTCATGGACTGTAGCCTACCAGGCTTCTCCGTCCATGGGATTTTCAAGGCAAGAATACTGGAGTGGGTTGCCATTTCCTTCTCCAGGAGATCTTCCTGACCCAGGGATTAAACCCGGGTCTCCCGCATTGTAGGCAGACGCTTCACCATCTGAGCCACCAGGAAAGTCCAGCAAGTGAGTTTTCTAATTTTCCTGGTTCCCCTTTATAATTTCTAGAACTTGTATAGGTCATGTCCTGCCACCTGACAGCATGCACAGGGGAAAAGGCTGCAGTGGTAGGTCCCGGCCCTCCCCATATGCACCCCTAACAGTGGCACCTGGCCTCTAAGGCACTCCAGGCTTCCTCCACATAAGCCCTCAGTGGCAGTCATACTAGACTTCAGCTTCTTCAGGCTGCTTTATGCAACCAACCCTGATTTTCTGCCCTAGGTTTGATCTCTGAAGTCTGTTCTTCAGCACCCAGCCCCCACCTGAACCAGCAGATTTGTGTCTCAGGCTGGAGAGTATGGGGTACTGGCACTGACCATCTGTGCAGGTCTCTCTTCATTCTGGCTGCCACAAAGCAGTTGCTGTGTTCTCTGAGGCTCTGAAGCTCCCACTCTGTCCTTGCTGATCTCCCTGCTGGTGAGGGGATGTCCCAGAGTGTGGGAACCTTTCCTCTTTTACAGCTCCTTCCCAGGGGCACAGCTTCCATCGAGATTATTTTCTTATTTTCTTCTTTTTCTTTTCTCCTACCAAGTCACTTGGAGGCTTTCTTGCCTTTTAGAAGTCTGAGGTCTTCTCCCAGTCTTCAGTAGACATACTTTGTGAATCATTCCATGTGTAGATGTATTTTTGATGTATTTGTGGGAGGAAGTGAGCTTTATGTCCTGCTACTTCTCCATCTTGATCACCAACAAATTTATTTTTAGTCTTTTGTGAGAAGTGATGTAACTTGATCTTTCTTCCAAATAATTGTCTCAACATATTTCTTTATTTAGTGATCCTTTTTCTCTACTAAGAGATGTAATTATTGAATGAATAAACCCTTTTTCCTTCAAAGAAGAATTTCTTTGCCACCCACACCTTCAAGCCCAATAAACTCCAGATGTGTATAAGAGACAGGAGTCCAATNTCTTTATTTAGTGATCCTTTTTCTCTACTAAGAGATGTAATTATTGAATGAATAAACCCTTTTTCCTTCAAAGAAGAATTTCTTTGCCACCCACACCTTCAAGCCCAATAAACTCCTTTTTTTTTGAATCAAAATAATAAAATATAATCTAACTTCTCTCATAAAAGGTGACATAGAAAGAATCTCCTTGTCTTCTCTTTTCTACTCCCCACATACCAGTCCACATTAAAGAGATAAACAAGTAAATGAGCCAAACAAAGAAATAAGAGGAATTTAAAAGAAGATAATTAAATCTGGCTGTCCTGTGATATTAATAAAGGAAGAAAATGCAGAAAGATGAAGATTTTTATAAAATCTAAAAAGAGAATTTAAACCACAGGCTTTCACTGTAGTCTGCATTTTCCTCCTAGCTATTGCCTTTTTAAAAATGAAAAACATGAACATTTATTGCCAACTTTTCAAAATGTGAAATTAAAATTGGTGTTTCATAGAGAAGTAAAACAATTGTATTTTAATTTGTAGACATTTCTGCTTTTCCTGTTTAATTTTTTGAGTTATTCAAATAATTTTAATTGGCCATTTTAATAGTTATATGAATTCAAAGATATATCACCTCCCTCAATGGCCCCTGCTTTTATACAGATGGGGAAAATATACCCAAAATGCAAGTTTCCTCTTGCTGGGATGCATATTACTTGGTAAAGGCAGGAATCATGGTGAAATGTATGTTAAAGAAGAGGAAATGGTGAGTGTTCTTGATGAGTCAGTGGTGACCTTTGCAGATTACCTCAGTTCAATGAATTATTCTTGAGCAAGTCAGCCAAGCCAAGTTTTATATCTTGAATACTCTGAACCAGCCCTCTTCTGGCAGAGATAACATTTTTAACCGTAAAGGCTGAGAGATCATCTTTGTTCCCCAAACAGACTCACTTGACCTAACATGTACTGTCACACTCCACTCAAACCACCAAACTGTGATAACATATTGACATAAATGTCAATTATACAATATAAACCATAAGCCCATCAAATAGAACTTTGAGCCCTTGACAGTGAGGACACAAGGATGGCCTGAATAGGGTTTTAGTCATTGATACTAAACTCCAAGACTCTTTTGACCGGAAGAGTTCTTTGTTTTTCAGTCAGTAGTGTCTGGTCTTTACAACCCCATGGACTGCAGAACACCAGGCTTCCCTGTCCTTCACCATCTCCTAGAGCTTGCTCAAACTTATGGCCATCGAGTCGATGATGCCATCCAACCATCTGTTCTCCATAGTGGCTGTACCAATTTACACTCCCACCAACAGTATAGGAAGGTTCCCTTTTCTCCACATTCTCTCCAGCATTTCACTTCAGTTCACTTCAGTTGCTCAGTTGTTTCTGTATCTTTGCAACCCAATGGATTGCAGCACACCAAGCTTCTCTGCAAATTGCCAACTCCCTGAGCTTACTCAAACTCATGTCTATCAAGTCAGTAATGCCATCCAACCATCTCATCTCTGTTGTCCCCTTCTCCTCTTGCCTTCAATCTTTCTCAGCATCAGGGTCTTTTCCAGTGAGTAAGTTATTTGCATCAAGTGACCAAACTATTGGAGTTTCAGCCTCAGCATGAGTCCTTCCAATGAATATTCCAGACTGATTTCCTTTAGGATGGACTGAATGGATCTCCTTGCTGTCCAAGGAACTCTCAAGAGTCTTCTCCAACACCACAGTTCAAAAGTATCAATTCTTTGGCATTCAGCTTACTTTATAGTCCAACTCTCACATCCATACAAGACTACTGGAAAAATCAGTAGTCTTGACTACTATATAGCTTTGACTAGACAAACTTTGTTGGTAAAGTAATGTCTCTGCTTCTTAATATACTGTCTAGCTTGGTCATAGATTTTCCTCCAAGGAGCAGCGTCTTTTAATTTCATGCCTGCAGTCACCACCCAGAGTGATTTTGGAGCCCAAGACAATAAACTCTGTTACTGTTTCCATTGTTTCCCCATTTATTTGCTATGAAGTGATGGGACTGTATGCCATGATCTTCATTTTATGAATGTTGAGTTTTAAACCAGCTTTTTCACTCCTCTTTCACTTTCATCAAGAAGCTCTTTAGTTCCTCTTCTCTTTCTGCCATAAGGATGGTGTCATCTGCATATCTGAGGTTAATTGATATTTCTCCTGGCAATCTTGATTCCAGCCTGTGCTTCATCCAGCCCAGCATTTCACATGATGTACTCTGCATATAAGTTAAATAAGCAAGGTGACAATATACAGCCTAGACGTACTCCTTTCCCAATTTGGAACCAGTCCATTGTTCCATGTCCAGTTCTAACTGTTGCTTCTTGACCTGCATACAGATTTCTCAGGAGGCAGGTCAGGTGGCCTTGTATTCCCATCTCTTGAAGAATTTTCCGCAATATATTGTGATCCACACAGTCAAAGGCTTTAGCCTAGTCAATGTAGCAGAAGTAAGTGTTTTTCTGGAATTTTCTTGCTTTTTCTATGATCCAATGGATGTTGGCAATTTGATCTCTGGTTCTTCTGCCTTTTATAAATCCAGCTTGAACATCTGGGACTTCTTGGTTCACATACTGTGAACAAGCCTAGCTTGGAGAGTTTTGAGCATTACTTTGCTGCTGCTGCTGCTGCTGCTAAGTCGCTTCAGTCGTGTCCGACTCTGTGCGACCCCATAGACAGCAGCCCACCAGGCTCCTCCACCCCTGGGATTCTCCAGGCAAGAATACTGGAGTGGGTTGCCATTTCCTTCTCCAATGCATGAAAGTGAAAAGTGAAAGTGAAGTCGCTCAGTTGTGTCTGACCCTTCGCGACCCCATGAACTGCATGCAGCCTACCAGGCTCCTCCATCCATGGGATTTTCCAGGCAAGAGTACTGGAGTGGGGTGCCATCGCCTAGCATGTGATAAAGAGTGCAATTGTGTGGTACTTTGAACATTCTTTGGAGTTATGCTGCTTCAGAATTGGAATGAAAACTGACCTTTTACAATCCTGTGACCACTGCTGAGTCTTCCAAATTTGCTGGCATATTGAGTGCAGGACTTTAGCATCATCATCTTTTAGGATTTGAAATAGCTCAGCTGGGATTCCATCACCTCCACTAGCGTTATTTACACTAATGCTTACTAAGTCCCACTTGACTTTGCACAGTGCAAGAACTTCTTTGGTATAATTATTCTCCACTTTGTGGGTTGTCTGCTTGGCTACCCCTATAGTGGGACCAGAAGAGTACCAGTATTTAAGAGCACTTGCTCAGCTGTTTCTCATATTCTACTATCTGTCACATCAGTCTTCAAAATAGTCACTATTGGCCCCATTTCACAGGTGAGGGAAAATGAAACTTGGAGAGATTATGGCTCCAGGTCAAATTTTCAGAGTTGGTAAGTGATGGACTTGGCATTAAAATCTGTGTTTTGGACTCCAGAAAGTGAAAAAAAGTGAAAGTGAAGTCGCTCAGTCGTGTCCGACTCTTTGCGACCCCATGAACTGTAGCCTACCAGGCTCCTTCCTCCATAGGATTTTCCAGGCAAGAGTACTGGCGTGGGTTACCATTTCCTTCTCTAGGGGATCTTCCCGACCCAGGGATCAAAGCCAGGTCTCCCGCATTCCAGGTAGACGCTTTAACCTCTGAGCCACCAGGGAAGCCAACACTAAGTTACTCTAAGGTCCTAGGGACACAGAGATGATTTTAGGGGAAATCTGAATGCAGAATTAAGTAATCCTGAATCACATAGTGAAACAGTTAGCCCTTCTAAATTCTCTTTCTTTTCTTCTGGTGCTGTCAAAAAAGTTTTGTTTTAGTGTTGTACATTTTCATATCTTTTTAACATTTTATGTCCTCCATTTTCAATAAAGAAAGCAAAGATCTCATACCCAAAGTATTGGGCCAACAAAGGTATGTAGCTAGAATTTATTTATTTGCTTTCATTTTATATATATATTTTTTTCTCTTTTATTTTTGTCTGTATTTGTGTATGATTTTATTTAAATTTTAAGTATTTGTTTAAAATTTTATTTAAAATTTTCCATTTATGGTAGTGATGTAAGGCTTCACTTGTTTGGATAGATATACTTAATTTTTTTAACATATCAATTTAAAGGAAAATAGTGTTTAAATGCAAGTATGAGTAGTATATGAAAGTGTATGAAAGACTAATATGTGGAAAACACATATTTTGCTTTAGATATTATGCTATAAATTCTTAGGATAGTTACAGTGCTTGAACAATATGATGTATGCTCCCTTACTCTGGGCCCACATTCATCCCAATATGCCATAGACCACTGGATATGAGAAATATCAGTACCAGAACATGATAGCATTTTTCTTGCAGAGTAAAGAAAACGTTGTTCTCCATTTTGTGAAATTCCTAGCAATATTATAATACTAGACGAATTGCATTTTTTTTTCTTCTTTTAAAAGCCCTCCTCCATTTCTGGGTATAATAACTTTTGCCTGAGATTCTACATGTAATAGAAAAATTGGCCTTCAACAATAAATCTAACAGTTTCTCTCAATATATTTTCTAAAATTTTCATAGTGAAGTCAACCTCAAGGAAGGCCTTCATTACCAGAAGCATCTGATGCAAATTTTTCATTTGTTCAACAAATGTTTATTGAGTACATATTATATGCTAAGCATACACTTGGGATATATCAGTGAACAAAATATATAAGAATTTGTAGATTCTGCCTTTGTGAAGATAGTTAGGGAAAAGAGACAATAGATAACATATATAATAAGTGAGTCTAAAAATGTGGCAAAGACTATGGTGTGAGGATTGGAAAGGGAGCAGGGGTTGGAATTTCATTAGGGGGTGTCTGAGCAGGCTTTATTGAAAGGGAACATTTGAACAGAGACTTGAAGGAGGAAATACCATTGCAGTTGTAGAGAATAAGTATATCTAGGAATGTTTTAGAAATATTAAGAAGGCCTGAGTCACAATAGTGTGGGATGTAAAGAAGTGGAATGAAAGGAGGTGAAGAATTTGGAAGAAAACAGAGTAACAATGATCCAACTTATATCTTAGAAGAATCATGCTGTCAGCTTGGGAATAAGCTGTTGAGCTATTGAAGAACAAGAATGAAATCAGGAACCCAGGTAGAATGATACTGTAGTCATACAGGTGAGATCTTGCGATGATTTGGACTTGGGAAGAGATGAAGAAAGCTAGTCATTTTCTGGATGTATGCTGAAGGTCAATGGATTTCTGAATGAGTTGGATGTAGAGTGTGAAAGAACTTGTCAACAAGAGGGCAGCACAGAGTGGTATATCTGGGAGAGAAAATCTGTAGCAAAGGCATGAATTCAGAGGAGAATATGGTCCTTGAGCAGCCACATTGTAATGAAATTTTATAAGCTCCAAAGAGTGAATTTAAGAGAAAGTAAAAGTGAAGTCGCTCAGTCGTGTCTGGCTCTTTGCGACCCATGGGTTGTAGCCCACCAAGCTCCTCTGTCCATGGTATTCTCTAGGCAAGAATACTGGAGTGGGTTTCCATTTCCTTCTCCAGGGAATCTTCCTGACCCAGGGATTGAACCCAGGTCTCCCACATTGCAGGCAGACGCTTTAACCTCTGCACCACCAGGGAATTTAAGAGAAGAGACCCATAAATTGCTTGATTTTTGCCGGTAGAGCTGTGTACCTCTAAATGATGATCACCACTTCTTGCAAGAATCTTCCATTGTTAACTTTTGGAGGTGTGTTTGCATGCATGTAGGGTCTTTCCAGTTTCCATCTAAAAACTATCACCTAGTGGCTTGATTGAAATGCAGTACCACATTCTACTGGTGAATAGTCCTGGTGATAGTGATATGTATAAAGTTATTTTAGCAATCAATGACATACACCCTTCCTTTGTGAAGGGGTGTTGCTTCTGATTTATTCAAGTTTAACATCTTCAGCACTTGTCAAGTAATGTCCCATTTGGACTTGTTAATCCTTGATTTATTGTTTTTTATAGTGTAGGTATAGTATCATTTTATAGAATCATCTGGTTAACGTTCTAGGTATCCTTTTTGTCTTTACTACCTCATCAGTTCTATCTAAGATTTGAATGTTAATTTCTTGCTCTTGTAACTTTTCACCTTGCACTGATGAGGCTGATTTGTGGACAAGAGGGAATAACTAAACTGCACCAGTGAAGTTAAATTTGAGTGACTCAGAAGAAACACACATTTTATTTGAAAAATACTAATTTCTGGCCATGTGCCAGGCACTGGGATCATAATGGTGAAAAGATACATACCATCCCTACCTCAAGGTGGCATATTCCAGGTGAATGATGATAAGACCTAGCTTAAAGCAATGACATTGATAGTTGATGAGAGAGGAGATGGATTTGAAAAGTGTGTCATCCATGTATATATTTTTTTAAAAGATATTTTACACAAGTTTTCAAGAAACACACCATTTTTTAAGATACATAATGCTTACCAAACTTTCCAGCATTCTAATATGTGACCCAGTTTACCAAAAGATTAATCAAGAGTCGGAGAATAAAGTGTGTGAAGTCAATTATCCCCCTATTTGTATTCATCCAAGAAGAAAGATATATACATATAAAGACTTATGCAAGAATGTTCATAACAGCTTTATCTATAATAGCCTAAACTGGAGGCAATCTAAATTTCTTCAATTTGAGAATGAATAAATAAATTGTAATATATTCATACAATGGAACACTACACAGCAATAAAAAGAAACATGCAATGCATATAAGAACGGATAAATCTCATATTTTTTTTTAATTGAAGGAAAGCAAATGTAAGAGATCTTCCCTGGTGGCTCAGATGGCAAAGAATACACCTGCCAATGCAGGAGATCCCAGTTCCAGCCCTGGGTCAGGAAGATCCCCTGGAGAAGGAAATGGCAACCCACTCCAGTATTCTTGCCTGGAGAATCCCATGGACAGAGGAGCCTGGCAGGCTACAGTCCATGGGGTCACAAAGAGTTGAACATGACTGAGAGACTGACACTTTCAAATGTAGAAGAGTACACACTGTGTGATTCTATATATATTAATCAAGAATAAGCAAATAAAAGCTAGGATTATAGAAATCAGTATAGGTAAGAACTTGCTTGTGTTATGGAAATGTACCATTTTGACTATGCTACTGGTTTCACTAGTATATAAAGTTGCCAAAACTTACTGTACTCTCCTCTTGAAATCTGTGCATTTTAATGCTGGTAAATTATACCTCAATAAGGAAAGGCTAGAGATGATGGATAAAATTTGAGGATGAAACAATTAGAAGATTATATCAAGCAAATTTAGGATTCAAGTAATACAGTATTATACTGGCTTGTCCTAGACTGACAGGGTTACCATTACCATATTAATGAATTACTGTTTTTACTGTGGCACCTAATTTTTTCTCCTTCATTGAAATATGACCTCATTAGTCTCTGATTTATTGTAATGGAGAGCATAATGCATGTCACAAAGTATTTTCTTGGAATTTCGTGGCCTCAGCTGAAGAAAACCATGCAAGATACCAAGGTCTGTGCTTGTGCCTTGCCTGATCCATATCAGGCCCATGTTTATTCCAATTGTTTTATCTTATTAACTTCCTGTTTGTTTCTGCTACAAATTCAACCTGAAGAGCTATCCCTGTCCAATACTTCAGCCCCAACTGAACACTCTTCCTTTTGATATAATGAAATAAGGTAAAGACTGAAATTAAATACTCTAAGACATGACAGTTATTGTGGCAAAAATTTGAAAATTCACGAGTGGATTTGACTTACTTTTCTTTATGTTGCAGTTTTTTATTTATGGCGATGTTATTTAAATCATAAAATGCTTTATATTTTGCTATGCTATCAGTTGTATCCTATGTTTCCATTGCTGCTATTTTCTACAAATATAAATCCAGAGGCTATTGCTGTGATGAGCCCGCAGATTACTGTATCTTGCCTCACTCTTGAGTATATGCACATTCAAGTCATGTGTGTAGAGAAGCAACTTTCTGTTCCTGGCAAAGCCACAAAACCTTAAAATAAATAGATCATTTTCACAATGAAAAGTCTGATTTCTTCGTAGAGCACATTTTACGTAATTCAGTATCTATGGTTGGACATAGAAACAATTGGGAACTGGACTCACTAGGTTTTATGGTATTTTTTTCACATGTCATCCTGAGACATTTTCCTTTTTCCTCCCAAATATGTATCTTTGATACTAAAATTTTAGATGCATCTTTTTCTAATCCCATAAAAATCTCTCAAGATAATTCAAATTCTCCCACTTTGAAAGTGAGGTATGATGTATTTTATAGCTTCAAATCACATGGAACGNTTTCAAGAAACACACCATTTTTTAAGATACATAATGCTTACCAAACTTTCCAGCATTCTAATATGTGACCCAGTTTACCAAAAGATTAATCAAGAGTCGGAGAATAAAGTGTGTGAAGTCAATTATCCCCCTATTTGTATTCATCCAAGAAGAAAGATATATACATATAAAGACTTATGCAAGAATGTTCATAACAGCTTTATCTATAATAGCCTAAACTGGAGGCAATCTAAATTTCTTCAATTTGAGAATGAATAAATAAATTGTAATATATTCATACAATGGAACACTACACAGCAATAAAAAGAAACATGCAATGCATATAAGAACGGATAAATCTCATATTTTTTTTTAATTGAAGGAAAGCAAATGTAAGAGATCTTCCCTGGTGGCTCAGATGGCAAAGAATACACCTGCCAATGCAGGAGATCCCAGTTCCAGCCCTGGGTCAGGAAGATCCCCTGGAGAAGGAAATGGCAACCCACTCCAGTATTCTTGCCTGGAGAATCCCATGGACAGAGGAGCCTGGCAGGCTACAGTCCATGGGGTCACAAAGAGTTGAACATGACTGAGAGACTGACACTTTCAAATGTAGAAGAGTACACACTGTGTGATTCTATATATATTAATCAAGAATAAGCAAGTAAAAGCTAGGATTATAGAAATCAGTATAGGTAAGAACTTGCTTGTGTTATGGAAATGTACCATTTTGACTATGCTACTGGTTTCACTAGTATATAAAGTTGCCAAAACTTACTGTACTCTCCTCTTGAAATCTGTGCATTTTAATGCTGGTAAATTATACCTCAATAAGGAAAGGCTAGAGATGATGGATAAAATTTGAGGATGAAACAATTAGAAGATTATATCAAGCAAATTTAGGATTCAAGTAATACAGTATTATACTGGCTTGTCCTAGACTGACAGGGTTACCATTACCATATTAATGAATTACTGTTTTTACTGTGGCACCTAATTTTTTCTCCTTCATTGAAATATGACCTCATTAGTCTCTGATTTATTGTAATGGAGAGCATAATGCATGTCACAAAGTATTTTCTTGGAATTTCGTGGCCTCAGCTGAAGAAAACCATGCAAGATACCAAGGTCTGTGCTTGTGCCTTGCCTGATCCATATCAGGCCCATGTTTATTCCAATTGTTTTATCTTATTAACTTCCTGTTTGTTTCTGCTACAAATTCAACCTGAAGAGCTATCCCTGTCCAATACTTCAGCCCCAACTGAACACTCTTCCTTTTGATATAATGAAATAAGGTAAAGACTGAAATTAAATACTCTAAGACATGACAGTTATTGTGGCAAAAATTTGAAAATTCACGAGTGGATTTGACTTACTTTTCTTTATGTTGCAGTTTTTTATTTATGGCGATGTTATTTAAATCATAAAATGCTTTATATTTTGCTATGCTATCAGTTGTATCCTATGTTTCCATTGCTGCTATTTTCTACAAATATAAATCCAGAGGCTATTGCTGTGATGAGCCCGCAGATTACTGTATCTTGCCTCACTCTTGAGTATATGCACATTCAAGTCATGTGTGTAGAGAAGCAACTTTCTGTTCCTGGCAAAGCCACAAAACCTTAAAATAAATAGATCATTTTCACAATGAAAAGTCTGATTTCTTCGTAGAGCACATTTTACGTAATTCAGTATCTATGGTTGGACATAGAAACAATTGGGAACTGGACTCACTAGGTTTTATGGTATTTTTTTCACATGTCATCCTGAGACATTTTCCTTTTTCCTCCCAAATATGTATCTTTGATACTAAAATTTTAGATGCATCTTTTTCTAATCCCATAAAAATCTCTCAAGATAATTCAAATTCTCCCACTTTGAAAGTGAGGTATGATGTATTTTATAGCTTCAAATCACATGGAACAATCTTCATAAAAAAGGGAAGATTAAGAGGGGTGGGATGAGGTGGGAGGCAGGTTCAAGAAGGAGGGGGCATATGTATACCTGTGGCTAATTCATGTTAATATATGACAGAAACCAACACAATATTGTAAAACAACTATCCTCCAATTAAAAATATAAAAAGTAAAGATTTAACAAGTACATCATCAAAATAACCTATAATAACTATATATGACTTTACTAAATAAAACTTAAAAAAAAAAGAGTAAGAAAGAAAAACTCAGGATGCCTACGTAGACAAAGAGCTCATTGGATTTTAGTAACTAAGAAAAAGACAGTTTTTGTGATAGAGTGTATAGTACATCTGTGTGTTTACATCTCAAGGTAGGAGTGGCTGTGAAGACCTTAGTGGATGGCCCTGTGGAATAAAAGCAATGTTTAAGGATGAGATTTAGGGAAGGATGTTAGCCTAAAGAATAAGGGACCATAAGTTTTGTCATTTACTTCATCTCCCTCAGTCTGAGTGACCTGGTACAAGGGAGCCCATCCCACTTGGGAGCTGGAAGACCCAGAATACACTGAACCCAAAAGCTGGATGGGAATGTTCCCTGAGAAATTATTTTCCTCTTCCCGGGTCCATCTTACTGTTTTCCTTTTGTTGTAAGAGAATGAATGAAGAGTGGCCTTCATAAAGCCCTACAGTGGGAAGCCTGCTTAGTGTTGAAAGTCATAGAGCAGAGTCAGAACTGTGCTCAGTCCCACATTGTCTTAGGCAAATACAACTTTGTCCTCAAGCCCTTTTAGTAATAGGAAAAATAAGGGTTCTCTGAGTTTCCTTCCAGTCTACTCTGACTTTCTGTGACTGTTGCTAAAACCTTTCTCAGGTATGAAATTACCTTAAACCCTTTCTTTTCCAAGCCACCCAACTGTCCTCAGGTGGTTTAGTTTGCATTCTATAACCATTTGCATTACTCTAACCCAGAAGATCCCCAGATACACTAGAATACCTGTAGATCATGAAGAGCCTAAACAAACTTTTTTACTGTAGGCCCATGTGTGTGCATACACATGTACACACACAAACACACAATTTTACCTTATTCTCACCCACAATCATGTTAAATAGGCATTATTTACCCTATATTTGCATTGATCCCTGAGGAAGGCTTTCTTATCTCTCCTTGCTATTCTTTGGAACTCTGCATACAAATGGATATATCTTTCCTTTTTTCTGTTGCTTTTCTCTTCCCTTCTTTTCACAGCTATTTGTAAGGCCTCCTCAGACAGCCATTGTGCTTTTTTGCATTACTTTTTCTTGGGGATTGTCTTAATTCCTGTCTCCTGTACAATGTCACGAACTTCTATCCATAGTTCATCAGGCACACTATTAGATCTAGNTTCTGTTGCTTTTCTCTTCCCTTCTTTTCACAGCTATTTGTAAGGCCTCCTCAGACAGCCATTGTGCTTTTTTGCATTACTTTTTCTTGGGGATGGTCTTAATTCCTGTCTCCTGTACAATGTCACGAACTTCTATCCATAGTTCATCAGGCACACTATTAGATCTAGTCCCTTAAATCTATTTCTCACTTCCACTGTATAGTCGTAAGGGATTTGATTTAGGTAATACCTGAACAGTCTAGTGGTTTTCTCCACTTTCTTCAATTTCAGTCTGAATTTGGCAATAAGGAATTCATGATCTGAG
>SJYV01051754.1:0-11249 GCA_006410875.1 Neotragus pygmaeus
GACGTGAGACTTAGTGAACTCTGAGAGATGGTGATGAACAGGGAGGCCTGGCGTGCTGGGATTCCTGGGGTCGCAAAGAGTCGACACGACTGAGCGACTTAACTGAACTGAACTGAACTGAATCAATCATTGTTTTTGGACTTGTCTCCAGACCATACCACCTACCATACACAACTGTTAAAATTCAACTGCATTTTGGGACTAAGAACATAGTGTGAACATAGCATCCAAGGGGAAAAAAATGGGGGTGTCTGCTCTATGGGAAAAGTCAACAATACTCTTTGAATAAAAAGAATTTCATAAAATGCCAATTAAGTAATTAAAATTCAAATTGATGGTTTAGAAACTTGTGCCACAGATTT
This sequence comes from Neotragus pygmaeus, assembly GCA_006410875.1. NCBI lineage: Eukaryota > Metazoa > Chordata > Mammalia > Artiodactyla > Bovidae > Neotragus > Neotragus pygmaeus. The sequence goes on from SJYV01051754.1 coordinate 363, forward strand.
AATCCAAAGGAATCTAGTTGATTTCAAACAGGTTGAAAGTATATGTATTTTCTCCTTTAATTATTGAAAAGAAATAATTAAATTAAATTAAACTTTCTGCCCTTCCATCTCCAGTAGTCATGTACCGATGTGAGAGTTGGACCCTAAAGAGGGTTGAATGGGGAAGAATTGATGCTTTCAAACTGTGGTGCTGGAGAAGACTCTTGAAAGTCCCTTGGACTGCAAGGAGATCCAATCAGTCCCTCCTAAAGGAAATCAGCCCTGAATATTCACTGGAAGGACTGACGCTGAAGCTGAAGCTCCAACACTTTGGCCACCTGATGTTAAGAGCCGACTCAATGGAAAAGACCTTGATGCTGGGAGACACTGAAGGCAGGAGAAAGGGACAACAGAGGGTGAGATGGTTGGATGGCATCATCGATTCAATGGACATGAATTTGAGCAATCTCTGGGAGATAGTGCAGGATAGGGAAGACTGGCGTGCTGCAGTCCATGGTGTCACAAAGAGTTGGACATGACTGAGCAACCGGAAAACAACAACAATCCTTCCCCACATCAACTGGGGTTAAAACACACACACGCACACAAAACCCTTTGTTTTAAGAGTCTGTGGAGACACAGAAGCATATATTCAGTGTTTGCAAATTTCTTGTTTCCTATCCAAGAGTAACAAAACTGATCACTGCTAATTTTAAAATTTTTAAGCTAATAACAGAACCATAAAAATAAAATTATATTTTTCTCATCAGATCTCACAGATTCTTTGCCTCGGTTATAAGAGTAATTGATTTTCCTGAAACAATAAAACCTTAAGAGAATGTGCTACTGGGACCATTGCTTTGACTTTTTCTAGAAAGAATAATGATATTTATGCTTTTTTCCACAAAGAGACAGTATCATGTACTGTTTAACACAGAACCCAGGCAAGTGGGTTAAACCAATGCCCATCTCTTTACAGGTTTGTGAGAAGAGGCAAGTCAGTTAACCTTTTTATCATGTGAAAATATTATGTATTATTATAGATTACAAAAATACCCATGTAGTTAATGAAAGTGCTGTGGCAATAAGGTTGTTTCTAGATTAAGCTTCAGGATAAAAAAACTGCGGCTATCAACAGTGTAACTTGTAATAACCATATAATAGGATGCTTAAGTCTTGAACACTTTAGAGCCAGAAAACAGAGGAGGTCTGGTCTTCCGGAAAGACCAACTTGAACTGGCTAAGTTTCAAGGCAACGATGTTTGCTCCAAAGTAAGTATTTCCAACACATCTCAGAACACCAAGAAATGTTTTCTATAATGCCATCTAGTCACTTAAAAAAAAAAACAAGCCTGTCTAGTAGTCTGCCTTGGTGAGGCAATCTTCCATGGGATTTTAAACTTGAGGTGAAATTCACAGAATACATAAGTAACCATTTTAGAGTGTCCGGCCCAGTGGCATTTAGTTTACTGGTGAGCAATCACCACCTCTGTCTAGTTTTGAAACTTCTGGGTCAGGCCAGGGATACATCCCGTACCCATTAAGCAATTACTCCTCATCCTCTTCTCTCTTCCAGCCTGGTTAACTGCTAATCAGCCTTCTGTCCAAGGACCTTCCCCTTTCAGGTCCATCATATGAAAGGAATCTTACAATATGTGACCTTCTGGCTTCTTTTATTTGGCTTCAAGGTTTCAAGATTTGAAGGGAGACTAGCAACAGGTGTCAAAAAAACAAGCTTGTTTAATAACAGTAAATCAGTACTGAGTGTTCTCTGGACATGTCCTGCCTTACTCGTCACACAGCTGGGGAACGGCAAGGCTGGGAATAAAATTCACTCTTACCCATTAATCTTTTCAAAACACAAAGAGGTGGTGTGAAGTCACAGAATGAATATATCAAAGTTTAAAGAAGCAAAAAATCAAAATATCCTCTAGGCTACCTCTGGAATTAGAAGCCAGAAAGTCCACGGCCTAGGGATGGAGGAAAAGCTGAATTCAAACCTCAAATTCACCATTTGCAAGCACTGTGACTGTGAGCAATCTATTAGAACTGCTCAAGTTTCAGTTTACACTTTGAAATATTGAGGCTATCAATAGTATAACTTTTTAACACCCATGATGGGAAAGATTGAAGGCAGGAGGAGAAGGGGATGACAGAGGGTGAGATAGCTGGATGGCATCACCAACTCAATGGACATGAGTTTGAGCAAACTCCAGGAGAGGGTGAAGGACTGGGAAGCCTGGCGTGCTGCAGTCCATGGGGTCACAAAGAGTTGGACACGACTTTGAACCACAACAACGCTGACAAGCTGAGCATATGTAAGTCTCCCAGCAAGGCAGCCCCACACCCTTTACTTTTCTGTGACTAACATCGTACCCATTTTGAGACATGCTCACTGGGCACCAGCTCTTCCCTATGTGGTCCTGAGACCAGCAGCCAAAACATCACCTGGGGGCAAATGAAGAACCCAAGACCCAGACCCACCGAGTCAGAATCTGCATTTAATAAGATCCTCAAGTGATTCACAGGTTTTCAAGGCTTGAAAAGCACTGCTTCAGCTGTCTCAAAAAAGGGGGTGGGGCATGGCAGGAAACCCAAAACTTAACACTACCTATTTAACCAAAACAAAAAAATAAGCAATAAAGTGCTAAAAATAAGTAGCTAAGAATTCTTCTCCCTTTTTTAAGAGACAAAATACCAGATGGGAAGAGGAAAAAAGAAGCTACATGTTGATATGTACTTGAATGTTCTTACAAAAATGTTTGGCTTTATCACACGCAGGCATTGAAGTTAGATTTATTCTGCTTATATTTTACCCAATCTTTTCCAGGCTGTGAAAATGAAAATGGGTTATTCTTGGATTTCAGAGCTTAGCTGCTCACAAGGAGCCACTTTTTACGTATTGCTCAGTAGAGACCATGGTGACCCGGAATTTCACCGGGGTACTTGAATGTGAAGTCCAAACATCTTTATAAATAACACAAGCTCTGCTTTTCTTATCAAAATGAAAACAAAGAAATAAATATAACACATTCCAATGTAACTAAAGAGCAGAAACATCACTGTATGAAAACAAAGTAGAAATTATTATTACCATCACTGACAATAAACCAGATATTATGGCTACTAAGTGCAATCACTGTTTTTTGTTCTTTCCGTGAATTTGAGTTATAAGATGGTTTTCCTTAATGAGCATCAGGTCATCTTATATTCATGAGTCTTAACAAGAAACACACAAACTACATGGGTACTTCTGTAATTTATAATGATGTACAATCTTTTTAAATGACATTTTTAGCTCAGAGGCTAGAAGAAATTCCAAGACTTTTAAAAGAAATAACAGTATGTTTAGTCACCCATCTGCTCACTCATTCATTCTGCTACAAAGTGCTGCGCCTCACGCCCCAGCCCGAGTCTTGGGCCATGTAAGATAAGACAGGCACAGTCTCTGTCCTCAAGAGCTTGTGATCACTAAACAACTGGTGTCTGCCACACAGGTGTGGCCGTCACACCTGAAACAGCCCTGGTCTGGTCCTAGACCCTTGTGCCAAGGAGGGTATGGCCAAAACTCTCTCATGAGTTTTACTACCAAAAATACAGCTCACAGTTTAACAATGAAATGTTTTATTTCAAGAAGGCATCCATGGATTGCAGGCAAAAGGAGCGGAGAGCGGCAGAGGATGAGACAGTTGGAAGGCATCACCGACTCAATGGACATGAACTTGGGTAAACTCTGGGAGAAAGTGAGGGCAGGGAGGCCTGGCATGCTGCAGTCCATGGGGTTGCAAAAAGCCAGACACAACTTAGTGACTGAACAACAACAAAAGGAAAAAAGTCCTGCGGATAAATGAACACTTATGTATTAGTCTCTCTTGTTTTGTTATCACCCAGTGAAACCAAATGAGCAACACATGGCTGCTCCTTGGAAGAAACACTATGACAAACCTAGGCAGCATGTTAAAAAGCAGAGTCATCACTCTGCCAGCAAAGGTCCCTATAATCAAAGCTGTGATTTTTCCAGTAGTCATGAAGACCATAAACAAGGCTGAGCACCAAAGAATTGGTGCTTTTGAACTGGAAAAGACCCTGATGTTGAGAAAGACTGAGGGCAGGAGGAGGAGGAGGCAACAGAGGATGAGATGGTTGGATGGCATCACTGACTCAATGGATATGAATTTGAGCAAACTCCGGGAGATGGTGATGGACAGGGAAGCCTGGCGTGCTGCAGTCCAGGGGGTCGCGAAGAGTTGGACACGACTGAGCGACTAAACAACAATGAAACCAAGATAAACTAGCTATAGGAAACAAAGTCGGTGGAGATGCGCTTCTCTAGTCACTGAAGGCCCTCTCTGAGGCTGTGTGATACAGCACGTAGCAGGCAGCCCGTGAGGAACGCAGGAAGGACCTTGTGAAGGACAGAAGCATCTCCTCCTGCCCCACTTCACAAGAGCCTATGACTGCATTTGTGTGTCTCAGGTCTGTGAACTCCCTGAGAACAACCAGTGTTTGACAGATTATCAGGTTATGCAAACTTTAATATTCAGGCATGCATTATCTGTTCNATCTCCTCCTGCCCCACTTCACGAGAGCCTACGACTGCATTTGTGTGTCTCAGGTCTGTGAACTCCCTGAGAACAACCAGTGTTTGACAGATTATCAGGTTACGCAAACTTTAATATTCAGGCATGCATTATCTGTTCTTGTGAAAGAATACAGATCAATTCAAAAGAACTAAGATGTAGATCTATCACACCATCTAAGGCAAGCTGCTAGTTCAGCTGCAAAATCACTTTTACGTATGTCTTATTATCTGGTAAAGAAGAGCTGAGAAGGTTTTCTGTAGGGAACCTTCTAGGGCAATCAATTTTAAGAGAAACTCATTGTGTGGATCACACATAGTAAGCATCAGGTGGCAAAATGTTGTCAATTTTGTTTTGAAAGACATTACAATGGTTTTTAAAATTCAAGTACTTCTCCCATCAGCTCTCTTCAAAATGCTTCTGTTCCCACTGAAGCCCAGTTCACAGAGGGGATCTGGGCAGAGATGAAGAGAGGTTAAGTCTGATGCTCTGCCGGGTTCTACGTCCGAGAGATGGTGAGGAACACGGAAGCCCGGCGTGCTGCAGTCCACAGCATCTCAAAGAGTCCAACACAGTGACTGAACAATAAGGATGCTCTGTGGCAATCTATGGTGACTCAGGTTAGAGCTCAGAAACCTTACAGAATGGCAGTTCACAGAGTTTCCAAGGTCACTGACAGACATTGTGACGATGGAGGGCTGAATCTCATTTTTGAAAAGTCCCAGAGAATGAAATCACGGCTGCATTTCCTGGTGAAAATCTGAAGGTGAAACTTTTGTGCTGTTGCTGAAGGAGAGCACTGCTTCCTTGGGACGCCAGAGACACAGAAGAGTCTAGGGTTTAAGTGGAAAGTTGCAAAGGTTAAATAACGAAGATGTAACTTTACGTGTAACTGAAGCTTTTTCTGAAACTGAGCTTTGAATTTGTGATTCAGTTCCAGGAGACTAAGTGGAGATCCTAGAAGTCTCAAGCATAAAGTGAGGAAGAGATAATTTGAGGTTCGGGAAAGTTAAGAACTGGCACTTCTGCTTGGCTGCCCCAAGTTAAGCAAAATAAAATAGAAATAGCGAGAGCCCTGAAGGCCATGTTTTGAAACGGATGGGCACTAAACAGGATGGGGTCGCTGGGTCTCTCACGTGTAGACTTATGCATTTACCCTGCTTGCCGAGACCTCTGCTTTAACATACAGAACCTTAATCTGGTATCCCCCTCCCTCCTTAATACTTTGGCCACCAGATATGAAGAACGGACTCATTGCAAAAGACCCTGATGCTGAGAAAGACTGAAGGCAGGAGGAGAAGGGGGCAACAGTGGATGAGATGGTTGGATGGCATCACTGAATCAATGGACATGAGTTTGAGGAAAACTTGGGAGTTGGTGAAGGACAGGGAAGCCTGGCGTGCTGCAGTCCATGGGGTCGCAAACAGGTGGATCCAGCTTAGCGACTGAATAACAAGCCGACAGGTCCCCTCTCACATCTGTCCACAGTGGTGAGGCTGCGGGCAAGCCCGCTCCTCCAGGGTGGCATGGGCACACCTGGTGGGCTGAGAGGATGGTGGATGGGGTGCCGGGGTCCTGCAGGCCGCCACTTCCCGGGGCCCCAGAGGAGGGGTCGGGNGGATGAGATGGTTGGATGGCATCACTGAATCAATGGACATGAGTTTGAGGAAAACTTGGGAGTTGGTGAAGGACAGGGAAGCCTGGCGTGCTGCAGTCCATGGGGTCGCAAACAGGTGGATCCAGCTTAGCGACTGAATAACAAGCCGACAGGTCCCCTCTCACATCTGTCCACAGTGGTGAGGCTGCGGGCAAGCCCGCTCCTCCAGGGTGGCATGGGCACACCTGGTGGGCTGAGAGGATGGTGGATGGGGTGCCGGGGTCCTGCAGGCCGCCACTTCCCGGGGCCCCAGAGGAGGGGTCGGGCACTCTGCAGGGGAAAGGAGCAGGGAGGCAGGCTCTGTGTCAGTGCTCAAACAGAATCCATTATTTTAAGAAGAAAAAATGTCAGAGTAGCTGTGCTCTGAGGTGACTGCTTCTACCCAGTGCCTTAGGGTAGGATCTTTATCAAGACTGTTTCAAAGAGTCAGTCCTGTTAGCCAAGTCACAAGGGCTACTTTTCCTAGCATCTCCACCACTAAACACAATAATGTTTATCATCCCACGGGGTCCAGGAGACAGAGGATATGAAAATGCTTTTTAAAATGTAAGTACTTCATCAAAATATAATCTCTGGCACAGTCAAAATGACTTTGGAATCAAACCAAGTAAGATCTGAAGACCCGAGGTGGAGCTCTCACACCATCAGCGCCTTGCAGCCAATAAATGTTTGCTAGAGAATGCAGGAAAACAGCTTAGGAACCCTGGCCACAGGCACACTGCATAAGTACGTTCTGTCTAAAACTGATTCAGGGTTAATCCACTCACTTCAGATTTATAAAGAAGAGAAGACAGTTTCAGGGTGTATTCTTTCTGAGCAGTCTCAGGAGGACAGGGAAGTACCAGGGAAAAGGCCAGATTCCAGTCTGGTTTCAGCACTGGCTGTGAGCTCAGAAGGGTGACTAAGCATCCTTCCGAGCGACACACAGGCACGGGCTGCAGGGACTACGTCTCATTCTACCTCAGACAGCTGACCCTGTGCTCACCCTAATAACATACATCTCTCAGATGCATCACCTACTGAGGTCAGTGTGGAAAAGTCCAAACGGAATCACCATATTTCAAGACAACTGACCAGCCAGGACATCATGTTTTGATTTATGACATCCTTGACTATGAAGTGCTTCTCTACTTTTCTGTTAAAAGTTACACTGCCTTGAAATTTGGCTGCAAGACTGATTAAGCTTCTAAGCCCTGAATTTGCATTTATAAAAGACTTAGCTTTAAGTGTCCCCATCAAGCCTTACTCAAAAGCAGTCAGAATCAACACTTTCTAACCTGAACAGAGGCTGAGTCACTCCTGTGTGTGTCTGAAAGGGGGACAGAGCAGCGTGTACTGGAAGCAGAGGGGAGAAGTCGCAGGTCCCCCTCTCCTGAGACAGAGGGCACGCAGGTGGGGCGGAATTCAGGTAATGCCAGGAAGAGTGGGACAGACACTAAATAAGTGAAAGATGCTTCTTCTAGAGAATTCAAGGAGCCCCACGCTTAAACAGAATATAACAAACTAGTCTAAAGGGACACTCTGGTAAAACCAATTTCTCTCTTTTTCTTTTGTGTTACTTCCTGTCCCTCTTGAACAGGACACAGGCCTACATTTCTGTGTTTCTGACACACAACTCGATCATGAAGCAGGGAAAGTTACTTGCTTTGCTGAAAACAGTAGAGTGAACAGTGGAAGTAAGAACTGCTGTAAACAAGCTGAAGTTGCCAACATGGTTTTCTCATACACACACACAAAAGATTAAGTAAAAATCCAAACTGAATTGTGTTATAAAATCACCATAATTTTTTGGATATGATAAACCAGGCCACATACAACCATCTAATTTTAAAGAGCTGTTAGAATTCTCCTTTACAAAAAATTTCCAGAGAATACCACACAAACCCTGAAATAAAAACATTCCCAGTGATGTTTTTCTTGGAGGCGAGTTGATAGTGCTCGCCAAAAGGAATATTTTAAGAATCCCCCAAATTGCATTGGGGACAAGCAGAAAGGGGGCAGACCACAGGGAGAGAGTCGTTCCTTTTACACAAAGATATGAGATCCTTCAGGAAGCGTGTGGACTCTTCTAGCACTGACCCGAACAGAAGCCACTGCCTTCGAAGCTCCTGTCCAGAGTCACGAACAAGTCGCTGACCGTTGTGCTGTGTGTTAAGCTTTAGAAACTACCCTGTGTGGCTCTGTAAATGGCAGGGGCGACTTCTGTCTCTCAGAATAGCTTATCACGTTTGTTTGCTTGAATTATTTTAGAAAATCAAAGGAGGCCATTCAAGAATCAGGGAGNCCGTTGTGCTGTGCGTTAAGCTTTAGAAACTACCCTGTGTGGCTCTGTAAATGGCAGGGGCGACTTCTGTCTCTCAGAATAGCTTATCACGTTTGTTTGCTTGAATTATTTTAGAAAATCAAAGGAGGCCATTCAAGAATCAGGGAGCAAGTCTGTCTTATTTAAGATGGAGTTGGACAGGGAAAGGGGTTCAGTTCCTGTCTATGGTGTTTTCCAAGGCCTTCACCTATAAGCATCAGTGAACATGTCACACCCCTCCCACCACCACAGCTAGAGGAAGCCTCTGAGTCATCACAATTACATGACCAGGCATTTTCTCTTAAGCCGCAGTGTATCCTGTGCTTTTCGGTTTCCCAGGGGTTGGTGTTTTCCACGAAAAGGGAGGGTTTTTGCGCATCGCTGGGAAGCTGCTTGCATAGACATGAATTCCAAAACTATCTTTGGAACCTGAGAGCAACCGCTTGGAGAAATAGTACTCTGAAGGTTCTGGAGAAGATCAGCACCCCAGTGTCTTCCGGGGAAGTGGGCTTTCAAGCACACTGAAATCCTCCGGTCGGCCTCTGGATCAGGAAGGACGCTACTCTTGGGTCCCTGCAAGGATGGATGCAGATGCTTCCCCGCCACTGCCCACCCCGACCATTCCCATTTCCAGCCTCCCTCACTTAGTCCTCGACCAAGTGCTTACTTGTCCAGAGCAAGTGCCTTTGGTCAATTTTAGGGTTAATGTACTCTTTCCCGGAGAAGGCAATGGCAACCCACTCCAGTACTCCTGCCTGGAAAATCCCATGGACGGAGGAGCCTGGTGGGCTGCAGCTCATTGGGTCGTGAAGAGTCGACACGACAGAGCGACATCACTTTCACTTTTCACTTTCATGCATTGGAGAAGGAAATGGCAACCCACTCCAGTGTTCTTGCCTGGAGAATCCCAGGGACAGGGGAGCCTGGTGGGCTGGCATCTCTGGGGTCGCACGGAGTTGGACATGACTGAAGCGACTTAGCAGTACTCTTTCCCTATATAAGGCGATGGGGACAGGATGTAGCAGTTGATTTTCACAGTTCTTGCAGGAGGTTACTAAGTTATTTCTGTTGTAAAGCTAATGTGTTAAATCCATACTTTTTGTTAAATTCATACTTTTTGTCAGTTGCCGCAAAGAACACCACACATCTTTAACTCTTAGCTTTCACGCGATCCTATGAAGGACATCCTGTGGGGTGTCTTACAAAGGAGGAGCGGCACGCAGCTCAGGGAGATAGGATGTCTTCCCTAAGGCTGCCCAGCCAGAAAGGTTCCCGGCACCTGGGCAGCTCAGCACCCTGTCTCATTTTCCTTGTTGCTGTTCAGCACTAAGTCATGTCCGACTCTTTGTGATCACATGGACGGCAGCAAACTAGGCTTACCTGTCCTTCACTATCTCCTGAAGCTTGCTCAAACTAATGTCTGTTGAGTCAATGATGCCTCAGATCTCGTCCTCTGTTGCCCCCTTCTCCTGCCCTCAGTCTTTCCCAGCATCAGGGTCTTTTCCAGTGAGTCAACTCTTCGTGTGAAGTGGCCAAAGTATTGGAGCTTCAGCTTCAACATCAGTCCTACCAATGAACACCCGGGACCGATCTCCTTTAGGATGGACTGGTTGGATCTCCTTGCAGTCCAAGGGAAGCTCAAGAGTCTTCTTGACCACCACAGTTCAAAAGCATCAATTCTTCACTGCTCAGCCTTATTTAGGGTCCAACTCTCACATCTGTACATGGCAAACCACAGCTTTAACTAGACAGATCTTTGTCAGTAAAATGATGTCTCTGTTTTTTAATATGTGGCCTAGGTTTGTCATAGCTTTTCTTCCAAGGAGCAAGCGTCTTACTTCCATGGCTGCAATCACCATCCTCAGTGATTCTGGAGTCTAAGAAAATAAAAGTCTGTCTCTGTTTCCATTGTTTTCCCATCTCTTTGCCATGAAGTGATGGGACTGGATGCCATAATCTTAGTTGAGATTTAAGCCTCCTTTTTCACTCTCCTCTTTCACTTTCATCAAGAGGCTGTTTAGTTCTTCTCTTTCTGCCATCAGGGTGGTGTCATCTGCGTATCTGAGGTTGTTGATATTTCTCCTGGCAATCATGACGGCAGCTTGTGCTTCGTCCAGCCTGGCAATTCACATGATGTACCATTTTCTCTGGGGATGATTAAACTCTCCAACTGGGGGCAGCAGGGTAGCTCACCATTTCACTGTCCTGTACTTATTATTCTTTAGGGGAAACTGATGGGAACCTCCACACAGACCAAGCACATATGTATTTACACGTGTGTACAGACGTACAATGAAAATGCATTTTCAGTGCAGTCATTTTCACTCCGTCCTCTCCCTCTGAACAGCTACCTATGTGCCAGGAGCCAG
>SJYV01051759.1:0-14143 GCA_006410875.1 Neotragus pygmaeus
GGGAGTTGGTGATGGACAGGGAGGCCTGGCGTGCTGCAGTCCACGGGGTCACAAAGAGTCGGACATGACCGAGTGACTGAACTGAACTGATAACTGAATCACTGTGCTGTACACCTGAAACTAACACAATATTGTAAATCAACTATACTTCAATGTAAAATTTTCTGAAAAATAAATAAATAAAAAATCACACCAAAAAAATAAAATACTCAGGAACATACCTTACCAAAGCGGTGAAAAACTTATAAGCTGAGAACTATAAAATATGAAACACTGATAAAGGAAACTGAAGATGATTCAAAGAAATGGAAAGATATTCCACGCTCTTGGACTGGCAGAGTTAATATTGTTACAATGGGTTCTTTACTGTCTAAGCGACCAGGGAAGCCCATTAAAATAGCAATACTACCCCAAAACAATCTACAGATTTAATGAAATCCCTATGAAATTACCGATGACATTTCTCATAGAAGTAAAACAAATAATACTGAAATGTATATGGAACTATAAAAGACCCAGAATTGCCAAAGCAATTTTGAGGAAAAGGAACAAAACTGGAGGCATCACGTTCCCGAGTTTCAGACAATACTGCCAAGCTACAATAACCAAACAGCGTGGCATTAGGACAAAAATTGACATATAATCAATGGAACAGAATAGAGAGCCCAGAAATAAATCCACACACCTACAGTCAATCTTCAAAAAAGGAGGCAAGAATATACAATGAAGAAAAGATAGTCTCTTCAGCAAGTGGTGTTGGGAAAGCTGAACAGCCACACATAAATCAAGTTAGAAGTTACGATACTTCCTCATACCAACACACGAAAATACACTCAAAATGCCATAAAGACTTAAATATACAATATGATACCATAACAACTCCTAGAATAGAACAAAGGCAAAATATTCTCTGATATAAATTGTAGCAACATTTTCAACACTTAGATTAGTCTCCAAGGCAACAGAAATAAATAAAAGCAAAAATAAATAAATAGGACCTAAGCAAAGTCACAAGCTTTTGCACAGCAAAGAAAATCATAAACAAAATGAAAAGACAACTTTGGAGGTTGGGGGAGATAAAGAAATTTAAAAATTCAAATTAGTCCTACTGCATTTACACCTAGAGAAAAAATATCCATGGACCAGTTCCTATTCCCAGTGGCTGAAGAATCTGTTATGGAAAAAGGCTTCAGTTGGGTCCAGTGGAAAGCCTCTCGTTTCACAAATGAATTAATGAGCTTCTTCATTACGACATCAATGCTTACTCAACAAGAAGTCAAAGCCAGCAGTGCTCAGGAGAACTTGGTCAAGAAGCTGTTGCCCAATTTTACATCAAAGAATGGGAATGGTGACTAGCACTGACCTTCAGGATTAAGGCCTGGCTCTGCCTCTCATCTTGCAGCACCGTCTGAAGGAAGAAAGAGCAGTCAAAGAGTCATCTTATAAGCAAAATCAATTAACAAAGAAAAAGGTAAGCATCTTCACCTTATCCTTCAAGATTAAAACTGCTCATTCATCTCTGGATATGTTTTTTACCTAAGTATATCCAAGTCTGTGCTTAAAATTCCTGCCACTCTCCTCTGGCCTCAGTTTTCTCATATGAAAAATCAGGGGCTGGAAAGGCTAGATCCTTTTCAGCTCAGACACCCTGTGATTCTATGATTAACACATTAATCTTTGGCCTTTCAACCCCTCCACATCTGAGGACAGACATCTTTTAAAGTTTACAAGGTTTTTCCTGAGAATGGCTGTATCTAATCACCCACCTCTGCTGCAGAGAACTGGTACCAAAACTATATGAAGTGTCTAAAATCAACAAGGAAAAGGATAAATGCAGGAGAAGGGAGCTGGACATAACTACAAACCTTTAGTGAGTCCCGAGTACCTCTGTAATCCTCTTGAAGGTAACATTGGAGTAACTGCACACTCTGTTCTTCGTCAAGACCCTACAAACAGAAGCCATAAGGGAGGAACAGTCACCTCGGGTCAGAACCACACAGAGCATGCAAAGCAACCTAAAGTTCTGTCCTCTGGAATGAACACAGAACTTGAATAAACAAAAATTCTTTTAAAAGATTTCATAAACGTAACAATTTTAACTCAATAGGAGAAAAAAGGAGCAGCCATTGACATGCAATTTACATGCCAATTAAATTTACATGTCAGAAACAACTGTGCTTATTCACCAAGCACATTAACATAGCAGAAGGCATGATCTGGGTTTCCAAAATTAAAAGGAAGCAGCTATGTATTTAAGTACAATCTAGTCAATCTGAACACCACAAGCATGCTAAAGACGATTCTATGATGTGCAGTAAACAGGATCAGGCAACTTGACTTGTGGCTTTTAGCAAGAAGAGTTGCTGCCTGGGCATTTTTGAAATATGCTCTATTTAACTCTAAAACTGAATTAAACTGAATTTTCACCAACGATCACTAAGAGTAAAACCATGCATATCCACCTTGCAGGTAATAAACTGAAGCCAGTGCTAATTTTTACTCACCAAAAACTTGCTGATTCTTAAACCCAGTTCCTTCAGTGGTGAAGCTACATCTTTACTAGCTTTCACTTTTTCAGCTGAACTTGGACTATGAAAAGAACAGTGAATTATTTTTCATTCTCAATGAATCCCTAGGGATTTTAAATAAAAATACTTAACCTTTTTCTGCTCTTTAGGTGCCTATAAAACACACACACATACAAGTTCATCTCTACAGACTTTATAACACAAAACTATGTCTAAGTAATAAATATGTTACAAACTATAGTTGTAATTACATTATTTGTAGTTATACTTAGTGACATTAATTATTTTGATCCTTAGAACTATCCTGGAAGGCAAACATTACTATCCGCATTTTGCAAATGGAATTACCAACACTTAGGAAGAATAAATAACTTACCAAAAATCTCACAGCTAATAAAGTTGACGTGAAATTTAAAACCAGATCTGTTAGCATACATACATATATTACCTAGCTATGTCCACTGGGAAGGCCTAGATGCTACAACATCCCAGCAGCAGCGAACACACCCAGCACCCAGATCTTTATTTCTAACATCATTCTCTAATGAAAGGTATTACGACTCCTTGGAGAAATGGCTGAGTCTAGAGCTGGTGTGGGGAAAATACTAGATGAGCCTGGAGCATCTTGTAATGCCAAAGAGTAAGAAAATACTCAGAAAACAAAAGGATGGGGACATATCAAAAATCTGAAAGGATGCCCCATGGCCAAAGTTGGAACAGGTATAAACAAAGTAGGAAATAAATGAGTCCATGTGATCTAAATAAATGAAAGAGTGAATAAATATATACATAAAACAAATGGGGGAGACAGGAACAATCTTCCTTACAGAAGAAGTTCAGTAACATACATACAAGCTACCCCTTTCAGGAGGTGGTTTAATCCCACTACACCCCCCACACTGAAAGTAGGCTATACCCAGTGACTCACTTCCAATAAACAGAGGAGGGGAAGAGAAAAATGACTTTACAGAGTAGACATCTGGCAAGCGCTACCTTATCCAAGTGAGCAAGGTTAACATCACCAGTGACTTCCTGTGGGTAACATGTCTCCTCTGCCATGATATGATAAGAATGAGACTTCACTGCTGTGTATTCTTTCCAAAAACCCACCACCTCAATCTAATAATAGTAATAATAATACTAATAAATCATACAGTTCTAAATTGAAGGCATTATACTATAAAACACTTGACCGGTCTTCCTCAAAACCATCTGAAGTCATGAAAATCAAGGCAAGATCGATGTACTGTCACAGCTAACAGCTAAGGGGACATGACAACTAAATATAATGTGATTCCCTGGTCTGGATCCTGGAATAGAAAGAGGACATTAAAAAAAAAAATGTCTTTAATGGCTAAAAATCTGTGTTAAATTCAAATTAAGCCTGCAGTTTAAAAAGAAAAAAAAAGTCTGTCAGACTTTAAATCTCATATTATTACAAAGGGAACTTTTATCTTAAAAAAAAGAAACTCATGCCACAAATGCCCATTCTGTGAACTGAAGCATATTGTTGTTGGATTTGTTTTTTTAAGAGAGACTCTCACATTTCACAGAAAATCCACAACACAAAGGCTACTATAAAGTTAAACAAGTTCTGAAAGAGGCAACACAGAATGATGATTAAGAACACAGACACTGGAGTAAGACTGCCAGGTTCGAATCCTGGTTCTACCACTTACTAGCTGTGTGACCTTGGGCAAGTTACTTAACCTCTTTGTGTCTCAGTTGCCCCATCTGTAAAATGGAAACAATAATAAAAATACCTAAACGTGATAATATAGTGCTCATCTTCTTTAAGTTCATCTATCCTAGATACAGAGTAAAGTATTTACAGATAAAAAAACATGATATCTAGGAGTTACTTCAATGTAACTATGGCAGAAGGGAAAAAAGAAAGTTCTTCACTAACATAAGGGAATGAAGATGGAAGGCGAAGATGTAATAAAATCAACAGGTGTTCAGAAATAGAAAGGAAGTGAGGGTAGCTTGGGAACTATGAGGCATAACAGAATGAGATCTGGACTAGGAATTAAGAAAGTCTGATCTTATAAGGTTTATTCTCTTTTTAACCACTTTATATTTTATTATTCTTTTCCACTGCCCAGCAAAAAAAAAAAATCTATATATTCAAACAAAGAATAAAAATATTACCTATCTCAAAGGGCTGTTGTAGGGATTAAATAACTTACTGTAGGTCTAGTGCTTAGAGCAGTAATTGGTACACAATAAACAATACAGACGTGTCAACTGCTATTCTCCTTGTTCACTGCTATATCCTAGCATTTGGTGCTGACAGTTTCTCACACAAACATGATGGACTGAATAAATATCAGGAGTATTAATTGAGTATTTAATAATACCTCATTCCCAATACTAGGGTTATACAACAGATATGACAATACTGTATTTCTAAAAGGATTTTCCTTTTCTTCAACAGACAGAAAAAAATGTGCCATACTCTTTTTCCCTGGTTAACCAAATTATGTTTTCCCTGGTCTAACTAACCCAGTAATATCATAAAATCCTACATGAGGTATATTATCATATGTGAAACAGATCACCAGTCCAGGTTCAATGCATGAGACAGGGTGCTCAGGGCTGGTGCACTGGGATGACCCTGAGGGAGGGGCTGGGGAGGGAGGGGGGTTCAGAATGGGGAACATATGTACACCTATGGCTGATTCATGGCAAAAACCACTACAATACTGTAAAGTAATTAGCCTCCAATTAAAATAAAAAATAAAATAAAATAAAATCCTACATGAGGATGGTTTCGTCTATCCCAGGCTCCTCGGGGAAATTACTCAAATGAGACCCACAGAATAGCCATACCTGGGAGGTTTATAGTAAGAAAGTCCTTCTAACAGCCGCTGCCAATGTTTATTCAGCTCTGCCTCAATCTGATTCTGGGAAAAAAAGAAGGAAGTTATACCAATGCTATTTTAATCAGATTCTATGGTCACACTGAGGATAACATATTCCTTTGAGTCTTTTTAACATGCATCTTTCCCCACAGCTGAAATAATTTTGAATATAGAATTCTGTAGCCTGCTTTTCTTTAACATTCTAACATAATGATTTAACCTTATTATGAAAATCTTGATAAACATCCTTTCTAGAGGTTGCATAATATTTTATCAAGTGACTAGATCATAATTCATTTACCATTCTTCTAATATTAGATATACTTAAGCTGGCTGTAATTCTTTATTCATATGAGTAATACTATGGTAAAGAGCTGTGCCCAAAATTTCTTCAGTACTTCTTTCTTTTAGATATATTCTCAGAAGTGGAATTATCAGAAGAGGGCATACAGAAAAATGTTAAAACTCTAAAAAAGATGTAACATTTATTATGTTAATTATAATCACAACACTAGTAATAGTTGATTGTCATCTTAACACTTTAGGGCTTCCCATGTAGCTCAGCTGGTAAAGAATCCCCCTGCAACACAGGAGACGCCGGTTCCATTCCTGGGTAGAAAGATCCGCTGGAGAAGGGCTAGGCTACCCACTCCAGGATTCTTGGGCTTCCGTGATGGCTCAGCTGGTAAAGAATCTGCCTGCAACGTGGGAGACCTGGGTTCGATCCCTGGGTTGGAAAGATTCCCTGGAGAAAGGAATGACTATCCACTCCAGTAGTCTGGCCTGGAGAATTCCAGGAACTCTATAGTCCACGGGGTCGCAAAGAGTCAGACCAGACTGAGCAACTTTCACTTTCGTTTTAACACTTTATCCTTAAATAGTCAGAAATGGGGGATGAACATGAAGAATTGTTCTTTACTAATTATACACTTGGAAATGCCCTAAAAACCTCAGCCTGGGACCTAAGCAGCTAGCTAAGTGGAAAAGGATGAAAAGCCAAGTCAGTATGAGATGGAGGAAAGATCTGAGAATCTTTCCTACCCTGCAGTGGTAAAATGGTTTTTGTACCCCTACCCTCAGCAGCCAATCAAGTTACAAAAGGAATCACTAAGATATAAAGAAAAGTAGAGACTTGGAAAATTTCAGCAGCTAGGCTATAAGACAACACTGCATTTCAGTAGAGAGAACTGGGGAATGCATAATGCTTCTTTTAGAAATATAATGGGAATTAATTTTAGGAATAAAAAAAGGTGTTTACTTCCTATTTCAAAGAGAAGGAGGAAAATATTTTTTGGTAATAAAAGCTACACAAAGAACCACAGAATCCATCCAAGAACATACCACTTACCAGTTCTCTCAGAGCTGACCTTCCTAGCAGAATTGTCCACAGTTCTCTACTGCTCCTGAAAAATGATAGAAAGCAGAGGTAAGTTTCCTCTTTTGGAAAAAAAAAAGTATATTTTAGAATTAATGAAACATAGTAATTAATGAAATACAGTACATCTTCTATGCTAAGAAGATGCTTAAATTTAATATTTCTGTCTCCTCCCTTTTCATTAAAATGTAGTGACTAACAAGGATCAAGAATCTAGAAAAAGACTAATCTATTTCAGGACTCCCATCACCTCCAGAAATACATGACATAATGTACTTTCTCAATCAAGCAAAGTCTAACAGTCATTACAAATGGCACTACGTTCACTCACTCCTTAATGAATTCCCACTAGGTGGTATCTGCAGTGCTAAATACAGAAGCCAAATAAAAACACAGGAGAGGTGGGACCAGGTCTTGGTGTCAAATGGTGGTCTCCAGCACAGCTCACCGAAAAGAGTAGTCCCCAGTACCTATGCCACCAGCGTCCCTGACCCCACAGTGAGTAACAGTTGCCCCCCTCCCCCTGCCTGCCTCCCCAGAAAGACCCTCCAAGACCATCAGCTCTTCACTCAAAAACAGGCATATTGAAGATTTCTGGAGAAATGTGCCATCTCTGGGAAATATGGAGGCTGAGATGAAAAAAAGAGTGAGTCCTTCAATAAAAGTACATCACAGCAAGAGGACAAAAAGCATGAAGGAATACAGTGAACTGGTGCATATATCACCCAGAACAGCCTCTGTCTTCTCTTTAGCATGGAGCCACAGAAGCAAATTCCACTTCCTACATCATACTTTCATATATGCTTTGCTCAGATTCACCAACTATTACTTATTATTTTCTTTCTCCCTCTTTGTGTCTGTATAATTATATATAATACAAATATGCATATATCTGCATATGTGTACACATGCACACATTTCCCCAAAACTGTAAAAAACCGTATTAGAGACACATTCCTTTATCTGTAAACATTTCAGTGTGTTTTTCCTAAAAGCAAGGACAACATCTTATACAGTCCGACTATCAAAACCAAGAAATTAGAACTTTCCTGGTAGTACAGTGGATAAGAGTCCACCTGCCACAGAGGAAGGAGCCTGGCAAGCTACATTCCATGGGGTCGCAGAGTTGGACACAACCGAGCGACAAAGCACAGAACAGCCCAGCCAACGCAAGGGGCACGGGTTCAATCCCTGGTCTAGGAAGATTCCACATGCCGTGGAGCAGCTAAGACTGTATACCACAACTACTGAAGCCTGTATGCCTAGAGCCTATGCTCTGCAACGAGAAGCCACCGAAGCCCACACACTGCAATGATGAGTTGCCCCCAGCTGCCGCAAGCAGAGGATGCCCAAGTGCAGCAAAGACAACTCAGCGCAGCAAAGACAACTCAGCGCAGCCAATAAATAAATAAATGGAAAAAAAAAACAAAAACTGATACCAGAAATGAAAGCACACATAATAGTCCCTGCTCCCATCCAGTGAGTTCTTCAAATATACTCCCAACTATGCCCTAACCCCATTTCCTTCCCTCAGCCATGCCTCTGGAATTTCAGGAAAACTTGCTTTGTGTGTTTTTTTTTTTTAAACTACAATTAAATTTCAAAATGCAACCATTAAGAAATTATCTCAATAAAGGATTATTAAAAGCATATGGATTATATTTGGGGAGATTCAAAGTAAGCCCAAGAAGAGTTACCTGAAACAATTATCACTGTTTGGAAAGCCTATCTTCAGAGAGAAGATGAAAAGGTCCTAATAAAATACATTAGACAGTTAAGAAGAATCCAAGTTACATTAACTACGAGGATAAACTGAAAAATCTTTTCCTCATGAAGGCAAAACACAAAGCACTAGCCCTATCTATTTAAAAATGGTCTTTCAAGATTTTTCCATCAAGAGGATTAAATTAGACATCTTAAAATCATAAATCTCTCTCCTAACGGTTAATGCTATTAAGAAAACAACTTCAATTCTGCTGAATCAATAATCACCAACTCCCACAACTGCACTGTGGAATCACTATAAATCATTTTTCTGATAACAAGAAACCATTCACTATTTTGAAACTAGGAGATTAGATCCAGTTGATGAAACAAGTATGTCCCTTTGTACTGATAAACTATATTAAAAGGTATGACTAAATCAAGCCCTAAGAAATTAAAGACAGAAGCAAGCTGTTTTAAAGAAATGTATAGTAAATTTTTAAAGAATGCCTTTTGTAAAGACAATAAGCATCTAACTTGTTTGGTAAATCTGACTTAGCAAAAAATAAAGGGAGGGCTTTATTTAAAATGTCATATACTGAGCAACTTGACTTCGTTCAACTTCTTACTTTATCATTGGAGAAGGAAATGGAAACCCACAGCAGTATTGCCTGGAGAATCCCATGCACAGAGGAGCCTGGTTGGACACGACTGAAGTGACTAAGCAGCAGCAGCATACTACTTTCACTTTACCAAAGATAGCTTCTGGTTTGCACCAAAAATATCAGGAATCTATTATATAATAAACAGCTAACAATGGGGCTAACAGTATCCCACAATTAATGGAAAGAAATTTATTATTAACTGAAGGCTCTGGTATGCCTGAGCTAAATTACTCTTTCTGGATCGTGCATCTTCCAATTTCAGAAGCATGGGCACCAGTGAGCTCTAATTTATCGGTATTTGCCTTCAGAACTTTGATCTCTAGCTAACTAGGTAGCAGTGATTCTCAAGAGACTCCGAATACCACCACCTGTACTCAAGGACCACCTGCCAGGATCCAGAATTCTTTGTTTACTCAAATTCAAGCTGTGGGTTATTTGTTACACCAAAATCCATACAGTTCAAACAAACAACGTCCCAAAAGAGTGTTTCTTAGAATGAAGTTGGTCCTCGGGCCAAACAGCCAAATCTGCTTAAAACAATACAGTAACATTGCAGAACCCTGGGTCATTCCCAGAACCACACTTTCTCAGAAGTTAGGCTTGGGAAATCTACATTTTAAAATCAATTCCTAAATCACCACTGCTGGAGGGCATCAGCTTGTCTCAGAGGAGCAGGTCAAAGACCTGGTCAGTATAGATTTTTTTTTGCCTTTTATGTCTGACATATTAGCTTTTGGGGGGGGGTGGAGAGGGGAGAAAAAGATTCTGCTACAAAACAAGACTGAAGTAATGCAGTAACTTTTATACTTACTAATTAAAAGAAGAAAATAGCTATTTCTTTAGAAATAAAGATTCTCATTTGCAAAACCAAGTCATAGCATGGTCTTTTTGTNTGGAGAGGGGAGAAAAAGATTCTGCTACAAAACAAGACTGAAGTAATGCAGTAACTTTTATACTTACTAATTAAAAGAAGAAAATAGCTATTTCTTTAGAAATAAAGATTCTCATTTGCAAAACCAAGTCATAGCATGGTCTTTTTGTTATAAGGTTGGATATTTATTGAAAACAAGTTGGATAATAAGATGAGCCAAACTATACTGAGCAGTTTATTGAAAACAAGTTGGATAATAAGATGAGCCAAACTATACTGAGCAGTTACGTGGGCGACTGTGCTTTAATGCTTTGTCTTACTGAATATTTCAACTGACCTATGAGGCAAATATTATTACTATCCGTATCATCTCATCAGGAAACTAAGGTTTCAGAGTGGTTAAGTAACTTCTGTAAGGCCACAAAGCTAATATTTAATGGAACCAGGGCTTGAACCTAGGCTTGCAAGACTCCAAAGTTTAATCATTATAAGACAGGGCCTCAAGTTGCACCCAGGAATTCACTCTGGAAGCAGGTAAAGACTGAGGTGAAGTTTTCTGTCCTATGGTGGTATATCATACTCTAATACCGAGGCTGGCACACAGCAGGCCACCACAATGAGAAGCCTGAGCACCACAAGAAAGAGTAGCCCCTGCTCACCACAACTGAAAAAAAAAAAAAGCCCACACAAAAGCAACGAAGACCAGCAGAGCAAAAACTAACAAATCAACTAAAAGAAAAAAAAAAAAAAACTCCGAGTCCCTTTCAGACCTGCAAACTAACTGGAACAGAAAAACTAGAAAAAAAAATTACATGCAGAAGTGCCAAGACATGGCAGAACAGAAGAGAAAACAGTAGCTTATCAGGAAGGGAATCATCCTGGAAATGAGTGTTACTGGCTCCTCAATTCCTACACATTTATGATCTAGGAATGACGGAAGCCAAATAAATCTAAGACCTTCACAACACTCATAAACTTAGTGTTGGGAATGATAAAGGATGTTAAACATAACACAATCAGCAAAAAAGTAGAAAATACCAAAAGGCAGAACCCTAACAATTAGACACTACAAGGAATATAACCACATAGGACAGAAAAGAGTCAGAGAAGACAGTGATCACTAGGAACTAATCCAGGGATTGAAGAAAGACTTCACCTCCAACTGAGACCTGGAGGTTTGAGCAGGTGATTCTCAAGACTCAACAGACAAGATTGGAATTGTGATGTCCAACTCAAGCCTCAGGGTAACATCTTCTACATATACTTTCGAGAAATGAAATAAGTGCTACTGTATCTGTCATTTATTTGCACAATAAGTAAATAAATTTGAGATAAGTACAAACTAAGGCACAGAAATTAAATAATTTGCCTCAAAAGTGAGATTCACAAAATTTATTGACTTGCAGCCCAATGTTCTAGCAGACAACATAGAACTCCACTTCTATAAAAGCTGGAGTAGGTGGAAATAGGAAATAATCAGAGATACCCACGTGGTTGGAAACCTTTGGATGAAAACAACTAAGAGATTGGAAATACCACGGAAGTAAAAATCCCTTTCATTAAAGAAGCCGCCTTGCCCTGCAGGAGCTAAACTTTACCCAAGATCCACAAGGACTGTAAGATAAGCCTGAGAAAAGGAAAGCACGGTGGCCACAATGCTGCCCGACATAAGAGCTGACATGATACAACGGCAGGAGGAAGAAACAAATCGGTTCTCACAAAGTTCAGAAGCAGTTCAATGGAAATTCCAAAGATGAAAATCTCACTCGAACAGAGAGGTGAAAGAAGTGACAAGTGGAATAAACATTTACTGTGAGTCTATTACTGCTCTTCTGAGTGCTGAGGCTACAGCAGTGAAGTGAAGAGGGCAAAAAAGTGCGGAAACGTTGCTGGAACAAGGGGGGGAAAAAAGTGGCAGGGGCGGTTGGGCGGGACGGGTGGAAGGGAGAATAGAGAACACCGTGAAGCTGCAAGTGAGAGAAGCAAGTGCGGCGATCCGGCTAAAGCTTCCGAGTGGGACACTCCAGTTGGGAGCTAGGTTTGTGAGTCATCTGTAAATTAGAAGGTGCCTCCCCAGACTTGTGGGAGTTCAAGGAGATAACGCGGAGAACCAGAAAGCGCGTCGCCAGGGTTTGGCGGTAGTACGCTAGTAAGAACTCTCTTTTTAATATTTTCTCTTCCCGTCCTTTTAAAGCCCAGTAACAGCGCCCGGGATGCCGACTGAAGGAATCAACGCAAGAGAAAACGACTAGACGGATGAATGAAAGAGCGGCGAAAAGAGGGCAGAAACCGCAAGGAGGTGGTTCCGCCACTCCCGAAACAGACCTCCCGGCGAGAGCACGTGGGGAAACCCGGGGAGAGCCCGCCGGGCACGGCAGGCTGCGGCGGGGACCGGGTGGGGGCTCCCCCGGGCAACCGCGGAGCGCCCCGTCGCGCCTCGAGGGAGCGTCACACGGGACAGGAAGCGGGTGAGGGGGGGAGGAGGCGCCGAGGGACGCGCCGCCGGGAGAGGGGAGGGAAGAAGGGCCGGGTGAGGAGCCGGGAGGCCGGCGCCTCGGGGAGGGGAGGGGAGGCGCGCCGGCCCCCCTTTCACAGAAGTCGCCTCACATCCCNTTTTTTTCTCAGCTATTTGTAAGACTTTCTCAGAAAACCATTTTGCCTTCTTGCATTTCTTTTTCTTTGGGATGTTTTTAGTCACTGCCTCCTTTACAATGTTATGAACCTCCTTCCATAGTTCTTTGGGCACATACTCTGTCTACCAGCTCTAATCCCTTGAATCTACTTGCCACTATATAATCATAAGGGATTTTATTTAGATCATACCTGAATGGTCTAGTGGTTTTCCTTATCTTCTTCAATTTAAGCCTAAATTTTTCAGTAAGGAGCTGAAAATTTGAACCACAGTCAGCTCCAGGTCTTTCTGAATAAGAAAAATATATTTATCATCTTTATGAATTTAGAGTCTAAAGAATTTGCAGTGCATCAATGCTGATACTGTCTATGGTTATATTCCTATCTATACATTTGTCAGATAACTCAATGCCAAATTTTATGTATATATATTCTACATGTCTCTTAACTCCCTTCTACAGAAAGCAGAAGGGTGTTTGCTGCAGAACTATTTAATTATGTAGTCTTCATTCACTGATTACTTAGCTTCTCCTTGAACACAAATTGTAAGGTTCACAAAAAACCTCACTGCCCACAAAAGGGAGGTTTGACTACCTTTATGAACTTCTGCATGTGACTCATTCCTTGGGACTATTTCTTTGAGGGTAAAAAAGAGAACCACTGGAGATTAGGGAATAGGAATCATGAATGAATGATGTTATAGATCTCTTGTCTTCCTAATGATATTAAATGTCTACAAAGACATTATAAAGAAAAATTATCATTTTAAAGATGAAGATAACATAATGTATATTGAAAAAATATGTCTACAATGACCTAAACAATTGCACAAGACACTAATTTTAGTTACTAAATTATGGCAGAAATATCATGTAGCTACTTGTTACTTATACATCAATGTTGATTGTTTAATTATTAAATGATCATCCCAGAATTCCAAGAGAATTATCTGGGACTTGATTCAGTCTCAAAATGTCTCTCCAGCTGGACAGTCTGCTAAAACTAGAGATTTTTTCCCTCTGTTTTCCAACTGCATAGTTTCTTTCTGTTTGAAATCATAAGCCTGATTCTCCTCTGACTTTTGTCACCTATATCTTCACATAGCAACTGGTGAATAAGGGCACTGAAATGGTTTCAAATCAAGTCTGGGCTTCACTGAAGGAGCCTAGAAATATAGTTCTTGATATTAACCAACCGCCTGAGAAAGAAGCTATCTTGCTCCTTGGAAGAAAAGTTATGACCAAACTAGACAGCATATTAAAAAGCAGAAACATTACTTTGCCAACAAAGGTCCATCTAGTCAAAGCTATGGTTTTTCCAGTAGTCATGTATGGATGTGAGAGTTGAACTATAAAGAGAGCTGAGCACTGAAGAATTGATGCTTTTGAACTGTGGTGTTGGAGAAGACTCTTGAGAGTCCCTTGAAATGCAAAGAGATCAAACCAGTCCATCCTAAAGGAAATCAGTCCTGAATATTCACTGGAAGAACTGAAGCTGAAGCTCCA
>SJYV01051759.1:14597-26108 GCA_006410875.1 Neotragus pygmaeus
GCGCGCGCGCGCGCGCCCCAGCCCCGCCCCCAGACTCCACGCCCACGTGACCGCGCGCTTCCAGGGCGTGGACCGGGTTTTCGTCACGTGGGGGGGGCGGAGCCAACATGGCGCTGCCGGGAGAGGTGAGCAACCCCGGGCAGGCGCGGCCGAGGCTGTGAGGGAGGTGGCAGAGGGGAGACGTCTACGCCGTGAGTGGGAGGTGGTGGAGGATAGCCTGACGCCGACTCCCAGGCGGCATAGAGTGACCTACAGTGGAGCTTCCCTTCTGGAGGGAGCTGGAGAACGGAGAAAGAAGGTGCTGGCAAGGCGAAGCTACCGCTGTCTGCCGGGCGGGGGTTAAAGGGCCAGAGTCCAAGGCATCCCTAGTCACCCCGGTTTTCCGTGGGTCCGGAGTCTAAAGACATGACCCGAGAGTGCGCTCCCCCGACCCCTGGGTCCGGGGCTCCGCTGAGTGGCTCCGTGCTGGCAGAGGCGGCCGTGGTGTTCGTAGTGGTGCTGAGCATCCACGCAGCCGTGTGGGATCGATACTCGTGGTGCGCCGTGGCCCTCGCGGTGCAGGCCTTCTACGTTCAGTACAAATGGGACCGGCTCCTACAACAGGGAAGCGCGGTCTTCCAGTTCCGAATGTCCGCGAACAGCGGCCTGCTGCCGGCTTCGGTGGTCATGCCTCTGCTAGGACTGGTTATGAAGGAGCGCTGCCAGGCTGCGGGGAACCCGTATTTCGAGCGGTTTGGAATTGTGGTGGCGGCCACGGGCATGGCAGTGGCCCTCTTCTCCTCAGTATTGGCCCTGGGCATCACTCGCCCTGTGCCCACCAACACCTGCGTCATCTCGGGCTTGGCTGGAGGCGTCATCATTTACATCATGAAGCACTCGCTGAGTGTCGGCGAGGTGATCGAGGTCCTGGAGGCCCTGTTGATCTTCGTGTACCTCAACATGATCCTGCTGTACCTGCTGCCTCGCTGCTTCACCCCCGGAGAGGCGCTGCTGGTCCTGGGTGGCATCAGCTTCATGCTCAACCAGCTCATCAAGCGCTCTCTCACTGTGGTGGAAAGCCAGGGGGACCCCTTGGACTTCTTCCTGCTCGTGATAGTGGTAGGCATGGTGCTCATGGGCATCTTCTTCAGCACTCTCTTTGTATTCATGGACTCGGGCACCTGGGCCTCTTCCATCTTCTTCCACCTCATGACCTGCGTCCTGGGCCTTGGCGTTGTCCTGCCCTGGCTGCACCGCCTCATCCGCAGGAACCCTCTGCTGTGGCTTTTTCAATTCCTCTTCCAGACAGAGACCCGAGTCTACCTCCTAGCTTATTGGTGTCTGCTGGCCACCGTGGCCTGCCTGGTGGTTCTGTACCAGAATGCCAAGCGGTCATCTTCCGAGTCCAAGAAGCACCAGGCCCCCACCATCGCTCGAAAGTATTTCCACTTCATTGTGGTAGCCACCTACATCCCAGGTATCATCTTGGACCGGCCCCTGCTCTACGTGGCCGCCACCGTATGTCTGGCTGTCTTCATCTTCCTGGAGTATGTACGCTATTTCCGCATCAAGCCCCTGGGCCATACTCTGCGAAGCCTTCTGTCCCTCTTCCTGGATGAACGAGACAGTGGGCCGCTTATCCTGACCCACATCTACCTGCTCCTAGGCATGTCTCTTCCCATCTGGTTAGTCCCCAGGCCCTGCACACAGAAGGGTAGCTTAGGAGGAGCCAGGGCCCTAGTGCCCTATGCAGGCGTCCTGGCCGTCGGTGTGGGTGACACTGTGGCCTCCATATTCGGCAGCACCATGGGAGAGATTCGCTGGCCTGGAACCAAAAAGACTTTTGAGGGAACCATGACGTCTATATTTGCCCAGATCATTTCTGTAGCTCTGATCTTAATCTTTGACAGTGGAGTGGACCTGAACTACAGTTATGCTTGGATTTTGGGATCCATCAGCACCGTATCCCTCCTGGAAGCCTACACTACGCAGATAGACAATCTCCTTTTGCCTCTTTACCTCTTGATACTGCTGATGGCCTAGCTGGCTGTGCATTAGCGATGGAGGAAGCAGGGACATGGGGAGGACCAATGGTCCCCAGAGCAGCCAGCCACTTGGGCTTAAAGAGCCAAGATAGGAAGAAGCAGATTTAATTTTTCAACTGATTCAGATTTAAAATAAAAATCAAAGCACTCCTGTTTTAGTTTTGCTGATATTTAAAAATGCAAAAAGACTTTAAAGTCTAGTACAACAGCTCATAGGGCTTGAGTGTGCTATAGGGCCCCTGCCTTGCAATCCTTGAGGGGCCAGAGTAGACTCTGGAGGTAGTAGGGCAGAGGGGTTAACATTTCAGGTTCTGGTGTCAACTCTTGTGGTCAGACTACTTGGCTGAATCACTTCTTAACTGTGCGAGTCACTTAATCTCTCTGGGTCTCAGTTCTCTTGTCCGCAAGATGGGAATAATAATAAGATCCTGCACCTCATGGGGTAAAGTGACGTGAATGAGGTGTCCAGCCCAGGGCCTGCACATAAGTGCAGAAGGGCCACATCAGTGAGGGACAGTGTCTTTGTTACACAAGACCAGTCATTAGCTCAACAAAAAGCCAAGCAAACCACAGGTTATATGGGTTGTACTTGGAGAGTAGAATGACCCTACTCCTCTGGCTTCATTTGGAGGAGAGTCCAAGAGGAAAACAGCCAAGTGCATGTGGTTTCTCCCATTTGGCTTAGGAAGAGCTGAGGGGGAGAGAGGGCATCTGTTTCTTGCACCCCTGGAAGGGCTGGAGGAAGAGGATCGGGTCCTGGACTGACTCCCTGTTTGAGCCAACCCCACCCTGCCTCAAGGCCTCTGCTGCCCGGCTGAGTGGTGCTGATGACGGACAAGCTGGACGGCACAGGGTCCTTGTCCAAGTCCCTCCTGAGACCTCTTTGCCCTCCTGTCATGTCCACACCTGTGTGGGTCTCTTCTCTGAGCGAGCAATTAGAGCCAAGGGTGCTGGTGAAGCTTACTGAGTGCTCAGACTCGCTCTGCTGGGGAAGCCTCGCTCTCTGAGGGCAGAGTCCAAGCTGCGTGGTTCCCCACTGTATCCCCCAGTGCCGACACAGCCTGGCAGGTGGCCAGAACTTGACAGACCTTCATTGAGTGGATGAACATTTCCCATCAGTGAGAAGATAGCACAGCAGGTTTCTCAAAGGTTCTGCCCACATCTCACCAGCCTAGCAGGAAGAGGTGAGAACCCTGCCCCACGAAGGCTGGAAGCAAGCAGGCGCTGGGAGCTTGTGCTTCTGCCTGGCTGTCACCAGCAGGCCCTTCTCAGAGGAGGGTATTGAGACATTCCTTCTGGCCTCAAAGAAGCGTTAACAAGCCCTTCCCTTTGCTCAGACTGCCGCTACTGCTTAGCTGAAGGAGGCAGCACCATGTTAGGGTGCAGGGTAGATGAGTGCTGGCTTTGACTCCCTGACTCCCCAGGTGGCCTTGGTTTGTCCACATATACAGCAGGGGGTGGATCAAGGTCACGGAATCTTAAGGCCTCTGAGATCAGGCAGGTTACACAATGAGAGGGCGGGGAAGGGAAGGGAAGGGCACACGGGACTGTAAGGACCAGCTCCAGCCAGCGGTCACCTGGGCTGGACCACAGGCCCACACTCTTGACGCAGGCTATTGACCTGCTCATTCAAGGCAGCTTAGAATCATGGATCGTTACGTGAAATCTCTCAGCTTTAAAAAGTTGTGGGTTGGTTTGTTTGCTTTAATGCTGAGGCCCAGAGAGAACACTTCTGTGCTGTGAAATCAGCTACTGGCCCCCAGTTTGCAGCCACTGGACCAGACCCCAGCCAAGCAGGCTTGGGATTTGGTCATTGTTCCTGCAGATCCGGGTGCCTGTCAAGCATGCCCAACAAGAGGGACCTTGGGGGCCCTAGTCCAGCCCCTTGGTGGGCCCAGAGAGAAGGGCCTGGCCTGAGCTGGAAAGCAACCAGAATCTAAGACTGGATTCCAGGCTCCAGTCCTCTTCTCCCCCAAAAGGAGAACTGGGAGTGTAGAGGTCAGAGCACAGGCCCTGCACCCAGCTGACCTCGCCAAACGCCTGAATGGCTGTGACACTTAGATCACTTAGCCTTCCGGCATGTCAGCTCCTTCTGTACACAGTGCCTGCCTGAAAGAGGTGAGGATCCAGTGAGTAAGCACAGAAACTCCAGGCGCCACCAATGCCCACTGAATGTCACTTAATGTTACCCGCATCACATGTACCTCACCAGGCAGGGCTGGGCCACACGGGATGCCTCTCACCAGGGCTCTCATGTTGAGAGCAAGGCGGCCTGGGAAAGGAGGATCAAGATGCTGCATTCAGAAGTCGTGTTTATTCAGTGTCTCCCACCATACTGACCAAGACTTCCATCGAGAGGGGAGAAGACAGAAGCCAGCAGAGAAGCAGCGAGAACCCTTTTCATGGCTGTGAGGCTGCCTCTCGGCGCAGGTTGTGTTAGGGTAGGGAAAAGCAGAGAGAGATGTCGGGAAGAGCACCCAGCCCGGGCTCCTACTGCCAGGCTACCACCTCGTGCCCGCCTGTCTGCAGAGACACCAGCATGAGGAAAACCCTGGAGGAGAGACGTGGCTTCCCTGTTGAGGCCAGGCGGTCGGGCAAGGCGCTGGCATTGGTGGCCCGCAGCTTCACCCGAGAGCGGACGTGTCCCGGCCCGAGCGGGCCTTTAGGTGTACAGGGGGGGAAAGGGCAGCCCAGGGGTCGGCTGGAGCCTGCAGAGGACGAGGGGGAGACCTGGGGCCAGAGCACCGTCCAGGGCCTCCAGGGCAGGCCTGCTCAGCAGCTGTCTGGGGCACACAGCAGCCCTGCCACCTACCAGTTATCTGGGCTCCAGACGGTGCCAGCAGCCTCCATGAGGTGGAAAGTGTAGGCATGGCGCGAGCGGTCAGAGAAATTCTGCTCGCTCTTGTGCACCACCTCTCCGTGGATCAGGACGAGGGCCCCTGGCAGGGACACAGCGGGTCAGGAGGGCAGGAAGGGACTTGGTGGGCAGTCCCTTCCCTCAAGCAGTGGTGTGGCCTCTTTGTCCCCGTCCTCATCCCAGGAACCTCAGGGGCCTGGAGTCTGTCCCAGGTTGCAGGCTGTGCGGTTGGACGTGGGTTGCCCCAAGATCAAGTCTTTCCACCATGGCCCGCGCCCTCGCAAGCCTCGGCAGTGGCATTGCCTTCGGCGGCATTTCCAGAACCAGGCAGAAGCCAGCTGGGGCCTCGCCCGAGAACACAGCGTTGGAACTCAGTTTCCCTTTTTTGAAAGAAAGGGTGTGGAGCTTCCCTGGTGGTCCTGTGGTTAAGAAGCCGCCTTCCCATGCAGGGGATGCAAATTCGATCCCTGGCTGGGGAACTAAGACTTCCGCATGCACAAGGCAGCTGCCTGCACACGCAGCTCCTGAGCACGCACGTCACAACTAACACCCAATGCAACCAAATACTAATGTAAAAATTGAAAGGAAGTGTGTGCTAACAGCCAGGATTTCTAAGCACTTGTGCACCATCTCACACACGACATCTCACTGGCTTCCCCACTTGATGTTTGGGAAAACAGGCTCAGAGGGTAAGTAGCAGCATCTGGGGGACCCTGGTGTAAGTCACACAGCTTTCGGTCCTCCCAGTGCCCGCCCGACCTTCCCTCCTGCTGGGACACCCTGGCCCTCAGGTTAGAGCAGGCACAGACCCCTTGGGCATGGCCTCCAGGCCCTGCTCCCTGCCCTCTGCACCCCCCTACCTCTCAGCACTGGTGTGGGCACAAAGAGGCTGTTATCCCGGGTTGGCTCCGACCCGAGGAAGCTGGTGCCAGGCGCTGAGCCAGCAGGGGCCCGGACCATCCTTCTCGACACTCCACCTGCAGGCCAAAGTGGGGCCTTAACCCTTTTTTTTTGCCAGGTCCTTCTCCCATGGGGGCGGGCGCTTCCCAGATGGCTTAATGGTTAAAGAACCCGCCTGCTGATGCAGGAGATGCAGGAGACGCGGGTTCAATTCCTGGGTTAGGAAGATCTCCTGGAGTAGGAAATGGCAACCTGCTCCAGTATTCTTGCCTAAAAAATCCCATGGACAGAGGAGCCTGGTGGGCTACAGTCCATGGGGTCGCAAAGAGTCCAACACGATCGAGCACGCACGTGTACACTCGTGGAGGGTGAGGACAAGTGAGCAGGCAGAGGGAGGTGGCCTCACCCGTGTGGGAGCCAGGGATAAACCAGAGGCAGCCATTCTCCAGCGTGGCGTCTTCCAGAGCAATCCACAGGCCCAGCACCCGGCCCAGGGGCTCCGTGTACAGGAAGGAGGCGTCCTGGTGAGGGGTGACTGCAGCAGGCCCACAGGGGTGTGAGAAGCCCCACCCCGCCTCACCTGGGCCCGAATTCTACTCCTTGGTCCTCCCAGGAGCAGTTAGAATCTCCCCACTTCCTAGGCTGGAGACTCTGGGCGAGAGAGATCACCTCTCAAAACTTCAATTTCCTAAACCATAGAGCAGTCCCTATGATAACCTAACTGCGAGGCTGCTGAAGAATCCCATGAGGCAATATGTGCTCAACATCGTAACTGCAGCCTAGAAAGCAGCGGCTATTGTTGCATTGCAGCAGGTAACTCAAGCCACTGTCCTTAGGCAGGGAGGGCACCGTGGCCACCAGATGGCCCAGTGTAAGCCCCCAGGGGCTGAAGACTGAGAAGTTGGGTGCAAACCAAGGGACGGACACAGCATCCCCTTTGTAAACACCCCCTGCATGATGCTGGGGCCCAGGCCACCAGGGAGGACCACTCAACAGAGGAACTGAATCTATAATAACAAAAGTGGGTGCTAGTCCTTTCCCGAGGAACTGTGTGCTTTCTGAACACCAAACTTTAAGAGGGACTTTGACAATCCAGTGTCCAAACAAAGGTGTCCTAATATTGGGGGCCCCAAAACACTGGGAGGAGGAAAGGCTGAAGGAGCTGGGGGTGCCGGATTAAGAGACGACAAAGATGGCTCAGGGAGAGGATGGTCACCCCCTTCAGGAGACTGTCCTTGGGCTTGGTGGAGAGGAAGGGACCTTACAGAGGAAGGACTTAGGCTTGTGCAGGAAGGGAAGAGCTGCCTGCAGAGGAATGAGGCCCCTGTCACTGGAGGTATGCAAGAGAGGGGGATCATCGCCCATGAGGGAGGCGGGAAAGGGTAACTGATTCCAGCAGGTGTGTAATCAGATCAGCAATTTCTATGCTGAATCAGCCCTCCAGGGAACTTGGTAAAATACAGATTCCCAGGCCCTTGGCTCCCTCAAGATCTCAGAGAATGGGGCCCAGGAATGTGCATTTTTAATCCACAAGGGGTTGCTACCAGGTTTGGGAACCACTGTGTCAAGGACTCCGGGACCACCCCCTCCACCCCACCCCACCCCACCAGTTCACTCTGGAAGCAGCAGAGGAGGCTGGTCCCTCTGGGGCCCTGACAATGATTGATGTCCCAGATCTCCCTCCAAGACCTTTGCCAGGGCCCCCAGCCTGCTCTTGGCTCACCTTCACCTCCAAAGTGAGGTTGCTGCAAGAGAGGGGAGGGGCCAGGTGAGAGCCAGGAGGAGGCAGGGAGGGGGGGGCTGCTCTGAGTCATCTCAGTGGGATGCTCCTGCCCCTGCCACAGGTGTTTATCTCCCAGGCTTCCCTGTCGGCACCTAGCACCTACTGTGCCAGCCCAGGAGGGCTGCAGAGAGAAAAATGACCCTGCCTGGCAGGGAGCTCCCAGTCTGAACACGCCTTCAGACACCTTCAAACTTCTCTGGGAAGAGAAGACTCATGTGCCTAACAAGAACACAAGGCAAGGGACTTCCCCTGTGGTCAGGTGGTTAAGAATCCACCTTTCAACGCAGAGGATGTGGGTTTGATCCCTGGTCAGGGAACTAAGATTCCACAGGCCACAGAGCAACTAAGCCCACGCACTGCAACCACTGAGCCCATGTGCCATGGCAAAGACTTGATGCAACCAAAAATAGTTTGCTTTTTTTTTAAAGACACAAGCCAGAAGTGAGGGGTAGTGGGAGAAACTGGGGCCCAGACCAGCAGTTAAGCCTCTAGGCTTCAGGGTCAGAGATGGGTCTTCTCTTCCCAGGGGAGTTGGAAGACTTCTTGGAGGAGGTGGCACTGGACTGGGCCTTGAAAGCTGAGAGCAAGGCATTTCAATAGCCAACAAAAGGAGGAGGCAGCCCTTGGGCCCCCTTCCCTTCTGCTGCTAAATTGTAACTGAGAGCCAAGGGAATGCCAGGCATCCTAACCAGGGGAGACCAATTTTCATGTTCCCTTGCCCACTGCATAGTAATTCTTTAGGGAGACAGCTTGTGGCCCTTGAAGGAGGGGCTGGTTTAAGCACTGTGCCCATTTTATAGAGGATAAACTGAGGCCTGGGGAGGATGGGGTGCTCACCTTAAAGATATACATGCTCTGCACCACCACAGGCATCTGGAGGCCCAGACTTCTCGCCAAAGCCTGGAAGGGGGCAGAGGTCACACAGCCAGCCTGCCCACACTCACATCTGGCCTACCTGCCCGCCCTCGCCAACACCTCTGCTCACCTGCACCCTGGGGGAGTGTGTGACACGCCTGAAGACGGGGTCATGGGCATGCAGGGCTGCGGGACAAAGGTGAGATGAAGAGCCAGTCCCCAGTCCCCAGTCCCCTCCCGGGCCTAGGCCTGCGCACCCAGAATCAGGCTTCACTTTGATGTTCTTTGCTATTTCCTGTGCATTAAGCTTTCCGCTTGTTTATAACCAAGGAATGGAAGGCAGGGCCCAAGGGGGAGCCTGCACCCAGAAATGCCATCTTTTGGGCTACTAACTTACTGTGTGCTTTGGAGGAAGGCCCCCAACTCTTCAGACCTTAGGTGCGCCCAAGATCCTGCTTACCATGGCCGATTTTGTTGATGGATTTCTCCGGTGGGACCAGGAAATTTCCTGTGGCACAAAAAACAGGTCAAGGCAGAAGAACTAGAGTCCAGCTACCCACAGACAGCTGGCCGCAGCGCACCAGCCGCCAGCCCCGGGGGCAGACACCCAAGCCCGGCCAGTGCAGGGCCCCAGTCCCAAACCTTGTTTGTCAAAGACGCCTTTCTCAAAGAAGAATCGAATCTTGTCACCGCTGCTTAAGAAATAGTCTGTGCTGCCCTGTGGAGAGGGGAGATCAGAGGGACTGAGAGAGCATCCCGGGGTCACAGGTGGGCCTGGCAGAGAGGGAAGAGGATTCAGAGGCCTCCCCACCCTGCACCCAGCACAGAGCTGCAGACTCCACTGATGCTCTCAGACTTGGTCAATGCAACACAGACAGTAAACTGGAAACCGGAGGGCCCGACAGCACAGCCTGAAGCTACAAGCATGGAAGTTCTTGGAAACCTCTTTTTTCTTAAATCAATTAATTTATGTATTTGTCGGCACCAGGTCTTCATTGTGACACATGGGATCTTTTTTCTAGTCGTGGTATGTGGGCTCTTAGTTGCGGAACGTGGGATCCTAGTTCCTTGACCAGGGATCGAACCTGGGCCCCCTGCATTGGGAGCATGGAATCTTACCACTGGACCATCAGGAAGTCCCCCTGGAGACCTCTTCATAAATCACATGACTCATACCCAATAATGGCATGATCAACGAGGCCTGGTTCCCAGGGAGCTTTGGGCCACTTGGGAAACCCTGGAGCGAGAATACTGGGGTTCAAATCCCAGCTCAGCCACTGATGGGCTGTGACCACAATCACATTACTGAACCTCTCTGGGTTTGGTTTCCTCATAAAATACACAGGCTATTAAAGCCACCTATCTCATAAGGTGTTGTAGGGATTATGTTGTTTAGTTGGTGACTGAACAACAACAACATATATAAAGCCCTAGAACAGTTGCCTGGAATGTGGTGTCATGTGAATATCTGCCCCTCCTTATTACTGGGCTTCCAGGGGGCGCAGTGATAAGGAATTCACCTGCCAATGCAGGAGATGTGGGTTCAGTGCCTGAGTGGGGAAAGATCTCCTGGAGAAGGAAACGGCAACCCACTCCAGTATTCTTGCCTGGGAAATTCCATGGACAGAGGAGCCTGGCGGGCTACTGTTCATGGGGTCACAAAGAGTCGGACATGACTGAGC
Source organism: Neotragus pygmaeus (assembly GCA_006410875.1). Taxonomy (NCBI): domain Eukaryota; kingdom Metazoa; phylum Chordata; class Mammalia; order Artiodactyla; family Bovidae; genus Neotragus; species Neotragus pygmaeus. The sequence goes on from SJYV01051759.1 coordinate 24,699, forward strand.
TCAGACATGACTGAGCACGTACATGCGCACACACGTGTACACACAGACACACAAGGCTCTAGAACAGTCTTTGGAATGTGGTGTCACGTGAATATCTGCCTTTGTTACTATAGAAAACACTAAGTGAGGGCATGGCTAAGTGCTCTCTAAATATAAGCTATTACTAATCTTTTTCTTAATAACTTCTCCTTGTTAGTTTTAATATCATATTTCAAACTTCTTAGCATCATATGAAAATGAGGCTCCAGGAAGATGTCCCATGTTTTCCTTGTGGCTTTGGGCACACATGATCACCATGCCATATACCTATGAACAGACTCAATGAGAAGTAAAAGTGAAACTGTAAGTTGCCCAGTTGTGTCCAACTCTTTGCAACCCCATGGACTGTAGCCCGCCAGGCTCCTCTGCCCATGGAATTCTCCAGGCAAGAATACTGAAGTGGGTTGCCATTCCCTTCTCCAGGGGAGCTTCCTGACCCAGGGATCGACCCCAGTCTCCTGAATCGCAGGCAGATTCTTTAACGTCTGAGCTACCAGGCAAGCCCATACACGATACACACATAGCATAATCTTCCTTCCAATAGGGGCATTGGCATCACTCAGTTGTGCCTATGTCACCATGGAAGGAAGATTGTATATACACAACACACACACATGTATAATCTTCCTCCCCACTTGGTGACTTAAGAACAGTTGAGTGATGCCCCTACCTGGGTTCCCAGGTGGCAGAGCCCCACCTCTCCCTCACCTGAACACATCTGCTATCACAGGTGCCTGCCTGGCTCAACTCAGTGACTCATCGTGGTTCTTTGAAAACTTTCAGCTTCCCACTGAAAACTGAAAGGTTTTTTCCAACATTCTCAGCTCAGAGTGAGGGAAACAAGTCTGAGAAGCATCAGTTTAGTTCAGTTCAGTTGCTCAGTCGTGTCCGACTCTTTGTGACCCCATGAATCGCAGCATGCCAGGCCTCCCTGTCCATCACCAAGTCCCGGAGTCCACCCAAACCCATGTCCATCGAGTTGGTGACGCCATCCAACCATCTCATCCTCTGTCGTCCCTTTTTCCTCCTGCCCTCAATCTTATAATGGATAATAATATTAAAGACAATGATGCTACATGTGTGGCAAAGATGTTACTAAACTCAGTAATTCACAAAGGAACCAGCAACATGTCCAAAGGAGAATTTCAAGAACCACACAAATACAGGCAATGAGAAATGCTGAAATGAATTTAAAGATCCATGCAAAACTGATATAGCCACAGGGGCAATCAATAATTGCATCCTGCCAGACCCAGTTCATGCCCATTTCTATGGACAACTATCATTGAGTTATCACACAACTAGCAGGATTGTCAACTCAAAAAACAATGAAAAGTGCAGGTAAGCTGGAAAGGAGAGCTGAACAGGACA
>SJYV01051760.1:0-11077 GCA_006410875.1 Neotragus pygmaeus
GATGTGTATAAGAGACAGCCCCCATCTCTCTCTCTCCCTCCCTCCCCCTCCCGCGCACTGGGGCACTCTTGTCTTTAGATCCACGTGCCCCCACGCCTCAAAGATGGATTTTCCTGGTATCTTCTAAATAAAATAGAGCTGTAGCACTGAGCTGTAACACTGATTTGTCTAAGAGCTATAACACAGTCTATCCGAGACCTGGGAGCTATGACACGCCGAGGGGCTTTAATGTCCGTCACTCCAAATCTTTGTTGTGACGAGACATAGAACCGAGGAACATACACTCGCGTGACATTCAGTTCAGTTCAGTTCAAGTCAGTCGCTTAGTCACGTCCGACTCTTTGCGACCCCATGAATCGCAGCACGCCAGGCCTCCCTGTTCATCACCATCTCTTGGAGTTCTCACGTCCATTGAGTCCAAAACAAAGCCACTGTGAATGCTATACACATATATATTATTTTTTCATATTCTCTTCCATTATAGCATATTATAAGATATTGAATATAGTTCCCAGTGCTAAACAGTCGGACCTTGTTGACTATCTGTTTTATATATACTGGTTTATATCTGCTAATCCCAGACTCCTAATTGATCCCTCTCCCACACCTTTTCCCTTGGGGCACCCTAAGTTTGTTTGCTATGTCTGTAAATCTGTTTCTATTGTGTTAATAAGTTCATTTGTATTATTTTTTTAGATTCCACATTTAAGTGACATCATATGATATTTGTTTTTAGCTTACTTCACTTCCACAAATAGATGGGGAAACAATGACAGACTTTTTTAGGGGCTCCAAAATCACTGCAGATGGTGATTGCAGCCATGAAATTAAAAGACGCTTGCTCCTTGGAAGAAAAACTATGACAAAACCTAGACAGCATATTGAAAAGCAGAGACATTACTTTGCCAACAAAGGTCTATCTGATCAAAGCTATCGTTTTTCCAGTTGTCATGTATGGATGTGAGAGTTGGACTATAAAGAAAGCTGAATGCCGAAGAATTGATGCTTTTGAACTGTGGTGTTAGAGAAGACTCTTGAGAGTCCCTTGAACTGCAAGGAGATCCAATCAGTCCATGCTAAAGAAGATCAGTCCTGGGTGCTCATTGGAAAGACTGATGCTGAAGCTGAGACTCCAATACTTTGGCCACCTTATGCGAAGAGTTGACTCATTTGAAAAGACCCTGATGCTGGGAAAGGTTGAAGAGGGGAGGAGAAGGGGATGACAGAGGATGAGGTGGTTGGATGGCATCACTGACTCGATGGGCATGAGTCTGAGTAAACTCCAGGAGTTGGTGATGGACAGGGAGGCCTGGCATGCTGCAGACCACGGGGTCACAAGGAGTTGGACACGCCTGAGCGACTGCACTGGACTGCTTCACTGAAGATAACCTCTAGGTCCATCCATGTTGCTGCAAATGGCATTCTTTCCTTCTTTTTTCATGGCTGAGTAGCATTTCATTATATGTGTATATAATCATTTACACAGATACACATGCACACACCGCGTCTTCCTTACCCATTCATCTGTTGATGGACATTTAGTTTGCTTCCAGGTTTTGTCTCTTGTAAATAGTGCTGCTATGAACACAGGGGTGCGTGAGTCTTTTTGGATTACAGCTTTCTCCAGGTATATGGCCAGGAATGGGATTGCTGGATCATGAGCATGCATGCGAAGTCACTTCAGTTGTGTCTGACTCTTTGTGACCCCATGGGCTGTAGCCCACCCGGCTCCTCTGTCCATGGGATTCTCCAGGCGAGCACACTGGAGTGGGTGCCGTGCCCTCCCTCCTTTAGGGGCTCCTCGCAACCCAGGGATTGAACCATCTCTTATGTCTCTGGCATTGGCAGCCAGGTTCTTCACCTCTAGTGCCACCTGGGAAACTCTTGCTGGATCACATGGTAACTCTATTTTTAATTTTTTAAGGAAACTCAGACTGCTCAGGTGACGTTTTTTATTTCAGAAAAATAAGTCCTGAAAAGGCCATGAGAGGTGGTCCCCGAGGCCCTTCTACCCCAGAAACCCCAGGGCCAGCGTGGTACTCGGCACAGGACTCGAGCCTAAAGCACAGCTGCTGAATAAGCTCCTGACGGGGCTTCTCCAGCCTTCGCTTCTCTGTACACAAACCTGGGATCAGGTCACTCACTGCAAGATGAGAAGCTGTACCTTACAGACAGGCATTTCGAGAGGAAGGTTAAGTGAACGGTCCAGGATCACAGATGATTTCCGAGTCTCAGCACCGCTGACTGCAAGCCAGGGGCACCATTGATTGGGCACCACGAGGAGACAGCGGCAGGCGCGGCCCTTGATGACTTTCCTGTGAGAGGCTTGCTGATTTGGGAAAGGTTAAGGTACTCAGCTGCCTTCCGTCAAGTGGAGACCGTCCTCAGTGGCCTCACTCGGACTGGTTTTGGGTCTCCTGACTCGTGGCTTTTCCAGTTTAATTGAGTGATTCCTAGCAGTCCTTTGCACCCCACTCCAGTACTCTTGCCTGGAAAATCCCATAGATGGAGGAGCCTGGTGGTCGCGAAGAGTTGGACACGACTGAGCGACTTCACGTTCACTTTTCACTTCATGCATTGGAGCAGGAAATGGCAACCCACTCCAGTATTTTTGCNCCCACTCCAGTACTCTTGCCTGGAAAATCCCATAGATGGAGGAGCCTGGTGGTCGCGAAGAGTTGGACACGACTGAGCGACTTCACGTTCACTTTTCACTTCATGCATTGGAGCAGGAAATGGCAACCCACTCCAGTATTTTTGCCTGGAGAATCTGATGGACGGAGGAGCCTGGTGGGCTGCCTTCTGTGGGGTTGCACAGAGTCAGACATGACTGAAGTGACTTAGCAGCAGCAGCAGACTTACATACCCAGCAACAGTGTAGGTGGGTTCCCTTTTTGGAAGGCTCTTTGTTTGTTTGTTCTGAAGACTCTTTGGATGTGGAGAGATGGGGCTGAAGAAGCAGTAGGATCCAGATTACCAAGCAGCTGGTAAGTCGCATCAAGGCGTTGGTTTTATCCTGCCAGACGGCAGATCCCCTGCAGAGTGGTCAGATCTCCATTTCAGAAAGTTCACCTGGGCTGCATGGGTGCTGGACTGGGGGAGTGGAGGGGCTGAGTTGCCCCGAGCCAGGGAGAAGGGGCGGTGGTCAGGGCTAGGCTGGTGGATGTGCGGCGGGGAGGGCAGGGGCAGGGCAGACGCTCAGGCTCTAGCAGAGAGTGATCACCCCACCCCACTCTGATCTACGAAGGGATTCTTCCTCCTCCTCCCTCATCCATTTAAGGGAAAAGAGGCTCCCACTCTGCTCCACTCCTGAGAAGCAAGACTTTGTGCCTTCCTCCTGAGCCAGGGACAGACAGACTCCTATCTCCCTCGTTCTGGCAATGAGAGAAGACTCTTTTTCTCCTGTAACACCTCCTTCCCCGGGAAGAGCATCCCGCCAGAAGAGGCTTCCCCACTCCTGAAATAGATGAGTGCCTGTGGAAAGGAGGAATGGGGGAGCCCCAGGCTGGCAGCTGAGAGACCCAGGTTTGTTTGTGTGTGTTTTTTTTTTTTTGTATTGGAGTAGAGCCAGTTAAGACTGTTATGATACTTTGAGGTAGATAGTAAAGAGACTCAGCCATACACACACATGTGTCCACTCTCCCCCGACTCCCCTCCCACCAGGCTGCCACATGACGTTGAACAGAGTTCCCTGTGCTCTGCAGGAGGACCTTGTTGGTGACCCATTTGAATTACAGCCGTGTGTACAAGTCCATCCCAAACCTGGGTCTTACTCCCTAGCACCCGTGTCCTAGAGCAGGTCTCAGCTGTATCACTTTGCCTCATTCTCCTCCCTGGTGAAGCCAAAGTGTAAGTTCAAATCCTGTAGCCTGTAGGCCAGATTTCAGAATAGCATTCATCGAAAAGAGAGCCTTTTCAGAAGCTGCTGTTTACACTGGGGGTTGGTAAAAGAACATAAAAGGCTGTGATTGGCACTATTTAAATATTTGTTCCAGGACTGATATTCGCATTTAGGGTGAAATGAATTGATGCACATTATTTATGATTAACTCAGAAGCTCAAGGGGAAGGGGGATAATATACTGAGTTAGAAGGCAGGTAAATCAGCCTGATCGCGAGTAAAGTAAAGCCCTGGCTATCAACTCTTCCTCCTGCTCTCTAACTCTATCTCCATCTTGCTTGTACATTTTCAAGTGGCTTTAAAAACCTATTCTCAGTGCTTTTAAAGGTTTACAACCTCTAGGGGGAAAATGCATGTGATTGCACTATATAATAAACAGTAAACACTAATTGTTCCCCTCAATGAAAAGCTAATGGCCTTCTAGATTCATCTACAATAGATTCCACTTAGCAGCTCATATTCTCCTACTAATGGTCAATTCGCTTTCGGCAATAAGGATCAAAGCAAATGACCTAAAATTTTTAAAACAACAAAGGGTACAATAAATGGACTGCAAATTGCTCCTTTCTCCATAAGCAGCACTCTCAGAGGTAAAATTTCACATTGCTAATGGCCAGCATATTGGACAAGTGGGGATTTTCCTACTGAGAGACCAGGGAAGGTGACAAAGTATGATGGTTTTCACAAAGAGCTGGCTGGAAGCTGGGAAAATTAAATCCTTGGATCGGAGACAAGATGGGAGCTGTGAAAATAGGATCAGAAAATTGTCTAGCTGTCTCTGCATTAGCCTGGGAAGGAGCTTTCTGATTGCTTGTTGCTTAAATGGTATATTGAGAGCCGAATCAGATAAACCAACCACAACCAAAAATCTTGGGTAAATTTAACAAAATCCACGGATCTTCCAGGGAAGATACATTAAAAATCACCCTTTTTGCACTTGGGTCTTATGGGTACTTCTGACTCATGATGGTAAATAGCCAGAACTAATTTAATGACATGAATTGATTAAACCCTCTATCAAAAGGAATTCTTAAAAAAGGAATAACTGGAAAGGGGAAATCAAAGTATCATGGGAACATTATTGAGCTAGAAACAACTAGGAGATCCTCTCTGGACAAAGGAGCTGAAACCTGGGCGTGTGTGGGTGCTCAGGTGCTCAGTCGGGTCTGACCCTGTGTGAGCCCGTGGACTGTAGCCCTCCAGGCTCTTCCGTCTGCGGGATTCTCCGGGCAAGAGCACTGGAAAGAGTTGCCATTTCTTGCTCCAGGCGGTATTCCTGACCCAGGCTTTGTCTGCAATTTTCCTTTCTTTTCCCCCAGAGTCCTCCGCTTTACTGGGTTCTTTGGATCCTATCTTTAAACATTTCCCTTTTACCCACATTCCACCCCAGTTATGTTTCACTTTTCTGTTCTTTACATCAGAATCTCTCCAAAGACGTGTCATGGTTTCTGGCTTGACTCCGTATATCCATGCTCCCCGGCATTCACGCCAGCCTGGTAATTGACCCCAGTACTCCCTCCAGTTCCTCTCATCAGACCCATGAGGCAGTGATTATCCCACCGGAATAACAAAGTGGGAGTGTTTCTACCAGTTGATCACTGCCTTCTTCTTGAAGTTGACAGTCGTGATGATTTTCCTCATCTTCTGCAAGAGCCTCATTTATCTCCCTGCTTATATTTCCCTCAATATTTTACTCTTCTGACAACAGCCATGGTGATCTGAAATTGTAAATTGGGTCATGTTGATTTCCTGTGGGAAAAAAAATAACCCGATTCATTTTTTATCACATATAAAATAAAGTCTAGAATGCTCTATTACGGTCTCTAAGGCTCTGCAAGTTCTGGCCCTTGCCAAACTTGAGCTGTATACTGACCAGCTCACCACCTGCCCCTTCTTCCTGTTCTTTCACCTTGGCTTTGTCCTGATCTTCGCTTCACAGGTGTGTCGTTTGCTTGGGAGACTTTGCACTTACTGTTCCCTTTGCCTGGAACATTATTTCTGCACTCAGTCCCCTTCCACATACTTGTTTTGGGTTTAATTTTCTCCCCATCAGGACTTCAGTTTTCCCTCCTGTTATGGATTGAATTGTGTTCCCCACCCCTCAAATTCATATGTTGACTCTCTAACCCCCAATGGGACTGTATTTGGAAATAGGACTTTCAAGGAGAATTTATACTCTCTCCTCTCCTGCTGCCCCCAAACCTATCCCCACTTCCAGTCTCTTCTTTGTCATAGAACATGTCACTTTTAGGCAATGATCTACCTCTTCCACATAGTCTAAGAATCAAAAAGGGCAGATGCCTTGCCTGTTCATCAGATTCCCATTTCTAACACAAATTCTGCCCCATGGGAGGTTTTAATGAATATCAGTTGAGTGAATGAATGTGTATAGGAGGGTAAGAGGATAGAGTTCCCTCAACGTTTTAACCAATATCTGACATTCAAAAAAGTTGCATAAAATTTTTTTCAGTAGTTATATTCTACTTCCTTTAAGATGCTCAGTAGAGCTGACACATAGGAAGCAATTCTGAGAAAAATGCGGATGAGCCAGTAGAGGCTTGATTGTCATCATGAGACTCCTTAATCAGGAAAAGGAAATTCTAGCCCTTGCTATTCCCATCACTATGCTCCACAAAAGAATATAGATGCTTTACGTGCAAGGCCAACCAGGATGTGATAAGCTTCTGAGCTGTGTCTAAAATATTTCAGATTATTTCCTTAGGACAGGATCCCACAAATGGAATTATTGTGTCAATGTGTACAGACATTTCTAAGGCATTTGGCGTAACTATTTAGTTGAAGGAGTAGAAGGACGAAATTTCAGTATTTATAAGATGATTGTTAGTGAATTATTTGAGAAGGTGTAGAAGGATTCCAAACAATCATTGGCAAAAGCTAAACCAGAATGAAAGAGAAATATTGTTTTCAATGGGGGATCATTTTCAGATGCTCTCAAGTTCCTCATCATTGGAAATCTTTAAGCCTTTTTTGACTGCCCCTGATTGCATGAGAAATGGCTCTACCCAGGTAGAATTCGATCCACAGCAGTGTTTCCCAAACCAACTTGTCCACCAGAACCATCTAAAGGGCTTTTAAAATTTGGACTCTAGGGGACTTCCCTGGTGGCCCAATGGTTAAGACTCCACTCTTCAAATGCAGGAGGCGAGGGTTTGATCCCTGGTTCAGGACTAAGATGCTACATACTGCACAGCAAGACCGAATAAATAAATTTTAAAGAGTTCAGTCTCTAAACTCTGACTACATAGATCCTGCATATAACTCTTTCAAACCATGGAGCTATATGCCCTTCCAACCGTGATTCTAACATTGCTCACTCCCAGCTGTCATTCCATGACATGACGGGTCTGTCAGATATAGGTGATGGTGTTAGAAAATAAAGTTCATGACTTTTCCTCTCATCCATCAAGAAATGACTCACTGGAAAAGACCCTGATGCTGGGAAAGATTGAAGGCAGGAAGAGAAGGGGACAACAGAGGATGAGATGGTTGGATGGCATCACCGACCCAATGGACATGAGCTTGGGCAAACTCCAGGAGATAGTGAAAGACGGGGAAGCCTGGTGTGCNCTGGGAAAGATTGAAGGCAGGAAGAGAAGGGGACAACAGAGGATGAGATGGTTGGATGGCATCACCGACCCAATGGACATGAGCTTGGGCAAACTCCAGGAGATAGTGAAAGACGGGGAAGCCTGGTGTGCTGGCATCCATGGGGTCACAAAGAGTCAGGCACGACAGCCTTGAGTAAACAGCAAGAAATGCTGCATGCCCTGAAGGAGCTCAGGAAAATTACATGCTGCCACTGTTGTGGAGTCTGCCGTTGTGTAAACATCTCACCTCTCCTAAACCCTTATTCTCTTGACTAAATAAACTGGGATCTTGCAGCAGCGAGCATGTGCGAATGCCTGTTTATGTGTGTGTGTGCTGGTGGCTTCTTTCCCCCATCACCCACCCCTGTCTACGAGACGCCCACCGTCGCACAGGGGCTCACCATGTGTGGCCCCAGACTGCTCAGCGCTCGTTATGCAAGCCCATCGCCCTTCCCCCGGTTTCAGTCTCCAGTTAAGGATGTCAGAGGAGTGCTGTTCTCTCAAGGAGCTTCAAAGGCCTAAGAGAAGGAGCCCCAGGTGAGGAGTGAGCAAGCTCTGATCTTCAGCCTCCTCGAGCTTTGTAAGAGGACATTTGGCCCAAAGGCTCTCTAAGAAAACTTCTAGAGCCTAACTGCATGGGTCAGTTTTTCACTTTAGCTTTTAATGATGGTGTCTGGTAGTATCATGCTGTTATAAAAACCAAAACACTTGTACCCTAGGGCCCATGAGCTGCAACTGCTGAGCCCGAGAGCTGTTAACTACTGAAGCCTAGAGTCTGTACTCCGCACCTAGAGAGAAGACCCCACTCCCCTCTCTCCCCAGGCTGGAGAGAGCCTGCATGCAGCAACAAAGACCCAGCTCAGCCAAAATAAATAAACAAAATGTTAAAAAGTGAGGGTAAAAATAAATTACTCAACTTGTTCTGAAAGTGGTCTTAATGATAAATGTTTAAACAAGTTAAAATGATAGTTAAAATGGCCCGCACTGAGCCAGGAGTCCTTTCCCGGATATGCCGTGTTTGAGGGCAGAGAAGGAGCTGCGTACATCTCTGGTACTCATTAACTATGACTGGAACCCACTATCATCAGTGTGGTTTGAGAAAAATAGTTTTCTGAGACATGAATGTCTTTTATAATTTTCTCTCTTTTTTTTTAGACCTGAATTTTGCTTTTACTGGGGTTCCTTTTCCAAGATTTCTTTTGACATTAACATTCCTATTAATATTCTTAAAAAACTGTCAATTTTGTATTGACTGTAGGATGAAGACAGATGCTCTTAAAACACAGAATTAAGATTTTTGTGTTTGAGAGTCAAGGATTTATCCTGGTTCGTTTAGAAGGGGTTTAGATCTTTTCTTTTCTCTTCAGGACATCCTAGTTTTGAAAACACTGGAGGTGTTTTGAAATGGACTTATAATCAAGCAGGAATTGGTACATTTTTGTCTTCTCGGTATTAAGGAGAGCAAATGGCTCAGGAAATATTTGTTGAATGAATGAATGGATATATGGAATGGGCTTGTGAATAGACATGAAGGAATCTATGGAAATACATGGCAAGCGTCTGACAGACCTTAACGAATTTTGTGGCAAAAATACTCACTTTTCCGTAATCCAACTTTTCACTTGTAAAATGGAGATGATGGAACACAACACAGATGGTTGTTCAATAAGACCATGCAGTGCCTGGGACTCTGCTGGCAGTCCAGTGGTTAAGACTTTGCTTTCCAAGGTAGAGGATGAGGGTTCGATCCCTGGTTGGGGAGCTAAGATCTCACATGCCTCATGGCCCCCAAATCAGAACATAAACAACAGAATGAAGCATTGTAACAAATCCAATAAAGAGTTTTAAAATGTTGCACATTAAAAAAAAAGACTGCACAGGCCTGATACAGAGTGTGACGTGTGAGCTCTGACTCTAAAGGCTAAAAAAGAGCTCTCTCCTTCCCATTCAAAATTTAAAACTACTTTTATGAAAGAGAGGAGATTATCAACTTCTAAAGACATCAGAGTTGCTGACATTTTGCTAGGAGTTCTTTTTAATTCTGTGATTAATGCAAACTCACAGTAAAGCAGAACGCTCCCTTACTAGCCTCTGCGTGCTTAGTCCTGTCTGATTCTTTGCAGCCCTGTGGACTGCAGCCCGCCAGGCTCCTCTGTCCATGGGATTCTCCAGGCAAGAAGACTGGAGTGGGCTACCATGCCCTCCTCCAAGGGATCTTCCCAACCCAGGGATCAAACCTGCCTCTCCTGGGCAACAGGAGGATTTTCTACCACTGAGCCACCAGGGAAGCCCCTTATTAAGCCTTGTATATGCTAAAAACTTGATCGTCTTGACTCATGGATGAATGAGTTGGTATACAATGGTGCCTAGCTTTCTATGTTGAGTCAGAACTTGGGGGTCAGGAGGAGAAGCCTCTATTTTTCCATAGCTTTCCAGGGGATTTAGAGGACTTCTGGAAACTCCTGATCCAGCGTCTTATGTCACAGGTGGAGACCGGGAAGCAGTTGTCGGCAGATGGCCAAGGTGCTTTCCTGTTGATTCTGGTCTTCTACCCTCACTAGATCACTCAGGCAATTCCTCATTTCAGTGCCCATTTCCACCCTGTCTGTTGTGCACTCTTGTGATTCGGGCCCCAGGGCTGTCGAGAGTCTGGGCCACAGACAGGCTTGGGTGGTATTCTGCAGGGCTGGACTCTGGGCTATGCAAATAAATCCAGCGACTGCCTCCAGGCCAGTAGGTAAATTCTATGAAAACGAGCTCACATCTACACCCTGGCAGAGGAAGCTGGGCAAGACCCCTCCCTCTGCCTATTCAAACAGGTGACCTTAGCGCTCCGGCGCCATGGATCAGGAGCAGGGGAGAGCTGCTGTCGACACGGAGGCAGCCCTGGGCTCCAGGGCCAGGTGGCGTGGCCCACGTTCCAGCCCGCACTCACTGTCTCTGCACTGTGGGCTAGTTCCCTCTGCCATAAACCGGGGATAATAATATTACCTGCCTCTTAGGGTTATTATGAGGATTAAGTGGGCTAATATTTGTAATGAGCCCAGAATGGGGGCTGGCATTTCTTAAGTCCTAGGTAAATGCTGGTCGGTGCTCTGTTAAATGTTTGTCAAAGCACTTTCCATCTGTTTGGATCAGAGGTCCCTGGTGCCTCTTCAAGGGATGGGGGATTTGACCACGCCAAAATACTTGCTGCAGGGAATTCTCTGGTGTCCAGTGGTTAGGACTATGAGCTTTCACTGCCAAAGGTCTGCACTCAGTCCCTGGTTGGGACTGCAAGCCTGCAAGCGGCATGACACAGCCTATGTATATACATGTGCTTTGAAACGTAACTTTCTTCCTTGGGTTACTGGACCCTCTACTGCTCTCCCATCTACTGAGACCTCCTGACCAAACGGTTGGTCTTCCTCCAGTGAGACAAGCTGGAATCCAATTTTCACACAACTGAAGTGACTTAGCAGCAGCAGCCAGTGTTCTTGCCTGGAGAATCCCAGGGATGTGGGAGCCTGGTGGGCTGCTATCTATGGGGTCACACAGAGTCGGACACGACTGAAGTGACTTAGCAGCAG
>SJYV01051762.1:0-26451 GCA_006410875.1 Neotragus pygmaeus
AGCTTGATAGGGATTGCATTGAATCTATAGATTGCTTTGGGTAGTATACTCATTTTCACTATATTGAATCTTCCAAAACATGAACATGATATATTTCTCCATCTGTTAATACCCTCTTTGATTTCTTTCACCAGTGTTTTACAGTTTTCTATATATAGGTGTTTAGTTTCCTTAGTTAGTTATAGTCCTAAGTATTTTATTCTTTTCGTTGCAATGGTGAATGGAATTGTTTCCTTAATTTCTTTTCCTTTCCCCTGCTTATTAGTGTATAGGAATGCAAGGGATTTCTGTGTGTTGATTTTATATACTGCAACTTTACTTTATTGACTGATTAGCTCTAGTAATATTCTGGTGGAATCTTAGGGTTTTCTTTGTAGGGGATCATATCATCTGCAAGCAGTGAGAGTTTTACTTCTTTTCCAATCTGGATTCCTTTTATTTATTTATTATTATTATTTTTTTGCTGTTCTGATTGCTGTGGCCAATACTTCCAAAACTATATTGAATAATAGTGGTGAGAGGGTGCATCCTTATCTTGTTCCTGACTTTAGGGGAAATGCTGTCAATATTTCACCATTGAGGATAATATTTGCTGTGGGTTTGTCACATATAGCTTTGATTATGTTGAGGTATGTTCCTTCTATTCCTGCATTCTGGAGGGGTTATATCACAAATGGATGCTGAATTTAGTCAAAGGTTTCTCGGCATCTATTGAGATAATCATATGGCTTTTATTTTTCAACTTTTTAATGTGGTGTATTACATTGATTTCTTTGCAGATATTAAAGAATCCTTGCATCCCTGGCATAAAGCCCACTTGGTCATGCTGTATGATCTTTTTAATGCATTGTTGGATTCTGATTGTTAAAATTTTGTTAAGGATTTTTGCACCTAGGTATATNTAATGTGGTGTATTACATTGATTTCTTTGCAGATATTAAAGAATCCTTGCATCCCTGGCATAAAGCCCACTTGGTCATGCTGTATGATCTTTTTAATGCATTGTTGGATTCTGATTGTTAAAATTTTGTTAAGGATTTTTGCACCTAGGTATATCAGTGATATTAGCCTATAGTTTTCTTTTTTTGTGGCATCTTTGTCAGGTTTTGGTATTAGGGTGATGGTGGCCTCACAGAATGAGTTTAGCAGTTTGTCTTCGTTTGCAATTTTCTGGAAGAGTTTGAGTAGGATAGGTGTTAGCTCTTCTCTAAATTTTTGGTAGAATTCAGCTGTGAAGCCATCTGGTCCTGGGCTTTTGTTTGTTGGAAGACTTCTGATTACAGTTTCAATTTCCATGTTTCTGATGTGTCTGTTCAGATTCTCTTTTTCTTCCTGGTTCAGTTTTGGAGAGTTGTACTTTTCTAAGAATTTTTCCATTTCTTCCAAGTTTTCCATTTTATTGGCACATAGTTGCTGATAGTAGTCTCTTATTATCCTTTATATTTCTGTGTTGTCTGCTGTGATCTCTCCATTTTCATCTCTAATTTTGTTGATTTTATTCTTCTCCTTTTGTTTCTTGATGAGTCTGGTTAACGGTTTGTCAATTTTATTTATCCTCTCAAAGAACCAGCTTTTGGCTTTGTTGATTTGTGCTATGCTTCTTTTGTTTCGTTTGCATATATTTCTGCTCAAATTTTGAAGAATTCTTTTCTTCTACTAACTCTGGGGATTCTTCATTCTTTCCTTTATAGTTGTTTCAGTTGTAGAGTTAGGTTATTTATTTGACTTTTTCCTTGTTTCTTGAGGTATGCCTGTATTGCTATGAATCTTTCCCTTAACACCACTTTTACAGTGTCCCATAGGGTTAGGGTTGTTTTATTTTCATTTTCATTCATTTCTATGCATATTTTGATTTCTTTTTTGATTTATTTTGTGATTTGTTGATTATTCAGCACCGTGTTATTCAGCCTCCCTATGTTGGGATTTTTAATGTTTTTCCTCCTGTAATTGAGATCTAATCTTACTGCATTGTGGTCAGAAAAGATGCTTGGAATGATTTCAATTTATTTGAATTTACCAAGGCTAGATTTATGGCCCTGGCTGTGATCTGTCAGGAAGAAGGTTCCGTGTGCACTTAAAAAAAAGATGAAATGTGTTGTTTTGGGTGAAATGTCCTATAGATATCAATTAGGTCTAACTGGTCTATTGCATCTTTTAAGTTTGTGTTTCCTTGTTAATTTCTGTTTAGCTGATCTATCCCCAGGTGTGAGTGGAATATTAAATCTCCCACTATTATTGTCTTATTGTTAATTTCCCCTTTCATACTTGTTAGCATTTGTCTTACATATTGTGGTGCTCCTATGTTGGGTGCATTTATATTTAGAATAGTTATATCTTCTTCTTGGATTGATCGTTTGATAATTATGTAGTGTCCTTCTTTGTCTCTTTTCACAGCCTTTGTTTTCAAGTCTATTTTATCTGATATGAAGGTTGCTACTCCTGCTTTGTTTTGGTCTCTATTTGCATGGAATATCTTTTTCTAGCCCTTCACTTTCAGTCTGAATGTGTCCCTTGTTTCGAGGTGGGTCTCTTGTAGACAACATATATAGGGGTCTTGTTTTTGTATCCATTCTGCCAGTTTTTGTCTTTTGTTTGAAGCATTCTAACCATTTACATTTAAGGTAATTATTAATAAGTATGATCCTGTTGTCATTTACTTTCTTGTTTTGGGTTCAAGTTTATACACCCATTCTGTATTTCCTGTCTAGAAAATATCCTTTAGCATTTGTTGGAGAACTGGTTGGTGGTTTTGAGTTCTCTCAGCTTTTGCTTGTCTGTAAAGCTTTTGTTTTCTCCTTCATATTTGAATGAGATCCTTGCTGGGTACAGTAATCTGGGCTGTAGGTATTTTTCTTTCATCACTTTAAGTATGCCTGCCGTTCCCTCCTGGCTTGAAGAGTTTCTATTGAAAGATCAGCTGTTATCCTTATGGGAATCCCCTTGTGTGGTATTTGTTGTTTTTCCCTTGTTGCTTTTAATAATTGTTCTTTGTGTTTGATCTTTGTTAATTTGATTAATATAGTCTTGGAGTGTTTCTCCTTGGCTTTATCCTGTTGGGGACTCTCTGGGTTTCTTCGACTTCTGTGATTATTTCCTTCCCCAATTTAGGGAAGTTTTCAATTATTATCTCAAGTATTTTCTCATGGTCTTTCTTTTTGTCTTTTTCTTCTGGGACTCCTCTGATTTGAATGTTGGGGCATTTAACATTGTCCCAGAGGTCTCTGAGATTGTCCTCATTTCTTTTCATTTGCTTTCCTTTTTTCCTCTTGTTTCATTGATTTCTACCTTTCTATCTTCTACCTCACTTATCCTAACCTCTGCCTCTGTTATTCTACTCTTGGTTCCCTCCAGGGTGTCTTTGATTTCATTTATTGCATTATTCATTATATAGTGACCTTTTTTATTTCTTCTAGGTCCTTGTTAAACCTTTCTTGTATCTTCTCAATCCTTGTCTCCAGGCTATTTATCTCTAATTCCTTTTTGTTTTCAAGATTTTGGATCATATTCACTATTATTGTTCAGAATTCTTTATCAGGTAGATTCCCTATCTCTTCCTCTTTTGTTTGGTTTGGTTGACATTTACTCTGTTGCTTTACCTGCTGGGTTTTCTCTGCCTCTTCATCTTGTTTATATTGCTGTGTTTGGGGTCACCTTTCCGTATTCTGTCAGTTTGTGAAGTTCTCTTTATCACAGAGTTTCCTCACTGTGGATGAGTTTGGACTGGTGGCTTGTCCATGTTTCCTGGTAAGGGAAGTTTGTGTCAGTGTTCTGGTGGGTGGAGCTGGATTTCTTCTCCGTGAAGTGCAATGAAGTGTCCAGTAATGAGTTATGAGATGTCAATGAGTTTGGAGTGACTTTGGGGAGCCTGTATTTTGAACCTCAGGGCTATGTTCCTGTTTTGCTGAAGAATTTGCATGGTATGTCTTGCTCTGTAACTTGTTGGCCCTTGGGTGGTGCTTGGTTTTCTGTGTAGGTATGGAGGCATTTGATGAGCTCCTATCAATTAATGTCCCCTGGAGTCAGGAGTTCTCTGATGTTCTCAGGATCTGGACTTAAGCCTCCTGCTTCTGGTTTCCAGTCTTATTCTTACAGTAGCCTCAAAACTTCTCCATCTATGAAACATCAATGATAAAATATCTAAGTTAAAGGTGAAAAGTTTCTGCAGAGTGAGGGACACCCAGAGAGGTTCACAGAGAGTTACATGGAGAAGAGAAAAGGGAGGATGAAGATAATGGTGACCAGGTGGAGAAGAGGATATTCAAAAGTTGGAGAGAGCAAGCTAACCAGTAATCACTTCCCTATGTGCTCTCCACGGTCTGGAATCCTCAGAGATGTTCACAGAGTTACACAGAGAAGAGAAGAGGGAGGAAGGAGACAGAGGTGGCCAGGGGGATAAAGGGATGAATCAAAATTAGAGAGACAGATCCAGCCAGTAATCAGTTTCCTAAGTGTTTTCCACATTCCAAAAGACACAAAAAGATTCACAGAGTTGGATAAATAAAGAAGGGTGAAGGAGGAGATAAAGGTGACTTGGTGGAGAAAACGGAGATTCAAAGGGGGAGAGAGCAATCAGGCCAGTGATCTCACTCCCAAGTAAAAATGGTTATTGAAGACTGAGATCTTAAACGTACAAAATTGCAAACAAATACCAAAAAGCAACGATTAAAAATCTAGAGTAGATGTTGAATTCTCAAAAATACAATATTAAACAAAAGAACAAAGAAACAAAAGTTTATATATATATATATATATAGTTAGTTATGAAGTTTGCTTTAAGAATACTAGGTTATAAAAATGAAAATTAAAGGAGTAGTAGTGGACTGAAAAATTTAAAAATAAATAAATTTAAAGAATGAAAATAGTAAACATATATCTGGGACTTTGTCTGGTATTGTTGTGGACAGTGTGGTGTTAGTTCACTTTCAGAGAGATCCTTGATCCAGTTTATACTTCTAAAGATCTATAGGCCCCTTCCTATGTAGTTTGTGCTAACTGAAGAGTTTTAATCTATTGCCCCTGTCACTTCCAGGGCAGTTCCCTCTGTTGTGGCTTCTTCTGTTTGCTGGTCTCTTCAGTGTCTAATTTCCCCCCTAAACCAAAGAGGTGGTGGTGAAAATTTTATTATGCTCACTTCTTCAGTCATGCTGTGGGGAGGGAAGGACACTGCAAACAGATAACACTGGCATGTGCTCACAGTAATTCGGTCACACTGGGTTTGCCCCCACTCACGGCGTGTATACTTTCACTATTTACACTGCTCAGGCTCTAGGTTGCTATGCCAGGAACTGTCTGAGGCAGGCTCTGTGTTGCATGCACTTCCCGGGTCTAAACTGCTCAGCTTCACGTACTCGGGTACTCCTCAAAGGCACAGACTCGGTTGGACTTACATTTTGTGCCCTTCCCAGGTCTAAGCCACTCATGTGACCAGGTGTTTGGTGAACACGGTCACTGTGACTTATTGCCTGTCTCATCCCTGCCATTTGGTTTTCTGAGTGTACAACTGGCGCACCTTCTCAGGCGGTTGTTGACTGTTCAGAATCCCAAGAAATCTTGGTTAGCAATGAAGCCTGCTTGCAGTTTGGTAGATGATGCCTCCCTAGGACCGCGGTTGCCCCCTTCCGGATTTGGCTGCCCTCGCTCCTTTGTCTCCTGCAGGGGATGGGCCAGTCCACAGCCGACTAGCTTTGCTCAGTCCTTTGTTCTGTGAGCAGGCCTGGTGGAGTCTTAGTTTCAGGCTTTTTGTCAGGGTAGCTATCCCAGGGTCTGGTTTGCTATCTCAAGTTAGTTCCCTCAGATTGCCCTCAGGACATTCAGGCCTGGTCCTTACTCTAACCAATGCAGCCTGCACCTCCCTGCCCAGCCCACATTTGCTAGTGCGGGATGCAGGCGTCTGCACTCCTTCTCCGCTGGGAGTTACCGTTAGGCATGTAATCTGTGGGTTTAAATTATTTATTTATTTTTCCTCCCACTTATGTTGCCCTCTGAGGTTTCAAGGCTCACCACAGATTCACCAGTGAGAGTGTTTCCTGGTGTTTGGAAACTTCTCTCTTTTTTAAGACTTCCTTCCCAGGATGGATCTCCATCCCTACCTCTTTTACCTCTCTTTTTATCTTTTACATTTTTTCAAATCTCCTTTTGAAGACAATGGGTTGCTTTTCTGGGTGCCTGACGTCATCTGCCTGCATTTAGAAGTTGTTTTGTGGAATTTACTCAGCGTTCAAATGTTCTTTTGATGAATTTTTGGGGAGAAAATGGTTTCCCTTTCCTATTTCTCCACCATCTTAGGACTGCCCCCGAAATTACTCATAATTCCCATCAGACTAATAGGGCCTTGAAGACAATATTGCCTTGCTAGTGGGGAATACTAAACCTTGTCTAAAGACTGGTTTCATCTCAGCTTAAAAAGCTTTACAGCAAGCCTTCAAAAAATGCAATTGTTTCCAAGAAATTAACAGTGTTTGCAAACACTGAAAGTAATAATTTATATAAATTAAAAAATATCCAGCATCTAAAGGTAAAGTGACCACATCCAAAAATCCAATTTAAAATTTGCATATAAAAGGTGAAAGTATTTGTCCTACTTTTATTTCAATATTGTAAGGTAATTTTCCTCTGATTAAGATAAATAAATAAATTTAAAAGAAAAAAAATTCAGATCTGTAAAGAAGCAAGAAAATTTCCATAACGAGGGAAAAATCCATTAGTAAAAACACAAGTAAAATACATACCACATAATTAGCAGGGAAGGACATTAAAATGCTTATTACATAAATAATCCTTATATTCATGAAGCTGAAGAATATTGAGTATGTTAAATAGAGACATGTAAAACAGAAATGCAAAGACTGTGGGAAAAAATTAATTTTGCATCAGAGAGCTTTCAAGTAACTTTCAGTTCAGTTCAGTCGCTCAGTCGTGTCCAACTCTTTGCGACCCCATGAATCGCAGCACGCCAAGCCTCCCCGTCCATCACCAACTCCCAGAGTTCACCCAGACTCGCATCCATTAAGTCAGTGATGCCATCCAGCCATCTCATCCTCTGTTGTCCCTCTTTCCTCCTGCCCCCAATCCCTCCCAGCATCAAAGTCTTTTTCAATGAGTCAACACTTCGCATGAAGTGGCCAAAGTACTGGAGTTTCAGCTTTAGCATCATTCCTTCCAAAGAAATCCCAAGGCTGATCTCCTTCAGAAAGGACTGGTTGGATCTCCTTGCAGTCCAAGGGACTCTCAAGAGTCTTCTCCAACACCACAGTTCAAAAGCATCAATTCTTCTGCTCTCAGCCTTCTTCATAGTCCAACTCTCACATCCATACATGACCACTGGAAAAGACATAGCCTTGACTAAATGAACCTTAGTCGACAAAGTAATGTCTCTGCTTTTGAATATANCAACACTACAGTTCAAAAGCATCAATTCTTCAGTGCTCAGCTTTCTTCACAGTCCAACTCTCACATCCATACATGACCACTGTATTAGGTTGAACTAAATCAAATTACCATTTTAGCAGGTCAAAAGCACCTGAATATTGGCAAACAGTATGGTTCAACATGAAGCATGATGCTAAAGTACTTAGCATCATACCAGGCGTGGACTGGGGCTTCCCAGGTGGTGCTAGTGGTAAAGAACCTGCCTGCCAATGCAGGAGACATGAGATGTGGGTTCAGTCCCTGGGTCGGGAAGATCCCCTAGAGGAAAGCATGGCAACCCACTCCAGTATTCTTGCCTAGAGAATCCCATGGGCAGAGGAGCCTGGTGGGCTACAATCCATGGGGTCTCAAAGAGTCAGACACGACTGAAGCGACTTAGCACAGATGCCCAGGCATGGACTAAGTACCCAATAAATACCAGGTGTTATTCCACATCTCATCCCCTCCTCTGGGAGGTGTGGCTATTCTCATTTTCCTGGTGAAGAAGATCAGGAGCTTGCCCAAGGACTCATGGTCACTGGCCTGTAGAGCTGGGAAGATGCTCATTCTGGCCCGACCTCTCTCTCCTGGCCTTGCCAGCATGCTGCTTGCTCTGGGGCAGAGAGAGAGAGGCCAGCCCCTCTGCCCTACCCATTCTGGGGGCTCCTGAAAACTCAGACACCCTCCCAGAAGACTCCCAAGACATCATTCCCCCTACCAAGAGTTGCAGCTCTGGGAATGACCTCTCTTGGGGGAGACAGAAGGAGAAAGGCTGTGGCGGAGGCTGAGCCCAGAGCTAGCCCAGGAGTGGAAGGGGTGAGGCGTTGTCCATATAAGGATGTGTATTTCTCTCTGTTTCGAGGCCCCCATCTCCCCACACCACCACCTTCCTCCCCCGTGC
The DNA here is from genome assembly GCA_006410875.1 of Neotragus pygmaeus. Classification (NCBI taxonomy): domain Eukaryota; kingdom Metazoa; phylum Chordata; class Mammalia; order Artiodactyla; family Bovidae; genus Neotragus; species Neotragus pygmaeus. The sequence continues at coordinate 8,309 of SJYV01051762.1, forward strand.
TTCTTTGGGGGCACAAGCAGGCCAGCAAAGGACTTCCAGCCCTGGGGCCCAGATCTAGAAATGGAGTTCAGTTTCATCACAAGCTGATTAAAATAGACAGAAAATACATGCTGCTCTTAAACTTTTATAACTATTATTTTTATCCCCTGGGCAGCCGTGTGAGCACAAAGCTGGTTCTGATTAAGCACATGGTCCTCCCAGCCCACTCCTGGCTGTGGTTCTCATGGACAGACTGATAGTTAATGGCTTGTGGTACAGGCACAACCCCCAAGGGGGCGGGGGTGCTGCAGAGGAAAGAGGGGGCTCCTCCCACCCCTGCAGTGCTCCACGTCTGCAGGAGTGCCTGGTTTGACAGTGAAAGTTGCACCCCTTTCCCCAGGGCCAGATGGAAAGATAAGTGCAGGGAACCTCTACAAACAAAACTCAAAGCACAAGACAGTCGTGTCCGACTCTTGGTGACACCATGGACTGTAGCCCGCCAGGCTCACAAGTCACTGCAAAGCAGTCACCCACGCTCTGAGGACGGATGCAGGGGCAGGAAACATACAGCAGGGCCTCCGGGAGGGCTTTCTGAAGGGGGAGAATTTTAAAGTGGATTTGGGAAGGAGGCCAGGCAGTGTGGCAAACAGNTTAGTCGACAAAGTAATGTCTCTGCTTTTGAATATATTATCTAGGTTGGTCATAACTTTTTTTCCAAGGAGTAAGCATCTTTTAATTTCGTGGCTGCAGTCACCATCTGCAGTGATTTTGGAGCCCCAAAAAATAAAGTCTGACAGTATTTCCACTGTTTCCCCATCTGTTTCCCATAAAGTGATGGGACTGGATGCCATGATCTTCATTTTCTGAATGTTGAGCTTTAAGCCAACTTTTTCACTCTCCTCTTTTACTTTCATCAAGAGTCTTTTTAGTTCTTCTTCACTTTCTGCCATTAGGGTGATATCATCTGCATATCTGAAGTTATTGATATTTCTCCCACCAATCTTGATTCCAGCTTGTGCTTCTTCCAGTCCAGTGTTTCTCATGATGTACTCTGCATATAAGTTAAATAAGCAGGGTGACAATATACAGCCTTGATGTACTCCGTTTCCTATTTGGAACTTTAAGAGGGCTAAAATACATGTAAATGGAATCCAACAGAAAGTGAAAGACAGGAGAATAGAGTAAAGAACTTCTTAATTACTGGCTGAAAAATTTCCAGGAATGATGAAAGCTTTAAAGCCATTTACACAGAAGCTCAAATAATTCAAGGACAAGAAATATGACAACTATACAGAGGCACATTATCATTTATGGTTTAAGACAATCAACCAAAGAAATATAATCATAAGGAAAAACAAACACAGTAGAACAAAAAATGGGGATGACAGAAAATTAGATAAATGAAATAATGTTAGCCAGAGGACACTGGCACCACATCTTAAATGCTGAGAGAAATGTAATTGACTTAGAATTCTATCCCCAAGAAAAAATATATATCAAAAACAAGATAAAATACTTTCTCAGACACACAACAACTACAAGACTGCATCACCACCAACAGACTAATGTAACAAGAAATGTTTTTTTAAAAGCCTCAAATGTGATTTCTTCATAATTCTAGCCATCTCAGTCCTTCAAAAGACCTTGACAATGGCAAATACTAAAGTAGATATAGTCATTGTGTTTGTACCCACTTCTAGAAAATATTGCTAACTCCTCAGTACTGGATCTTGCAATGCTGGTGGACTAGATGGAGAAGTGACATGAACAGAAATAAAGAAAGTGAGACAGGTAGGTTAAAATGTGAAATAACAGAGACAAGGTATTTAGAAGCTGAAGAATTGAGAGATATTTGAGACCTGAGTTGGAAAAGCAGTTTTCAAACCAAATTGGGTCATGTGGTGTGTATAATCCTCACTTGAGTCCTTAGAAGATCTCTACTGACCAGTCTGCCTCTTTTTTCTTGAGCACAGTTCAGGTCCATCTAGCTGTTTCTAATTGCTTTTCCTTCCACTCTGTACTCAGCCGTTCAACCTAATCCATTCAGAAAAGGTTTGTTCTTTAAGGTAGGCACTGCAGTCTACCTACAAAATGATCTATTCTCTGCTTCTCTTTCAAAACTGAAAATAATTTGTTATATGGTCATGAGCCCAGTAGCTGCTGCTGCTGCTGCTGCTAAGTCACTTCAGTCGTGTCTGACTCTATGTGACCCCATTGAATGCAGCCCACCAGGCTCCCCCGTCCCTGGGATCCTCCAGGCAGGAACAGTGGAGCTTCTTGTCATTTCCTTCTCCAATGCATGAAAATGAAACGTAAAATGAAGTCACTAAGTCATGTTCAACTCTTAGTGACCCCATGGACTAAAGTCCACCAGGCTCCTCCGTCCATGGGATTTTCCGGGCAAGAGTGCTGGAATGGGGTGCCATTGCCACAGGATAGCATTTCCTGCACACCTGCGCTGTTAGTCATGACTGGTGACTGACATGCTAGCAGATCTGTAAGAGGGATTTCTTGCAAAACTGCTTTCAAGGAGCTGATTTAGCTGAGAGATGGGACTCTTCCATTCCCCGCTTTCTTCCAAACTGTTGTCTGGATTTTAGTTGTGATGGCTGGAACTCCTGCAGTTGTATTGGACAATCAGGTAACCTTGGAGATGGATACCATCCAAGCTCTGGCTGGCCCACCTCCAGGTTTGTTTCAGTGAGAGAGAAAAATTAAATTTATCTTGCTAAAGTTATAGTTTTAGTTTTTTTTTGCTGTTTGCATCCAAACTTAACCCTGATATTACTATCTATTTCATATGATATAGCTTTATTATTTTCTTGGGTTTAGTAAATATATTTATGTTTCACATTTCTAATTTATACCATTATGCTAAAATGGTATACATGCAAAATTATGATTATATGCATGCTTTCCTTTAGATTTTGAATTTTTATACTTTCTTCTTTCCTTTCTTCTTTTCTCCATATTTTACAGCCTGGACCATGTCCTCTCTTATAACTTCATCCATATCCATATCTGCAGGCCAAAATAGACAGAGAGTTGTGTCAAGAGAACCAAAGAAGAATGAATACAGGGATATGAATGAAGGTGGTGGCCCTTGTTACTTATCATGAATGTTCTGAAGTAAGACCACATTCACCTGACCTTCTCTGTGCCCACCACCCCCAGGTTTGCCATGAACATGGAAGATACTTCAGCCTGTGTAATTTGAGTAGAGCTGATATCTCACTTCCAAATGGAAGTATTATTTTCTGTCCCACTAGCTGGAATGCACATGTAATGACAGGAGCCATGTTAGATCAGTGTTTAGTAGCACAGGTGGAAGATGTGACAAGAAAGAAGTGGGCCCTCATCTCTGTGGAGAGACCTACAATAACATTATATGAAAGAGAATTGAAATTGTATTGTATTTAAGATAATGTTATTTAGGGTTTGATTACAGTCATTGAACCTGTCACCTAACACTCATAATAGAATAACTGACCTCTATGTTAGCCTTGTCTTGACATTAGGGTCTGAATGAGAAAATACCTACTGATGTATACTTAGAAGTGCCAGCCCTGCCCTCTGGAAGCTGTGCTCTAGTGTGGGATTCCGAAACTGAAGCAAGAACAAAGCCACATGGCGGGACAGTTTCAAGATCCTGTAGGAACCCTTGGGAGGGGAACCTCAGTCAGTCCTGATCTCAGGAGTCTGCTTGAAGCAGGAACGATCCTCTATCAGTCTCCTCATAAATAGGCTATGGTGCCAAGTTTCATGTAAAAGTGATTTATCTCAAATTCTTTCCAGAGTGTTTTTCCTTTTCATCCAGTGCTTAAGATACACGTTTGAGACCTGGTTTGGGATGATCGCAAATGCCCCAGGACAACTAAGCTGGTGGGCCACAACTACTGAGCCTGAGTGCCCTAGCGCCTGTAATCTACATCAGAAGAAGCACGGGATTGAAAAGCCAGTGCACTGCCTTTACTGCTCGCTGCAAATAGAGAAGACATGAGCAGCAATGCAGACCTAGTGCAACCAAAATTAAAAAAAAAAAAAATATCCCAGAGAAACCAGTGAGGTCTCAGGAAGCAGGACATGAAAAAGAATGAAATAAGTCTCGGTCTGATATCATGCAAATCATCCAGAAGGAATCTACAGCTTGCTTTCACAGGGAACTTGGGGTATAAGTTGTGCCTCAAACATTTCACTCTCCCACTAGCGCCTCCCTCTCATCCTTCAACTAACACCCAGATGGTTTCTCCAAGCCTTTGTATTAGATCCTCCAAAGACAAATCAAAGGTGACACTAGAAGCAAAACACCAAAGCTCAGGAAATGCAACCCCATATAATGTCTAGATTTCTGCCATATACAGCATCATATCTGAAAGTCTGCAAGTTTAAAAACTCCATGGATCTATACATGTAAACATTTTTTTTAAATTCAGGTTTGAATTTATATAGGAATGTAGTTGATTTACAGAATTGTATTAATATTACTTGTATGGGAAATTAATTCTCTTATGCATATACATGTATCCTTTCTTTCTTAGATTCTTTTCCCATACAGGTTATTACAGACTATTGAGTAGAATTCCTGTGCTGTACAGTAGGTCTTTGTTGATTATCTATTAAATAAAGTNACTCTCACATCCATACATGACTACTGGAAAAACCATAGCTTTGACTAGACGGACCTTTTTTGGCAAAGTGATGTCTCTGCTTTTTAATATGCTGTCTAGTTTGGTCATAGTTTTTCTTCCATGGAGCAAGCATCTTTCAATTTCATGGCTGTGGTCACCATATGCAATGATCTTGGAGCCCCCCAAAATAAAGTCTCTTACTGTTTCCATTGTTTTCCCATCTATTGGCCTTGAAGTGATGGGACCAGATGCCATGATCTTAGTTTTCTGAATGTTGAGTTTTAAGCCAAATTTTTCACTCTTCCTTTTTACTTTCATCAAGAGGCTCTTTAGTTCTTCTTCACTTTTTGCTACAAGGGTGGTGTCATACGGCTTCATGATATTCACAGGACCGAATTTCAGGATACTAAGCCCTGATTGGTATGTGTCTTCCTAAAATTTTCTCTTGCATATGGTAGTTNCTTTTTACTTTCATCAAGAGGCTCTTTAGTTCTTCTTCACTTTTTGCTACAAGGGTGGTGTCATACGGCTTCATGATATTCACAGGACCGAATTTCAGGATACTAAGCCCTGATTGGTATGTGTCTTCCTAAAATTTTCTCTTGCATATGGTAGTTTCTATTTCGTTTTCCTGTATCTGTTTCACCCTGGATTCCTGGGTAATAGGAAGAAATGGTTCATCTGCTTACCTCATAGTCTGATGAACCAACAAAAGCCATAGGAAGATATGATAGAGATAGCTACATGCCATCCAGAAGCTTTATATTTTGAGTTAGATGAAACTATGATGTTTCTTCCTTGGGGACTGTTTTCTGCAAAGNTTTTCCTGTATCTGTTTCACCCTGGATTCCTGGGTAATAGGAAGAAATGGTTCATCTGCTTACCTCATAGTCTGATGAACCAACAAAAGCCATAGGAAGATATGATAGAGACAGCTACATGCCATCCAGAAGCTTTATATTTTGAGTTAGATGAAACTATGATGTTTCTTCCTTGGGGACTGTTTGCTGCAAAAGAACCAAAAGGAGCAAACAGATCTTTGAACACCACAAGTGTAGACTGTGACAGTAACTTGGAGACCTCACCAGCTTCTGCTTTTCTCTTTTTTCTGGGCACACTGATAAATTAAATTTCTTGATTTTCTAAGGTAGATAGGACCATGCAACTAATTTTGAGTCAAGCCAATGAATAAAAACAGGGCTATCTCTTCCTTACTCAGTCTGTTGCCCTTTTCTTGTATCTGGAATTCAGAGGAGAATAAGGCCCTCAGTGATGGCAAGACCATACAGTGGAAGGAACCTGGCTCCCTTTATAACTGAATGGAGCAAAGACCCTGCAGACTCACACTGCAATTGGAAATGAGCAAGAAATAACTTCTGGGAATTCCCTGGCTGCCCATTGGTTAGTATTTCGTGCTTTCCCTGCTGTGGCCCAGGTTTAAATCTTGGTCAGGGAACTACAGTCCTGCAACCCTCACAGTATGGCCAGAAAAAAAATAAATAAATAAAAGGAAGAAAGATTCATGTCGATGTATGGCAAAGCCAATAGAGAATTGTAAAATAAAATTTAAAAAATAAATTAATTAAAAAAAAAGTAAGAGAAATAAATTCTACTGGATAGAGCCGCAATAACAACTTGAAAATGTTAGCCGCTCAGTCATGTTCGACTCTTTGTGACCCCGTGGACTTAGCCCACCAGGCTCCTCTGTCTGGGGAGTTCTTCAGGCAAGAATACTGGAGTGGGTAGCCATTTTTTTCTCCAGGAGATCTTTATGACTCATAGATCAAATCCAGGGATTAAACCCAGGTCTTCAGCATTGGAGGCAGATTCTTTACCATCTGAGTCACCAGGGAAGCCCACAGCTTAGAGGGTGTTCATTGTAGCAGCTTACCCATGCTGCCGTGAAGACTAATGAAGATAGTTATGTGGCAGCCTGGATGGAAGAGGAATTTGGGGAGAATGGGTACATGTATATGTATGGTGGGGTCCCTTTGCTGTCCACCTGAGACCATCACAGCACTGTTAATTAGTTATACTCCAATATAAAACTAAATGTTTATACAATTTTTTTAAAAAAGGTAGCATGGTTAGAGCACATTTTTTCACCTGTTTGTTTGGCTAGTTGATTTTTGTTCTAGGAGGCACTGTTTACTTGGTAGACCTTATTTACCAATTAAACAGAAAGGTATTTAGGATAATAAGATATTGAGGGTAAAGATTTTTTAAGTAGACTTAATAAATTTAAAGAATGCAATCAGATAAAAATGTTACGATCAGGAAAGGAAACTTGTGGCCATCATAAGTCCACATCCTTGAAGTATAAGTGTGTTTGTTCATTCTAAACTAGAGTCAGAAAGNCATTCTCCCAAATCATCCCACCCTCTCCCTCTCCCTCAGAGACCAAAAGTCCGTTCTATACATCTGTGTTTCTTTTGTTGTCTCACATACAGGGTCATCATTACTATGATGGAGGGATGTGTCTAGGCACTTTTTGGATCAGGGTCTCTGCTTGTGAGAATGCAGTGGACAGGGAAAGCAAACCCGAGAGAGACTCATTTGAGATATTGGTAAATGTTGAAAAGGACCTGGCCATGCAGAAAGCTGGGAGAAAAACATTCTAGATGGGGGAAGTACCCCTTCCACTGCCAACTTTCCTTCCATGGTTGGAACTTGGCCTACAGATAACCACCATACCTCATCCCATGCTTCAGCTGTGACTTAGAAGCAATGAGGAATGTCAGCCTTCCCAAGAAGGGAGAACCTGGGGCTATCACGAGGCTGAATATGCTCTGGACTCAGGGATGTGTACACAAACTGGTTATCACCAGGAGCATCAAGTGCCAGGGGCACCACCAATGCCTCTGACTATCTCCATGTACTTGTACTCAGGAGTAGAAATGCCAAGGAACTGATAGAGCAAAGAAATAAGTGATCACTCTTGTTTCATCTTGCCCTGTGCGATTCTCATGGCCCTTTGAAAACACGAGTCTCTGACCAAAACCTCTTTCCTCTTTTGCTTCTTCACAGGTGGCTTTTGAATTACATCAACACCTGACTTTGAAGCCTGGTGGCTGGAACTCAACTTACAGTCAGCTGGGACCCAGAGATGTCCAACCTTGTTCAGTGTTTCTGTCCTTTTTCTCCAACCAGATAGATTCATGAAGCAAAGTCTCTACAAAATATAACGGTGATTGTCATTCTCTCAAGGGCTTTGTATTTCCAAGAAGTATTTGGAGCATCAAAGAGGGAACACATCCTCTGCATCCAGGCTAGTGTCAGACCCGAACTCACTCAGCCATTGATTCCCTGAGGAAACATAAGGCACATATCTAAGTTGCCAGAAGCTGAGAAGATAATGCTTCTCACTGTGAATGCAGGTTCATGTTATTCAATCAGCAAAGGGTCTGTCTTGTATGAAAATGGAGCAGGAGCTCTGGGGATCTGAGTTGGGAGTGAGTCAGTCACCACCTGCACAACTGCCTCCTAGGGTCCCTACAGCTGGAGCTCTCCCACTGTGCCCAGAACCCAAAAGAAACAGCCCTGAATATTGCTTTACTGCTGCTACATGGAGGCAGGTCTGCTGATAAAATCGGAACCGGATCTAAGGGTCAAGGGGAAAGAAACTTCCTCTCTGGTGCTTGCAGACATCTGAGAGTTACCCAGAAGTGGATGCAATTGAGCTTTCTCACATCATTTCCTTCCTGGAAGTCTCCTAGCCTGGAAACCAGAGTTTCTGGGATCCAAGTCTTCACTAACTTACCTGCAGCTAAGTTGGGTCGTACACCCCAGGGTTCAGTTTCCCATCTCTNAGTGGATGCAATTGAGCTTTCTCACATCATTTCCTTCCTGGAAGTCTCCTAGCCTGGAAACCAGAGTTTCTGGGATCCAAGTCTTCACTAACTTACCTGCAGCTAAGTTGGGTCGTACACCCCAGGGTTCAGTTTCCCATCTCTTGGATAAGGGAGACTAGACTTGCTCCAGAAGACTTGTTCCAGACAGAGGTTCAATGTCAACCAGTGGACAAGTGGATCAGAGGTGCCTATTGCTGAGGATGTTGAGGTTGCCTCCGATGGGCAGGGGGATGTAACTGTCTGGTGATGTTCATGGGTCCTGAGCTCAGGAAAGGAAGTGGTAGGCCACTTGGCACACAGCTGCTGTGACACTGAGGACCTTAGAGGCCTTGTCCACTGGAACTTACCATTATTTGGGTTCTGTGGGATGAGATCAGGTAGTAATAAGTCAGAAGTTACCAATGGGGAAGCTTGTAGATTTCTCAGCAGAAACCCAAATTAGGCTGATGAATCATCTTTCTTAAAAAACTCTGGGAACTAGATATGCTGGAACTCTTAGCCAAATTTTGTATATACCATTAAAAGTAGGTCATCTTTTGGATGACCTGCCTTTTGCTTTCTGGCTGGGGATGATACCCACAGTTAGAGTGGAATCAAAAGGCCTATGGGGGAAGCTGTCCCTCTCCCTGTGACTCATTAGCAGTGAGTACAGCTCTTTCCCTCCACATTTGGAGCAGGAATTACAGCAGGAAAGATGTGATCTTCAAGTTTAAATGGAAGACTCAGGTAGTTCTGGCCCTCAGGTAGGGGCTATTCTTTTCTCAGTGCTTCTGCCTTCCCTTCTGGGTCCTGTGCAAGCTGCCCACCTCCTGGTTTCTGGGTTCTGAATTCCTCCTCCTTTCACTTGCAGATCTCAAGGCAATCTCACGTGTGGCTCCCTCCCTACCCAGGCCCAATCCCTCACTTGTAGATGGCACTAAAGAAGGGAAAACCAAGAAGGGTCTGCCTGGTTCATTCTATAAAAATGTCTGCATTCCTTCTGCTTCTCGACCCTGTTCTGAATCATCAACATCTCCAGCTAGATGACTCAGCTTAGCAGAGGAATGGAGATGCAGATGGTGGGGGGAGGGGTTGGAGGTTAAGGGTGTCAGGTGTGGGGGACAGTTTTCAGATGACAGGAAATGAGTTGGAGCAAGGAGCATGTTGTCCTCCAACCACTCTTTCACTGGGGAGCTGCCTGAATCTGCTGTCTCGGGCTCCTCAGGGTATCACTAAGACAGAAACTTAAAAATGGACTTCCTATAAACTTCTTACTGCAAAACAATTTCAAACATATCAAATATAGGAAAGAAGAGTTTCATGAACCATATATTTCAGCATCAATAACTACAAAACTAACCTCTTTGTCCCACGGGTGATCATAGACTGGAGACTATGCAACACCAAGGTGATGGCCAATTGAGTTCCCAGTGAAGACATTCTTGACTTGCATCAGTCTTCCTCTTCTTGCTATCTTCTCACATGTGGTGGTTGAAGGAAGGAGGAAGAGGGAGAATTAGAGAGAAAAAGAGGGATAAGCTAGTGCCATCATGAGAGGACCACCATCAAAACCCCATGTCAACCTGGNCTTGACTTGCATCAGTCTTCCTCTTCTTGCTATCTTCTCACATGTGGTGGTTGAAGGAAGGAGGAAGAGGGAGAATTAGAGAGAAAAAGAGGGATAAGCTAGTGCCATCATGAGAGGACCACCATCAAAACCCCATGTCAACCTGGGTACCTCCCAAAGGCCCTACTTCCTAATATCATCACATTGGGAGTCAAGGATGGACACAATTCAATCCATAGCAGCTATGCATAGCATCACAGCTCTTTGTTTTTAAATCAAGAAAGACCGACATTTCATTCTCTCTTTTACCCCTTATTCATTTTTCCTGAAGTATTTTAGGGACAAGATGAGCATTTCACAAAATGTACATAATGAGTATTGTGGTAGAATGATAGGACATGATAAATGCTCTTTTGTTCCCAATTAAACAAACATTTAATATCCAGGCCATGTGCAAATTTCCCTGATTCTCAAAAAAGCAGATGTCTTTTCACATTTTATTGAAAGAATGTAGTCCTATGTTGCACTTGGTTGTTCTCCTGTAGGACTAAATCTCCCAATTTTAAGGCCATTTGTTTGTTCAGAAATGGAGAGGAAGCAGGCTGGTTTGTCTTAGAGAATGTCCCACTATTGGTTTTAGAGCAGGAGTCCCAATACCAGCAGAGTGGGTCAGGACCAGTACCAGCCCTTGATCTATTAGGAACCAGACCTCCACAGCAGGAAGTGAGCTGTAGGCCAGTGAGTGAGGGTTCATCTCTATTATAGCCACTCCCCAATATTTTCTCATCACCTCCAGAAGGGACAGTCTAGCTGGTTTTTCTGGAACTGTTTGTAGTTATATAACATATGCTTAATAGAAACAAAAATAGTGAATTGTGACTTTTGTACATGCTAAGCATGAGAGGCACCCCACTCCAGTATTTTCCAGTACTCTTGCCTGGAAAATCCCGTGGACAGAGGAGCCTGGTAGGCTGCAGTCCATGGGGTCGCGAAGAGTCAGACACGACTGAGTGACATCACTTTCACTTTTCACTTTCATGCACTGGAGAAAAAAATGGCAACCCACTCCAGTGTTCTTGCCTGGAGAATCCCAGGGACGGGGGAGCCTGATGGGCTGCCATCTATGAGGTCACAGAGAGTCAGACATGACTGAAGTGACTTAGCAGCAGCAGCATACATGAGAAAGGGTCAACAGAAAGTTACCAAGACAGGAGACTGATAAACACCGAGCGAAAGAGTTCCCTGCTGCTGCTGCTGCTAAGTCACTTCAGTCATGTCTGACTCTCTGTGACCTCATAGATGGCAGCCCACCAGGCTACCGCATCGCTGGGATTCTCCAGGCAAGAACACTGGAGTGGGTTGCCATTTCCTTCTCCAATGCATGAAAGTGAAAAGTCAAAGTGAAGTTACTCAGTTGTGTCTGACTCTTCACGACCCCGTGGACTTCCCTGAATCAATGATAATTAAGCTGGAATCTGAACGATGAGAAGAAAATTTCTAGTCAAATGGGAGGAGACTCTTCTAGGATGGAAAGCCAGCTTGTGTCAGGATACAAAATATCCTGGTGTACTCAAGTACTGCATTCAAGGATGTCAAGGAAGGTGCCATGTAGAGAGCAAAGGAAAAGAGTCAGCTCAAAAGATGAAGGGCTGTTTAGGAGACAGTCGGGAAGGGGAAAGCTCTGGGGAGACTCACAGCGGCCTCGATGCCCGCTTTGTCACATTGCATCTCCATGAAAAGAAAGATTATTGTTTGTTCTGGGGAATGCGAGGCCCTTGTAGACACTAGGACATCACTGATCCTTGGCCCAAGAATACTGATCAGTAACATCCAGAAGCTCATCAGCCCCACACGAGGGGTTCCGAGCTTAAGAGTCATGCCCCAGGGTCAATCTCAGTCTCCATACACAGGAAGCATCTCCACGGCCAACCTCTCTCCCTCTCTCTCTAACAACACTACGTTTCATGTTTTGGGGTCAGTACCCTGCCCTCTATTATCTTCACTATCAACAGCATCAAATAACCAGTGCTAGTTCGAGCCTACATCCTCAAGGTGAGGGGAGAACCCTGAGGGGTTGCTCTCAAATAGGAACTTGCAGGAACCCTTGGGCTGCTGCTGTTAGGAGGGCGCCCTCTGCAGGCCATCTCGCACAATTGCAGATGCTGCTGAGTCCTGTTGCTGGGCCAGGGCCTGCCACAAAACCAACCACTTGAGAGTAAAGTGCTGTCTGGGACACTGATCATCCTGAGGAGATGAGGAGACGCCACACCATGCTGGCAGTTGGGAGTCACAAGGAGAGGGGAACACTATGGTCCTCAGTCCTCAAAGAGTTTCAATTCAATCTGAACCCTCAGATGCATGAACACAAAAGTCAGCTCCAGCGGTCACTGAAACAGGCCATAGGAAAAGGAGAATGACTGGGGACACTCCCAGTGTGCTTGCCCACCATAAGAATTAACAGTCTCCCTTCCCTTCTTGCAGTTTTCCTGGTTTGGATGATAAATTACACGGTTACCCTAGTTCTCAGATGCATCTTCCCCTAGCTCTGGCTGGGAGCCCCCTTTGTGAGTTGGGATACCTGACCCCTCTGTGGGGTGCCTGGATGCTAACGTGAATAAAAGGTGCATAGTGACTGCTCAGCCCTGGCACAGGGTGGAGGCTTGAAGTCAGCTCCCTAGGGGAGTTCAGAGCTTGCTGATAGGTTCAAAGAAGGCTTTCAGGAAGGGAGGGAATTTCAGGAATTCTAAAACTGTAAACTCATGGAGCCTTGTGGAGGGTTGCTTGATTCTGGACAAAACTGCACTGAATTCCATGCAAAGGGCATTCCAAGGTGCTCTGNAAGAAGGCTTTCAGGAAGGGAGGGAATTTCAGGAATTCTAAAACTGTAAACTCATGGAGCCTTGTGGAGGGTTGCTTGATTCTGGACAAAACTGCACTGAATTCCATGCAAAGGGCATTCCAAGGTGCTCTGCACTGGGGCACTGGGGACATACTTGGGCTGATGAGGGCTACAGACTGACCCGTGGGGGTGGGGAAACAGATTAAGTTACTGAACGAAGCCTGGAGCAGCCAAAGAGGGTGAGTGCAGGCTGAAGGAAGCTTTCCAGAGTTCCTTAATTAAGTCTTCAAGAACGTGTTGTGGGCACTGCTCTATTTAAGATGGATAACCAATGAGTTACTGTGTAGCACAGGGAACTCTGCTCAGTTATATGACAGCCTGGATGGGAGGGGTATCTTTGGGACCAACATACCCAGATACATACAGTTGAGCCCCTTTACTGTCCATCTGAAACTCAGAATATTGTTAATCAGCTATACTCCAATACAAAATAATGTTTTTTAATTAAGTTTGGATGTGGGGACGCACGAGGAGAACCAGTATTCTCTGCAGAGAAAACAAGGAGCAGGAGTCAGAAGAAAAGAAACAGAAAGTGAGGAGAACTATGGACACACTTGTTCTTTTCTAAAAATTTTATTGAAGTGTGGCTGATCTTCAGTGTTGCTTTCAGTTCTTCTGCACAGCAATGTGATTCAATTACACACATAAAAACTATACATTCAGTTAAGAATGTATGTTCTTTTTCATGTGTCTCATTACTGGATATTGAGTATAGTTCCTATGCTCTGCAGTAGGACTTTGTTTTTTATCATTTTGCTGTATCTCCAACTCCCAATCCTCCACTCCCGGAAGCCCTTCCCCATGGTAACCGCATGTTTTGTCCCATTTTGGTTTTCGATGAACTCTCACATCCCCTGCTGCTCATAAAACCCCCAGATACTTACACAAAGGAGGGAAATAAAACCAAGAATTTTGCTGGGTCTGAATATTGGTGGTAGTCGCAGGTAAGAGCTCAGGCTGACTGGTGTGTGTCTCTCACTCCCCCCAGGATTCTAGAGGCCAAACTGCTATACTATCTTAAAAAAGAACACAGTGAGTATATCTACAGACCTGGATCCTGGGTGACGTCTTCCTGAGGCAGTACTTCTCAGTTTATGACCAAGGAAATGACAGGACTGGCCTGGCACAAGCAGTGTAAATCTTTATTGTGGTTCAGGAATCAGTAAGGCCGCTCTGAACAAACATTCACTCACACTTAGGGCACTCTTGCCCCGAATGCTGGTGAACTATATTTGGTGGGCTGCAAGCCCTATTTTCATTAAAGAATAGTTTCACTCATAAAGGTGCTAAAACAAATGGGTGTCTCTGTTTGAGTCTGGGAGGTGTACAATGATCAGGAAGGGTCTAGAACAAAGTCTGAATCACAGTTGAGAGGAGCCCACCTCCAACCGGCTTCAAGGAAAGGAGAGACTCGTTGAAATGATTCTGAGAATCCAGGACACAAGAATCAGAGCAAATACAAAGATCTCAGTGACTGGACTCAAGAAATCAGAAGTCATTAATTCTCTCTCTTTCCCTTCCCTCCTCTTTGATGGTCTTAGCCTCACAACTTTCCTCCTTAAGGCTTCTACACCTAGTGAGGGAGTCCAAGCTACATGCCCTAGGGTTTTATATCCTGAAGGCATCTCCTAGTAAGGAAAGAAAATATTGAAGACATCAGAGTTCAAGTGTGTTCTCAGATTGACCCACCTCAGTTCACATGTATGGCCCTGTATGAGCCATCCAGGCAGGGACATCTAGTCTTATGACTGGCTTTACATGATCATTGACCCTGGCCCAGCAGCACACATGATTGTCAATTTCCTCCAGAACTACCTGACTGAAGCTGGGGAGAAGCAGCCCCAAGGATAGTGACTGGGGGATGGTCTAGGCCATGGAAAAGTTTGTAATGACCCACCAAATCCACCACCTCCTCATTCAGAGGAATTAGAAGAGGTAATGAAATAGACTCTCTTCATCCCATCTCAGATTATCTTATCCCTGGCTTCTCCTCCTGGGGATTTTGGGTGAGGTACTTCATGCAGAGCTGGTTCCCTTTTGTCCCACACCCCAGTCACCAGCTCTCTGCCACATATGCCTGCTCTGTCCTTTCCAGTCCTACTTGGTAAGTGGTGGCCCCAGTGGATCCCTGAGCCATCCCCCTCCTCCAGGGCTCAGAATGCCACTTCCTTGGCCTCCAATGCTGCTGGGGAGAATGAAATGCATGTATTGAGGGAACCAGAGTACATAGAACCTTCAGCCTTTCTGAGCTTCCTCCAGGGGTGGAACTACAAAATATTTGCCTGGAGCTGCCATGGTTAGGCACTTATGCAGTGGAAGCATCCATTTTTTCTGCCTGGAGACCCTCAGTAGATGCCTGAGCTAAGACAGCAGGCATCAGAGGTTGATTTACTTTCAGATCGACTGGTTTGATCTCCTTGTTGTATAAGGGACTCTCAAGAATCTTCTCAAGCACTGCAGTTCAAAAGCTCAGTTCTTTGGCTTCACCATTTCTTATGGTCTAGATAGCACATCTGTACATGATTCCTGGAAAAATCATAGATTTGACACTACAGACCTCTGCAGCAAAGTGAGTCTCTGCTTTTTAATACACTGTGCAGGTTTTTCATTGCCTTTCTTCCTTCCAAGGAGCAAGTGTCTTAATTTTGTTGCTGCAGTCAAAGTCCATAGAGATTTTGGAGCCCAAGAAAATAAAATCTGCCACTGTTTCCACTTTTACCTCATCTATATACCATGAAGTGGTGGGACGGGATGCCATGAATGCTGAGTGTCTTTTTGTGAATAGTTTTTTGAATGTTGAGTTTTACACCA
Organism: Neotragus pygmaeus; assembly: GCA_006410875.1. Taxonomy (NCBI): domain Eukaryota; kingdom Metazoa; phylum Chordata; class Mammalia; order Artiodactyla; family Bovidae; genus Neotragus; species Neotragus pygmaeus. The sequence continues at coordinate 24,023 of SJYV01051762.1, forward strand.
GCTTTTTTCATCTCCTCTCCTTTACATTTGGTCTTTAGTTCTCTGCTTTTTGCTATTAGTGTGGTGTCATCTTCATATCTGGATGTTGATATTTGCCCCAGCAATCTTGATTCCATCTTGGGATTTATGCAGCCCAGCATATTGAATGATGTATCCTACGTACAAGTTCGATATCCAGAGTGACAATGTGTACCTTGTCATGCTCCTTTCCCAATTTTAAATCTTTTAGTTGTTCCGTATCTGATTCTAACTGCCACTTTTCTACCTACATACAGACATTCAGGAGACAGGTAAAGTGATCTGCTACTTCCATTCTCTTAAGAATTTTCCACAGATTGTTGTTTTCTACTCAGGAAAGCTTTAGCATAGTCAGTGAAGCAGAGGTAGATGTTTTTCTGGAATTCCCTTGCTTTCCCTATCGTCCAATAAATTTTGGAAACTTGATCTCTGGTTCCTCAAACCAGTTTGTACATCTGGAAGTTCTCAGTTCATGTACTGTGAAGCTCAGCTTGAAGGATTTTGAGCATTACCTTTCTAGCAAGTGAGATGAGCACAAAGCACGATAGGTTGAACGCTCTTTGGAACTGCCTTTCTTTTGGATTGGAATGAAAACTGACATTTCCAGCACTGTGGCCACTGCTGAGTTTTCTAAATTTGCTGACATATTGAATGTAACACTTTTACAGTCTCATTCTTTAGGATCTTTTAAACAGCTCAGCTGGAATTCCATCACCTCCACTAGCTTAGCTTGTAGTGATGCTTCCTGAGGCCCACTTGGCTTCATGCTCTAGTATATCTGGCTTTACATGAGTGACACCAAGATCATCTCTAGCTGGGTCATTATGACCATTTTTGTACAGTTCTTCTGTGCATTCTTGCTACCTCTTCTTAATCTCATCTGCTTCTATTAGGTCTATGACTTTTCTGTCCTTTATTGTGCCCATCTTTGCATGAAGTATTCCTATGTATCTCCAAATTTTCTGAAGAGATCTATACTTTTTACAATTTATTATTTTCCCCTAATTCTTGCATTTTCACTTATGAAGACTTTCTTCTCTCTCCTTGCTAGTCTCTGGAAGTCTGCATTTCACTGAGTATCTCTTTCACTTTCTTGTTTGCTGTTCACTTCTCTTATTTTCTCAGCTGTTTTGAAGGCCTCCTCAGGCAACCACTGTGCATTCTCACATTTGTTTTTGTTGGGGATGGTCACCACTTCCTGCACAATGTTACAAACCTCCATCCATAGTTCTTCAGGCTACCAGACCTAATCCCTTGATCTATTTTTCATCTCCACTGTATAATCATAAGGTATTTGATTTAGATCATAGCTTAATGGTCTAGTGGTTTTCCTTACTTTCTTCAATTTAGGCCTGAATATTGCTTGCTTCAGCCTAAGCAATAGTGCCAGATTACCACCCATCACTCTCAGTAGGTATGGAGCAAGAAGCACAATTTGAGGACTATACAGTGGAAGTGAGAAATATATTTAAATGACAAGGTCTGATAGACAGAGTGCCTGATAAACTATGGATGTAGGTTAATGACATTGTTCAAGAGACAAGAATCAAGACCATCCCTAAGAAAAAGAAATGCAAAAAAGCAAAATGGCTGTCTGAGGAGACCTTACAAATGGCTGTGAAAAGAAGAGAAACAAAAAGCAAAGGAGAAAAGGAAAGATATAGGCATCTGAATGCAGAGTTCCAAAGAATAGCAAGAATAGATAAGAAAGACTTCCTCAGAAATCAATGCAAATAATAGAGGAAAACAACAGAATGGGAAAGACTAGAGATCTCTTCAATAAAATTACAATTACCACGGGAATATTACATGCAAAGATGGGCTCGATAAAGGACAGAAATGGTATGGACCTAACAGAAGCAGAAGATATTAAGAAGTGGTGACAACAATACACAGAGGAACTATACAAAAAAAGCCTCACAACCCAGATAATTACAATGATGTCATCATGCACCTAGAGCCAGGACATCCTGGAATGTGAAGTCAAGTGGGCCTAAGAAAGTATCACTGTGAACAAAGCTAGTGGAGGTGATGGAATTCCAGTGGAGTTATTTCAAATCTTGANCAATACACAGAGGAACTATACAAAAAAAGCCTCACAACCCAGATAATTACAATGATGTCATCATGCACCTAGAGCCAGGACATCCTGGAATGTGAAGTCAAGTGGGCCTAAGAAAGTATCACTGTGAACAAAGCTAGTGGAGGTGATGGAATTCCAGTGGAGTTATTTCAAATCTTGAAAGATGATGCTGCGAAAGTGTTGAATTCAATATGCAAGCAAATTTGGAAAACTTAGCAGTGGCCACAAGACTGGAAAAGGTCAGTTTTCATTCCAATCCCAGAGAAACGTAATGCCAAAGAATGCTCAAACTAGTGCACAATTGCACTCATCTCACATGCTAGTAAAG
>SJYV01051764.1:2354-30270 GCA_006410875.1 Neotragus pygmaeus
GGGAGAGAATGAAAACCATCGTTCTTGCACCCTTACTCTTTACTTTTGCAGAAGCAGCAGAAAATATCTCTTAGGTCTCACTGGACCAAGTTATAGTCTTACACCTCCTGAACTAATCAGTAGAATTACTTTAACAAGTCAGATCCATCCCTGGAATTGGGAGTGCGGTCAGCTCTCTTGAAAGTCCGGAAGTGGATGGAGAATGTGTGACTCTCTAAACAAAAGTCAGAGATGAAGAGAGAAGTGCAATCTGGGTAGCCACTGAAAATGTCCCGCACACATTCGCAGGGTCGAAGAGTGATTTTACTCAGGGAGATGCCAGGTTTGTGTGGACCTTGAAAAAACGCCTGGGCCAGAGGTAACCTATATGTGGTCTGTGATGGATTCCAAAGGCAGCATCAGGGTAGCTGAGAACGAACGGTGGGAGCCCGGGAGAGGAGAAGGCGGGAGCCACAAGTCTGGACGTGCCGCCTCGTAAAAGGATCAAAGCTTGCTGAGATCCCTCTGCCAAAGCTCTAGCAATGAGTGACAGGAAGCCAGGTGAAGGGCAGGTGTGAGTGGAAACAGGGAGAGACCCCTTGCTGATTTCCCGAGGAAACTCATCTGTTTGGCAATGACAGCTCTGTGAGCTTTCCTCCTGAGTACACACGTACATCCTCATCAACTCCAGACTCTCAGGAAAGCGTGGTGGTTGTGAAACCTGGGGCTTGTGTAGGTAACTCTAGTTCAACACCAGAGGTTATGAAGTATTCTTTGGCACCCAAATCACCATTTTGGACTCCTTACTCCCCTTTGCCTTGGCCTCAGGCACACGGCTAGTCCTGCCATCCTGTCCAGATAGTCTGGTGTGTGCTGAGTCGTGTCTGACTCTTTGTGACCCCATGGACCGTAGCCCACCAGGTTCCTCTATCCATGGAATTTTCCAGGCAAGAGTAGTGGAGTAGGTTGCCATTTCCTACTCCAGGGAATCTTCCCAACTCAGGCATCAAATCCACGTCTTTGGAGTCTCCTACCTTGGCAGATGGATTCTTTACCATTGCTCCCACCTGGGAAGCCTCCTATATAGTCTCACAACCCGGTTAATAATTAATTCTGCTACTGCCCTAGTACCTCTCTCTTTCTCTCTGTCTTTTCCCCACCACCCTCTACATCTGCCCTCACTCTTCCCTTCCCATTCCATCTACCTGTTACAACCAGCTAAGTTTTCTTAAATCAAAGCTCTTACCTTGTATTCCCTCTGCTTGAAAACTTTCCATGGGAGCTCATGGCCAACAGGATACCAATTGTCATCCTGGATGTCCACAGTTGGGCCAAACTCAAAAGAGCTCTAAGGACTGGTCAGCAGTTTGGCAAACATGGATCACTCTGCATCAGGTATTGGCCAAGGTGTAGGAATTGCTGAGNATGGGGTTGCTAAGAGTCAGACAGGACTGAGCGACTTCACTTTCACTTTTCACTTTCATGCATTGGAGATGGCAATCCACTCCAGTGTTCTTACCTGGAGAATCCAAGGGATGGGGGAGACTGGTGGGCTGCTGTCTATAGGGTCGCACAGAGTTGGACATGAATGAACCAACTTAGCAGCAGCAGCTGCAGCAGGGGATCTTCCCGACCCAGGGATGGAACCCAGGTCTCCTGCTTGGCAGGTGTCTGTCATTTGGCAGATGGATTCTTTACCACTGCGTCACCTGTGAAGCCAAATACTGACTATAAATTCTACAATTAAAAAGGCTGATTTTTTTAGCATTCCAGCATAGTTCTTCTTTAGCTTATCTTTTTCTCACACTTAAAAAAACAAGAAAAAAAAAGGCAAACACACACACACAAACACACACACACAAGCCATCATTTCAATCAAGGAATAGGGTGGTTTGAATTTGGAATATTTAAGACAGATGAATGTACTGAAAGAGAAGGATTAATCTATTAGGATAATCTCTGTGGGCAAAATTTAGAATACGCACATTTGAATTTCACTGAAAGTCTAGCACCAGACTGTACAGTAGGAAAAGACAAGATATTCTTTTTAGTGTTTGAGAGACCTGCACTTGGTTTCCTTCAGATTTAAATGAAAATCAAAACAAAATAAGCTGCTGTAATAGAAACTCATTAGCTTGACACTTATTTGCTAACCACCTTCTCTTATGTCACTAGTATCTCCCTATAAATGCTATCTCTCAGCAGGGCCACCTTTGGCCTGGGGTCACTTCAGTCTTCTGATTGAAAAATCATCAGTGGCTGAGAAGCCACTACCACTCTCTGCTGTCTGGGGAATTCCTGCTTCTGATTTCCTGGCTGGTTGCACAGGGCTCATCAATTGCAATCCTCTCTCTCCAGCAGCCCTTCTGTCCACACAAGGTATACTTGTCCTGTCTGGGTGCCCATGGGCCTAGCAGGCCACCATGGCCAGATTGGCCCAGAGAAGTTGATTTCCCCTGGGCCTTCCCTGGTGGCTCATGTAGTAAAGAATCTGCCTTCAGCGCAGGAGACCTGGGTTCGATCTGTGAGTTAGGAAGATCCCCTGAAAAGTGAAAAGACTACCCACTCCAGTATTCTTGCCAGTGGAGCCTGGTGGGCTATAGGCCATGGAGTCGCAGAGTCAAACTCAACTGAGCAGCTAACACTTTCCCTAGATGGTCTCTGAGGAGAGCTTGTGTACACCTGTGGTGGATTCATGTCGATGTATGGCAAACCCAATAGAGTATTGTAAAGTTAAATTAAAAAAAAAATAAATAAATAAATTTAAAAAAAAAAAAACAAAAAAAACCACTGCCCTCACTGGGGTTGTTTGCATTTTTCTCTCAGTGTGTTCAGTTTTTCTGGCCTATTATTGAAAACTGACTAAGTTAATTGGAACAAGTTATTCCTCAGAGTTTGAGGACAAGCAGCTGTTTTCTGAATTGGGCAGATTGGGCTACCGAATGAGTAGCCAAAAAGACCTGTGCCTCGAGGGAGGAGGAGTCCACACAAATCATGTGCTGAAGAGTCAGCTAAAATGCCCTCTGTGTCCTTTCTAGAGTTATTCCTCTGAGCTACACCTGTCTTCAACCCCTTCTGGGCTCCATTGCTTAGATAAAAGTACATGAAAATTTGAACATAGGTTACTTCACTCCATTTTAAATTTCCTAACTCATATTGTGGCCAAACCTTATTACGTAACTTAATACTTTTTTAAAAAAAATTCCTGTTGTCTGAATCTTTTCCAATCCCAAAGCCCAGAGGGTGGGAATTGATGCAGCCTAACCCATGTTAGACTCAAGCCTGATGTGATGTCTCTAGCTGCATAGTTTGTTCAAGAGTTGCTCCTATGCTTTTAGATGTTATCCCTTCCAAGGCAGTCTCCCAACCAGCTGTTAGTGCCCCAAAAATTGTCTCAAAGGAAAAACACAGAAGTCATCCTCAGTGGTCTTGATGAGTGAGAGTTGATCTAGTTGGAAAAAAAGGGTCAGCATTTGTCAACAAAAAGGACATCATGGCAACTACATAGTTCTTATGTTATTAGAAGAAGAAAGACAGAAATGCAATAGGAATTAACACAGAATGTAGGAGAAAAACCTCGGAGTCAAAAAGAAAAGTATAGATTTATCAAATCCTACAGCAATAATTCTATCCACACACCTGGTTTCAAGATTTAATGAAACTCAGTTTATTGATGTCTCATTGTAGAGTGAATTCAAGGAGAGACAAAATGATAGGTAAGAAGTATTTATTTAGAGGGAAACACATTCCACAGAGTATGGGCCACCTCAGAAGGAGAGAGTTGCTGAGAAGTATGGTGTGGTTAGTTTTTATGGGTTGGGTGATTTCATAGGTTAATGAGTAGAAAGCTTACTGTGGGGAAGAGGCAAGGATTTCCAGGAATTGGGCCACCATCCACTCTCTGGTCTTTGATGATTAGCCTCAGAACTGTCATGGTGCTGGTGGGTGTGTCACTTAGCTTGCTGATACATTCACAATGAGTGTATACTGAGGTTTCAGGTCGAGTGGAAGTAACTCTTCTGCCTTCTTAGACCTATTTGGTTCTAATCAGTTTATGCCATGTCCTCAAACTATGCCATTTTCTTTAAACATGCCCCTTTTCCACCTTTATCAGTTTTACTGAATACAAAAAATAAAATGATAAATACATACATTATAACTACAGCAGTAGTTATAATAAATACAAACAGAATAAATATTCCATGTTAAAAGCTAATGTTGTCAAACTAGATTAACAAATGAAAAATACAAAAGCATAATAAACTTTTTAAAAGTATGTTGTGCTTAAAAGAGATGTATCTTAAAGTGAAAGTGGAGTGAAAGTGAAATCGCTCAGTTGTGTCTGACTCTCTGCAACCCCATGGACTGTAGCCCACCAGGCTCCTCTGTCTGTGGAATTTTCAAGGCAAGAATACTGGAGTGGGTTGCAATTTCCTTCTCCAGGGGATCTTCCCAACCCGGGAATTGAAGCCAGGTCTCCCACATTGTAGGCAGACGCTTTACTGCCTGACCACCAGGGAAGCCCATGTGTATCTTATTTGTTTTGGTTATTTCTCTATGTAACCAAAACAAATAAGATACAGGTATATTACTATCGGAGAAAACAGAGTAATGAAAAAAAAACTGCTAGAGAAGAATAGTGATATTACATAATGATCAAAGTTGATCAAACAGAAATATCATAATTCTATGTCTATGCACACTATCATATAGATTCAATACATATAAAACAAATATTGACAATTATAAGAAATAGAGAAATTTATGATCTTGATGGAAGTATTAAAAACTTTTATAACTAATAGAATAAGCAGACAAAAAGAAGCAAGAAGAGTATGCAAAAACCAATAAAAAGTAATTATGTATATGTAAGTTACATATGAAGGAAATGAATCCAACAAGGACAAAAATTAAAAGTATTATTTTTTCAGTACCTACTTCAAGATATCTAAGATCAAGCTATACATAAAATATTTTTGGCTTACAGTGAAATTTTATCCAAGGACGGACATAAACTCAAAAACTACTTTCTAATCTCTCTTATTACAGGAATATTTCCATTTGCATTTGAAAAGTTAACTTTAAAAGATTAATCCTTGCCACACAAGTTTATCTTGTGAATTAACGAGCACTATTTTCTTTTCTGGCTATATTACAGCAGTTTCAGTTAGGCATGACAATAGCTCTAATAGAGAGCTCAGTTCATATGTCATCAGTGGTTTACCGTGAAGTTTAATAAACTTAAAATTACAAACAGAATCAAAGTTTATGTATTATTGGGTAAAAATCCTGAGTTTGGAGTCTAACAAATCTGGATTTCATTGCAATTTTGATATTTGATGACTGTGACATTGGGCAAACTAGCTAACATAACAGAAAGGAAATAATAAAGTTAATAAATTATAAAACTTAATTAGTATATTTATAAATAAATATAATAAATCAATAAACAAATTATTAATTTATAATAATTCTTATATTTATATATAGTGATATAGTATATAATTAATATTTAATATGAAATAACTATATAACATAAACAATATGATTATATATTATATATTTTATACTATATTATGTATTATGAATGCATATGTGTATTAATGCTGATGTATATAAATAAAATATAAATATATAATATAAATATGAATAAAATATATTCTTTACTATATAATATGTATTATATAATATATTACATTATATATAATATAATAATATATAATATGATATATAATATATTAATATATTTAGTTTTTACTTTATAATAATTAATTTAAGTTAATGTCATAATATTATATATATATGAAATAATTAATATATATAAGATATGTATATTAGTCCACCAGGGTTGGAAAGATCCCCTGGAGAAGGAAATGGGAACCTACTCCAGTATTCTTGTCTGGAAAAGCCCATGAACATATATATATACATATATTTCATATATTATATAAGTAAGTAAGTAAAGTCACTCAGTCGTGTCCGATTCTTTGTGACCCCGTGGACTGCAACTCACCAGGCTCCTCAGTTCTTGGGATTCTCCAGGAAAGAATACTGGAGTGGGTTGCCATTTCCTTCTCCAGGAGATCATCCTGAACCAGGGATCGAACCCAGGTATCCCTCATTGGAGGCAGACGCTTTAACCTCTGAGCCACCAGGGAAGCCCATAATATAATATATATATTATAATAGATATATCATTAATATATAATAGATGTAAAATTAAAATAAAAATTATATATTATAATATATAAATAGATATATTATAATATAATATTATAAAATATTCTATTTTATAAAATAAATGCATATGTAAAAAAGTGCTAATGTATATAACTACAATATATATGTATAAATATGCATATATATGATATATATCATATATCATGATATATATTAAAAATATGAATTTATTAAATATATAAATATATTATTTCTTACTATATATGAAATATAATATATATTATATATTGCTTTATTTATTTTAATATAATAAATTAATATAATTAAGAATACTCAAACTACCACACAATTGCACTCATCTCACATGCTAGGAAAGTAATGCTCAAAATTCTCCAAGCCTGGNACGGTGACCTCCTTCAAAATGTCACCCTCAGTGCCCCCCACTCTGCAGCAGGCCACTGCCAACCCACGCCTCTGCCAGAGGCTCCTGGACACTCTCAGGCAAGTCTGAGTCTCTTGTGGGATCACTGCTCCTTTCTCCTGGGACCTGGTGCACACAAGGTTTTTTTGTGCCCTCCAAGAGTCTGTTTCCCCAGTCCTGTGTAAGTTCTCTAAGTTCTGTAATCAAATCCCACTGGCCTCCAGAGTCAAATTCTCTGGGAGTTTTCAGTCCCTTTGCCAGATCCCCAGGTTGGGAGATCTGTTGTGGGTCCTAGAACTTTCTTAATAGTGAGAGAATTTCTTTGGAATAATTGTTCTGCAGTTTGTGGGCCATTTGCTCGGTGGCTCTATGGTGGGGTTAATAGCAACCTCATCCAAGGGACTTATGCCACAGGCTGTGTGACCCAGGTAGCTGCACCCAGAGCCTCTGCCTCTACAGCAGGCCACTGCTGACCCATACCTCCACAGAAGACTCAAACGCAGATCTGCCTCAGCCTCTGTGGGGTCTCTGAGTCCTGGGATGCACCAGTTTTGTTTGAAGCCAAACATGGCACCTTTGTTTGTGTCTGACTCTTTGCCATCCCTTGGACTGTAGCCCATCAGGTTCCTCTGTTGACAGAATTTTCCGGGCAAGAATACTGGAGTAGGTTGCCATTCCCTTCTCCAGGGGATCTTCCTGGCCCAGGGATCAAACCCAGGTCTCTTGTATTTCAGGCAGATTCTTTCCCATCTGAGCCACTAGGGAAGCCCGTGACAATATTTAATATGTGTGTATCCAGAAGAAAGCACCCAAACCCACGAGGCTAGAACTGCAAGAAGAAACAGGTGAATCCACTGTTACAGGCCAGAGAATTCAACTCCCTGCTAGCAGGCAGAATATCAGGAAGGATCTGCATGGCACCATACATAAACTGGACCAACTTGACATTTATANACCCAAGCCCACGAAGCTAGAACTTCAAGAAGAAACAAGTAAATCCACTGTTACAGGCCAGAGAATTCAACTCCCTGCTAGCGGGCAGAATATCAGGAAGGATCTGCATGGCACCGTACATAAACTGGACCAAACTGACATTTATAAAATACCTCATCCAACAGCAGCATCATAAACATTCTTCTCAAGTTCACATGGGACATTCACCAATACATACCACGTTCTGGGCCATAAAGCCAACCTTAACAGATTTAAAAGAGTAAATGTATCATACAAAGTGTGCTCTCGGACCATAATGGAACTAAAAGTCGGTAACAGAATGAAAATTCCAAAATATTTGGAAATTAAACAACACACTCCTAAATAACAGAAGAATTTCAACAGAAATTCAAATACATTTTGAACTAAATGAGACTGAAACCACAGTCTTTCAAAATTTGTGGGATGTAATGACAGAAGGGCTTAGAGGAAATTTTATAACATTGAATGCATATATTAGCAGAGAAGAAAAATCCAAACTCAGTAACTGAAGCTTTCACCTTAGGAAACTGTACAAATCAGAAGAGATTCAATGCAAATTTAAGTGGAAGAAAATAAAATTTTAAAATCGGAGCAGAAATCAATGAAATTGAAAACAAGAAAATAATGAAGCTATCAATAAAAACAGAAGGTGTCTCTTTGTAAAGGTGAATAAGACGACTAGACCTCTAGCCAAGTTAACCAAGAAAAAAGAGAAGACATAAGTTACTAGTATCAAAAATGAAAGAGATGTCATTACTACTGATTTGATGGACATTAAAATGATAACAATATTATACATAACTCTGTATCCACAAATTTGGTAGCTCAAAGGACATAGACTGAGTTCTTAAATGATATACTCTACCAAACTGCTCACACAGGAGAAATAGATAATCTGAACATTTAATAAATTTTCAGCATAGAAAGCTCCAGGTCCAGATGGGTTCACTGGTAAATTCTACCAAATATTTAAGAATCTATACAAACTACTATGTGGGAAATACGACAAGGATATATTCTACAACACAGGGAATAGGGGCATACTGCCAGCATTATAAGAACTATCAATAGAACATAAACTTTAAGAACTGTGAACCACTTACTGCACACCTGTGATTTAAATAACAGTGAACATCAACTATGCATCAATTTTTTAATAAATAAAACTTAAAAATCATTCCAATGGGGCGGGGGCTGTATAATACTATAATGGTCGATACATGACGTTATGCACTTGTCACAAATCTATAGAATGTACAACACAAAGAGTGAACCCTGATGTAAACTCTGGACTCATGTTAGTAAGGTGTCAGTGCTGGGCTATCCGCTTTAACAAATGCACCGCACCTGTGCCGGGGGTTACCTGGGGCCCCTGAGGGACTGTGCATGGTACCTATGGCAAAGAGCTCTACTTTCTGCCCGATTTTCCATAAATTTAAAACCACTCTTAAAAATAGTCTATTAATTTTTCCTTTTAAAACTGGAAAGGTGACCAAGTCCCGTCTGAACAGTAACCAGATGACCAAATACTGTATTTATTCCATGGGGCAAGGCCCAACAGGTGACGCCAGCTCTCTGCAGGGTAACCAGGTAGCTTGGGCTCCAAGTGATCTCCAGCCCCTCCCCCAACCAGGTGACAGCCCAAGGGCACCCCTGCCCCCCGAAGGAGCCCCGAGTCAGCAGCATCTGCAAGCCTGGCAGCTGCTGGAATTCCAGGTTCTGCTTCCTTCTAGGCAGGGGCTGGGAGGCAGCCAGTACCAAGCCTGCAGGCAGCCATGCAGGGGATAGGACCCAAGGGGAGACCTTCCTGCGGTCCTCAGTGCCCACCAACCTACTGGCTTCCTCCCAGCAGCTTCTCCTCCCACCCATCTCAGCATACATGGCTGCTCCACTTTATCTAAAAGGAGGAGAATGACTCATCTTCTCCTGCTCCAGTGCCTTTCACCCTCAACAGTGATACATCCATCCTTCCATCTTACAGAGAAAATGGCACTCAGGCATGACAGCATCATCCCCTGACTCCCCACACAGGAACACAGCAGCTCCTCACACACCCTGGCTTTGTCCCCTGAGCTGACAGTGAAGATACTGCCCATCTTCCCACCTGTGAGCAGTGACCCCACTGGCCATTCACCCCTCAGCCAGTCTCTAGGGCCTTGTCCTCCACAGGACGATCACGTGTGGGTATATGCAATAACTGTCTCTGCCGCAATTCACCCTCTCTAATCAGACACATCTACCGGTTTTAAACTAACCACCTCCTACTTCTCTGAGATCCTTTCCACTGCTTTTGAGTAAATTTCTGCTTCTTGTATTTTAAAGCACACTGGGATGACTGGGCGGTGCTACTGATAAAAATCTGTCTCCATCAATGCAAGAGATGTAAGAGATAAGCACTTGATCCCTGGNACCTCCTACTTTTCTGAGATCCTTTCCACTGCTTTTGAGTAAGTTTCTGCTTCTTGTATTTTAAAGCACACTGGGATGACTGGGCGGTGCTACTGATAAAAATCTGTCTCCATCAGTGCAAGAGATGTTAGAGATAAGCACTTGATCCCTGGGTCAGGAAGATCCCCTGGAGGACAAAATGGCAACCCACTCCAGTATTCTTGCCTGTGAAATCCTATGGACAGAGGATCCTAACGGGCTATAGTCCATGGGATTGCAAAGAGTCAGACACCACTGAGTATTTGAGGATAGCACAGGGATGACCTTCACTTAACCTTAGCTGCTACCCTATGTCCTTTTGGACCCTCATAAGTCTCTTTAAAAGTTATTTAGAGGGTCTAGATAGAGTAATAAATTCATGTTCTGGTCCACTCCCTCTGCTACCAGCCATGATACTTGAAATAGAGAGGAAATCAAAGTGAAATGACTTGTCTCAAATGAAAAAACCAAAAAGGGTAAACCATAAAGGAAGACATTTATAAGTCTAAGGACATTGAAATTAAAAACATCTGTTCAAAGAAAGACACCAAAACAAACTGAAGGGTAAGGCACAGATTGAAAAATATATTTTCTAATGCACATTCCTGACAAAAGATTTGGTACAGAAAACATAAGAAATTCCCAGATGTTGATAAGGAAAAATAGAAATCTCCAGAGAATAATGGGCCAAAAGATGAGGTGACGCAGAAGAGGAAGCTAAACTGCCCATAGATGAAATAAACACATTCACCTCCATTCAGGCTCATGACCTTACATCCCAGATCCCACTTCTAACAGTCCTCTGACATGTGTACAAAGAGGCAGATGACGGCGAGTTCAGGACAACAATGTAACAGTAACAACCTGTCGCAGTTTAAATGTTCATTACACATGAGCATCACATATATACACAAGTTCGTATACATATATGTCACAAACACATGCATTTACATTACGTGCATGTACACATGTGCACTCGCGTTACATGCATACGGACATCACATACATGAATGCATGAATACATACATACACATTCCGTTACACGTGTGTGCACCTAGTGCACACATATTCACACTGCGTGCACACATGCACTTGTGCACAAGTATGCATGCACGCATGTGCCCAGAAGCTCTGTACTCTGTTCCACTCCACAATGCCCCCTTCTCTCAGCTACCAACAACTCCCTTAAAGGCAGTGGCTCGTGAGCTATATTAAATGACATCCTCCAGTGTATTTAATTGACTCAAACACTAAAAGGTAAATTAAAAATCTACAACAATCAATATGTAACAGTGGAATGACAAGTAAATGCTCTTGTTTTATGTGAGAGCATCATGTCCTTCCTCTTTCATCCTCAGTTTAAACCCCATCTGCTCCTAAACCTGGGCAAATTGCATGACAAGTCAGGAAATAAAGCAAGTATGTTGGAACCAAAAAAGCCTCCAGCCATTTCTGTGGACAAAGTGCCAGCTTATTAGCGTTCATTTTATTTCCTGAAGTTTAATTTACTAGACTTAAAAACCTTTACTGATAGAAAAGAGGAAATTTCAGAGGTTCATGAAGCTTTAAAGCATGCATGTGATATTCTAGGAGATATCTGTGAAGAGAAAATTAGAAAATTAGACTGCAAAATAGACACATTTAACCCCATCTGAGTCACCTGAGCCTCAACTGAGTCATCCCTGGCGGCTCAGATGGTAAAGAATCTGGTGTCAGGTGTAACTGTTGAATATAATAACCCGTGAAGTGCTAGTGAAATAACTAATTTTGGGCCAGCCAAAATAAACATTGCCATCACAGGCATTAGTTGCGGGGGGGGACCAGGCATTTTAAATAAACATAACCAATGACCCAGCAATTATCCTTCTTAAATTCTATTCCACAGAGAAATTCATCTCTTTATAGTCATTGATTTGATGTGTCTCCATAGGTCACAGTTTAATCGCCGTAAGAATATTTATTCCCTATTTGCATTTAGAAGGTTTCTGGAAGGGGAAGGTCACACTCAGGGCAGAGGTGTGAATAAATATCAACCAGAGGGCTGAGGACAGAGGTCCTCTGAGATCCTCTGATCCGCTTCTGCGGCTCCTGCCAGGCCAGTGCAGATGACAAGGTGAGCGATGAGTGAGAAGGGAAGCCAATTCTCAGATCTTGGTGGTTGGATTTGGCTGTCTTACCTCGTGTGGACGCCAGGTGGCAGAACAACCCGCGTCTTTCTCTGTCCGGGCCACCGAGCCTACGCAGCCGCTGTGTGGGTGCAAATGAGAGGTTCCGCGCCCTCCTCGTTGGCGTGGGGGCAGCCGGCCAGGGTGAGAGGGGGTCTCCGCATTGCACACAGCTGGCCCATTCGCTCAATACCTGCAAACTCAAGTTACAACGCACTTTCAAGTTCAGAGAGGGAGCTGTGGTCTCTTTGATTAGGGAGTTTGCCCCAACTCAAGGGGCATCCCTGGGCTTCCCTGGTGGCTCCATTAGTAAAGAATCCGCCTGCAGTGACGGACACCGGCTTCAGTCCCGGGGTTGGAAAGTTCCCCTGGAGGAGGAAATGCAACCCACTCCAGCATTCCTGCCTGGAGAGTCCCATGGACTGAGGAGCCTGGCAGGCTGCAGTCCATGGGGCCACAGAGAGCTGGACGTGGCTGAGCGGCTTTTTCACTTCAGTGGGCACCCCAGCCTTTCATGAGGTGACCCCAAGCTGCTCCACTGTGCCTGGCCCGGCTGGGTCCCAGGACCGCACAGCGTGCGTGGTGTTCACAGGCCCCTTGGGACCGCCGGGGCTAAGGCCTGTAAGGTCTCCTTCCAGCTGTTCTGTGCAGGAGGATCAGAGGACCAGGGGCCACACCTGCAGTGCCGGACCCTCCGCTCTGTTCACCCGGAGGGACAGCCGAAAAAACACACTTATAGACGAAAAGGGGAGGAAAGCAGTGATGAGAGGGAGGGCCAGGCAGGCCGGGAGTCAGGGAGCGGAAACAAGAGAGAAGCAAGGAGCACAGCGTTATCCTGAAGCCCGGATGCTGTGGCTCTGAAATGAGGTGGTGAGGGAACGTGCTCGCTCTGTGTCTCTCCGTCCTCGTCTGTCTCTGCCTTTCACACACACTTCATGTAAAATGTGGGAAAGGAGAGTTGGATGAGTGCGCAGATGTGAAATGGGAGTGGGGCAGATTGACAGGCAGGGACGGCTAAAAAGAAACCCTGCCAGCCTGTCTCGCCAGCAAATATGTCACTTGAGTCTCTCATCTCGTTAGGGAAGCGGAAGGAACAGAAGGCCCGGCTTCTGCTGGCAGGGG
The DNA here is from genome assembly GCA_006410875.1 of Neotragus pygmaeus. Taxonomy (NCBI): domain Eukaryota; kingdom Metazoa; phylum Chordata; class Mammalia; order Artiodactyla; family Bovidae; genus Neotragus; species Neotragus pygmaeus. The sequence goes on from SJYV01051764.1 coordinate 15,624, forward strand.
AAGGGGGGTGGGGGGATTGTGAACGAGTGGTTCCACTTGATAGAACAGGAAGAGCTAAGACCTATACTTCTCAAACTGTTTCAAGAAAGTAAGAGGAGAGAATACTTCCAAACTTATTCTATGATGCCAGAATTAACCCAATGTCAAGATCAGGCAAAAACACTANAATTCTAAAGCTCTTGCTCTTTTCTCTAAATTCCATTATATTTAAAAATAATTAACTGAAAGCACGAAAACTAATTTCTGTTAATGTTACCTAAATTTTAGTACACCTGATAACACATATTTAGTGGTGAAAAGAATACAGCCCCTTTACTTCAAATGGCATACTACTTTGTTGTAATACATAGAAATATAAGGTTCAATTGAGCCAAAAGAAAGTATCCAGCTTCTCTGTGTGTTTTTATTAAATCCATTTATATGTAGAAGTATTCTCAATACAGTGAACTCAAAGGAACTATTTATACTCTGTGTAGCCATTGTCATTATGTTGAATATGTTGGAAAATTTTACTCAGATATTTTGGCCATAATAGCATTTAACCCATAACTTCCTTCTTCAAAAGTTGAAAATAGAAATTTTCAAATAAAATCTTTTATAGATAACTTAATTAGTGGAATTCCATCACTAGTATAATTAAAATAGAAATTATCTTCCTGCTTGCTAAAATTTTTAAATATATACTTTAATGAAGATCTTGCACTTGGAATATTCATTAAATTATTTAAAACTTGGTTTACATATTTTAATCCATTAAAAGTAACAAAAAACAACTTTTTTGACTGGTAATTTGAAAACCATTTTAGAGGAAGTGTAAGAATAGGCTGGCATTTTGTTTCAGGACATCCTAAAATAAAAGAATGAAATGCTACTCCTATGCTAAAGTAATATTTCATTGCTATTCACTAAAAAGAATGATTCAGTCTTTTCAAAGGGACCATAAAGTAGAGAAATAGACCACATGGACTACTGAAAAACTCTGACACTTAAACCCTGCTTCCTGAGGGGAGGCACATTATCATTTATAATGTGCTTGGTCCTTCATAATCTCACCAGGTCAGGGACCCCTTTAAAAAAAAAAAGAAAGAAAGAAAGAAAGAAAAATCAAATAAGCAGTACAGAATGAGCTAGGTGGGGGAGGAGGGGAATGTACCTTTAAACCCAGAGGCTTTTTGTTCGTGTGTTGCCAGTCAATCACACCAGCTGGTGTGCTTATAGGTTCTCTTGATGATCTGTTTTCACAAGGTCCTAAGAGAATTCTCATATAAAAGGACCAGCTCCTCTCCCTACTAAGAGGTATTTAAAGTAAACTGAAATTTTAAAATATATGTATACAGATCACAGAAGTCTACATTAGTGCATTTAATAATTATCAGTATGAGAACACTATTTATTTCCACTCATCCATGTACAAATGATTTTACATCGTATGAAACACTAAAGTTTAAGACATTGGATTTTGGGGGAGAAATCCTGCGAAGAAGAGAAAATGATTTTCTTAGGCTTTCCTGAGATTGCATCATTTTATTCATCCTCATTGCTGGTTACATTTCATTAGAGCATCATGCAATATTTAGACTTAGGTTTTAGCGATGAGAGAATAAAGTTGCACCTTCAGAACACTGCTGATTAAAAGAAAATTCTAGAAGTTTGTTTGTCAGAGTATTGTTAGTCATCCTCCCTTCTAACAATATGGTCTCAGTGTATTTCAATAAAAGAAATGTATCCATATATTTAGAATAATTTCTTCATAGGGCTTGGAGAAATGGTATTTTGTTTACACAAAGCATCCATTTTTCATTTCTATCCTCCCATGGGAGCTAACATAAATCAAAACAACTCAAATGTTTTTAATTTCAGTGTGAGATCAGCAGCTGTTCTCCAGAACTCCAGTTGCCACAAAAGAGGGATTTTTGTGAGTCACAAGTCAGATAGACAATGTAGTAAAATCTAGTTACATATTATGATACTTACTGTGCATATGCCCATTAGAGATCATAATAGCAAAGAATTGTGTTTACTTAAACTCACAGTTTTGCAAAAGCCAAACAGTTATGTAATTGTCCCTATAGCGCTGTGAATCATGGTGGTAGAGAAATGTAATCAATTAGTGACAAGCTCCTTTGATGTACTCTATAGTGGGTTGACATTACAAATGACCCATTGAAGAGTACTGGGCTAAACTAGACTGCTTAAAAGGAAATTGAGTTCAAGTGAATATTTCCAACAGTTTATTCTGAATGTTTATACTTTATGCAGTTCCTAAAAAATGTGTAATTAGGCTATCTGCTTAGTTTACCAGAGGAAAGAGAAGTAAATGTGAGAGTTTCAACTGAACGCCAACCACATCTTTCATTTAAAAATAAAGAAATCAAAAGCTTTGTTAAAGCTAAAGCAGAATTGAGAATTAGAGTTTGAGATTTTGTGAGTCTTAAATATTAAACTTACGTTAAAGACTATGATAACCTAACAATTTCCGTTCTTCTGCTGTAAATACATGGCTTTAAAAGCTAGTTTTTAAAGATGTACTGAAAAGAATATGAGTTTTACAGTTTGAACACCTTTTAGAGTAGATACAAAAAAATAGGGAATAATGAACAGTAAAAAGACTATGGCAGATATGGTTCTGATTCAAAGTCAGTGATTGCATAAGCATTTAGTTTTAATTTCTGAACCCTCTTTAGAATTTAAAGCCTCTTTCCAAAGAGACTTGTCTGACCCCCATGGTCCATGGTCTCTTTTGGTATAACTTAAGCTCTAAGTGTAAATATGACCTGGAAACTAAGCCTGTTTCTTTAAATTCTGTTTAAATAAGATCAATCCATTTCAATTAGAAGTCAAAATGTCTACTTTCAGGAGATCTCACAGAACCTGTCCAAAATTGGGCAAGTGAGATCCAAACAGAGACGCTTATTTATGCAACTGATGGACATTAGGTGATCCCAACGAGTCCCTGTTCTAAAAAATAAACGCATCTTCAAATTGCAATTCTATTGTTAAGTCTACACAAAGGATGTTACCTTTAGTCATTTAAATCTTGTATATTTGGAAATTGACCCAAGTGTCCTGCTATAAACATGGTTCATTTCCATACATCCTGCTCTCTGGTCCAAGGAAAATTGATTATTGATACATCACAGAGTTATATTTTAACTTTAAAAGAGAATTTGTTCTTTATTTATTTTATGTTTGGCTGAGTCTTCGTTGTTGCACGCGGGCTTTTTCTAGTAGTGGAAAGCAGGGGCTACTCTCTGGTTGTTGAGCATGGGCTTTTCATTGCGGTGGCTTCTTTGCCACAGAGCATGTGCTCTAGGCCTGTGGACTTCAGTACTTGCTGTACATAGGCTTAGTTGTCCCAAGGCAGGTGGAATCTTCCCAGATCAGGCATTGCAATCACGTCCCTACCCTGGCAGGTGGACTCAACCACTGGACCACCAGGGAAGCCCACATTTTAACTTTTAAATGAGAAAATAAATAAATGTATCTGTGCCAATATTCACGTGCCTAATGCAAGGCTTCTCATAAATTTTTCACACAGTATTTGATTGGAGGAAACTTTGTCCCATCTCACCACCACACCACTTAATGAGTTTGAAAATATTATGATTCCATTCTTTACCTTGATTTCTCAAAATTTTGGTATTCAGTCATATCTATTAGATTGCATACTTGCTTAAGTCTTATTTCTCAATCTCATTTTCTATTTTACATCCTTATATATGCAAATATTACCCAGACTATTGTAATTTTGAAACATAAGGTTTATTATTCAGAAATATGCTTCCCTTGTAGCTCAGTTGGTAAAGAATCTGCCTGCAGTGCAGGAAACCCAGGTTTGATTCCTGGGTTGGGAAGATCCCCTGGAGGGGGAAATGGCAACCCACTCCAGTATTCTTGCCTGGAGAATCCCATGGACAGAGGAGGCTGGCAGGCTATAGACCATTGGGTTGCAAGAATCAGACATGACTTAGTGACTAAACCACCATCACACAATTTTAAGCTCTCCTTTATCTAAAGCCACAAAATCCATACACTTTAGATATTGAGTCTTTTGTTCTTTTTATTGTTGTTTTGGAAAAGTGGGAATGAAAGGATTCCATCTCATTAAGAGTTGAGCTGGCTGCCCTTCTTTTCTCCTCTGAATTAGGCTCGCATGCTTGCTCTCTTATTGGTTATAAATAATAAGTATATGACAATGACAAAATAGCTTTACAATCTTCGAAGAAATGTCTTATAAAGCATGGTGCTGGCTATTAAATTCATTCATTTAGCCTTCTTTTTCAGGAACTATTTTTGTGATAAGCACTTTTCAAAGTATGAGAATATATAGGGGTGTTCAGTTTCAAATTATCTGAACTGTTTGCTTACATCACTCTTTTGAACTTCAGCTTAAAATATCACCTTTTGTTGTTTATACAGTTCTGAATCCAAGAAAATAAAAACTCAGACTCAACTATTCCTAATTACCCAAAATCAGCTTTTCAGGATAGATATGTTCTCTTTCCAAATGTTTGACATACTGATTGGATTTCTTATTTCCAGATGGAATTTACTGTCACTTGCAACCACCTATCATAGGAATATGTATAATTAGTGAGAATCCAGTTAATCTTAATCTATCACAGTCTTTCTGAAAGTTTATGGTAGTGTATCCAAAAGTGACCAGAATTCATAAGCATTTAGGTAGCAACACTATATTTACATCTACAATAAGCTTGATACTATGTTAGACACTAAAAATATAAATATGATTAAAGTAACCTTTGTTACTGAGAGCCTACACTCTTCTGGGGGATATTGAAAGGTGTGGGAAAGTATATAATTAGAGAAATTACTATATCTGTTGTGTTATACCAGTATGTTGAAGAAGTACCAAGTCTTAGAGAGAGCCACAGAAAGTATAATTAAATGGCTAGGCTTAAGATAGATCTTAGAAGATGTGTTTTGGGGTTACCAGGAAAAGACAGAGAAAACTGTCTGCCATATTTAAGAAATATGGGAGCTAGAAATCATTACTGACAGATGTAGAGAGGGAGATAAAATTTGGTATGGGTTATATTGTAAAAGCTGAAATACAATACTTTGGCCTCCTCATGTGAAGAGTTGACTCATTGGAAAAGACTCTGATGCTGGGAGGGATTGGGGGCAGGAGGAGAAGGGGATGACAGAGGATGAGATGGCTGGATGGCATCACCAACTCAATGGACATGAGTCTGAGTGAACTCCGGGAGTTGGTGATGGACAGGGAGGCCTGGCATGCTGCGATTCATGGGGTCACAAAGAGCTGGACACGACTGAGTGACTGAACTGAACTGAACAGAAGTGATATTGCAAAAGTTCCAGTACACTGTGATTAGGGAACCAATAAAGTACGAACATGGTACAAGTTTCTATTATAGAGAACTCAAAGGGAAGCAACCAGCTAAAATTCAAAGGCTTGTTAAACAGTGTTTTGGTTTAGTTAAATTTTGAAACTAAGCAATCAGGAGAATGTTGAGTAGTTAAGAGATATATTTTCATTGTGGACAAAATAAGTAATCAATATGAAATAACAAATCAGTATATCAATGTCAGAGAATTTAAATGAGATGAAATTATGTCTGATGACAAAGTTCAAATTTAGTTTAGGTTTATTATTTTTTTCTTAGAATTTAGAGGACAGGGTCATATATTGCTTTTCCACATGGATATAGAAATACTCCAGGATAATGGAGTTAGAACCAAACATGGAACACTGACTGGTTCCAAATTGGAAAGGAGTACATCAAATCTGTGTATTGTCACCCTGCTTATTTAACTTATATGCAGAGTACATCATAAGAAATGTCAGGCTGGATGAAGCTCAAGCTGAAATCAAAATTGCTGGGAGAAATATTAATGACCCTCAAACATGCAGATGACAACACCCTTATGGTAGAAAGCAAAGAGGAACTAAAGAGCCTCTTGATGAAGGTAAAAGAGAATGAAAAGCTGGTTTAAAATTCAACATTCAAAAACCTAAAATCATGGCAGCTGGTCTCATCACTTCATAGCAAATAGATAGGAAAGGAGTGGAAACAGTGAGAGACTTCATTTTCTTGGGCTCCAAAATCAATGCAGATGGTGACTGCAGCCATGAAATTAAAAGATGCTTGGTCCTTGGAAGAAAAGCTGTGACAAACCTAGACAGCATATTAAAAAGCAGAGACACTACTTTGTCCACAAAGGTCCATCTAGTCAAATCTATCACTTTTCCATAGTGATGTACAGATGTGAGAGTTGGACCATAAAGAAGGCTGAGTGCCAAAGAATTGATGATTTTGAACACTGATGTTGAAGAAGACTCTTGAGAGTCCCTTGGACTGCAAGGAGATCAAACCAGTCAATCCTAAAGAAAATCAACCCTTAATATTCATTGGAAGGATTGATGCTGAAGCTGAAGCTCCAATTCTTTGGCCACCTGATGTGAAGAGCCAACTCATTGGAAAAGACCCTGATACTGGGAAAGATTGAGGTCAGGAGAAGAGGGCAGCAGAGGATGAGATGTTTGGATTCAATGGACCTGAGTTTGAGCAAATCCCATGAGATGGTGAAGGACAGGGAAGCCTGGTGTGCTGGAGTCCTTGGGGTCACAAAGAGTCAGACACAACTGAGGAACCAAACAACAACAATTAGCTTAATATCTTTTGTTAATCTGCAGAGTGATCAGGAAAGAATCATATGACAGTGAGGAGGGGAAGTGGTTTAATTGGACAGGATGGACATCACAAAATAAGAGACATTTACATAATAGTGGAAAACTACTGCTCTAGAAATAGAAGGCTGAAACAAAAAGAGCATAGTCCCTATCACCTAGTACCAAGAAACAAGAAATGTAAAAAATTAAGCACTCTTCCTTTTTTTTTAATGAAGGGTATAGTTGCTTTACAATGTTGTGTTAGTTTCTGCTGTACAGTGTAGTGAATCAGCTATATGTGTACACACCTCCCTTCCCTCTTGGACTTTCCTCCCACCCCTCCCCATCCCTACCCTAGTTCATCAGTTGAGCTCCCTGCATAATACAGCAGGTTCCCACTATCTGCCTGTTTTAAAGTTACTAGATTGTGGGAATTTTTTTTAGTAAGAAGCAGGTTTTGGTTAATGAAAAGATGAGGATAACATTCTAGGGAAAGCCTGAGGATTTGCGTAAAAAGTGGGATCATTTTAGAGGGAGATGTCTAGAGGGTGTTATGGAAAGACTTCAAGATTGAATGAGTATGCAGGATCCTTAAGTGGGTTAAGGATAAAAGACTGGACTGTATAGTAAGAGAATACCTTTGAGGTAAGCCGTTCTGATGTTAAGAATATAGGAGAGGACTTGAGACTGTCAGAGATTAGGTTTGAAGCAACATCTGTGTCCCTACAAGACCAGTAGTATGATGGAGGCAAATAATTAGAAGTGAGGCAGAGGAACACAGGAAAGGAATGGCATGGTTAAATATTCCATTTGAATTTTGGTGACAAATTCTTTTCATCCTTCTGTTTATGTGTGTCCTTGGAGTGGTCATTTATTCAGATTTCATCTGGGATCCCCACTGATGGATACAGAAGGAAATTAAATCTCAGGCTCTGAGAAAACAACAGACTCCTCACTATAATGCCTTTTAGCAATACTAGGCATTTTCACCCTAACAAAATATGTTATTTGGTTAGTATGTCATAAAATAAAAAAGTTCAAGCTGATGTAGGTAATTGTAAATTAAGCTATGGTTCTGGAAAATTTTCCCACTATAGTCACAACCATGATTCTTTGCATGTTGAAATGTAAGTTTTATATTATTTTTATCAGGAAGCTTAAAAGATAAAAATTAAATCAGGCTGCTGAGCTGTGGCATTATCAACAGCACCACCATAGCATCCCAGATCAAATCCAAGCCCATATCTTCCTGGGTGGGAGGAGCTAGAACTGCGCTTGCATTGTTGACATGAGACAGAGAAAGTGGCAAACATTTTACATAGAGGGAAATTAAGAGGCAACTGTTGGTTTAAAGTACCCTCCACTGAAGAACTCCTCAAAACAAATCTGATTTCAAACTTCTCTCTCTCATATATACACACACCCATGCATATATACATTCACACACACATGCATACCCAAATATTCTGGCTAGTAGCGTGCTATCTTACTGGCTTAATGCTAACCATATGGCCTTCAATGTTCAGACTAGAGCATGAAAAAAATAGAGTTATCTGCTTAAGGATGTAGTCTGGAAATTGAAACAATTGATATTATTACTGAAAAGTGTGACATTTAAAATTTTTTTTATTGTTTTAACAAAGAAGGGTATTTTTTAATGCATCTTCTACTGTAGAAAGCACTTACATTCTATGAGAGTTTTCAATTATATAGGAAAATAATTTCCTGTGGACTTACTTAGATTACACATTTTAAATATTTCTAACTACTGTTCTGTTTTGAAATCTTGGTAGTCTCAGATATTGGAACAAAACCCACTAAGTGTCAAGGGGTTCCTATTTGCATTTCATAGAAAGTCACATGTTGTTTGCTATTCAAGTACAACGGTGTCAAATATCCTTGTCAAAATTTAATATCATTTCCTAAAGAGGAAAAAAGACTAATAAAGCATTTCCTTTCAGTGTAGTAAAATGGTTCTACACAAATGAGAATAACACAAATTCTTTTTATTTGGGTTCTACACACTTCTAGTGCTATCTGAAATAAGTGGAAATTGAACAAAAATGTGGGGATGTGAAAGGACAATAACAGGTGAGGAGAAATAAAATACTCAGTGTTAATAATAGTAATGTATATATGAACAGAAGGGTGAAGGTCATTTTACTGGGCAGCTGTAGAACACTAAAGGAAGCTGGTCCAATAACAGAGATTTTGAAAGTAAGGAAAGATTGATTGTTCAACATTGTTTCTGCATCTGGCCTCCATGATTTCAAACATTTCCAGATTGTTATCCAAGATTGCAACTGGACAAACACTGCACTCAAGTTTGCAATTATGAAAACACAAACACACAGCAAAACACACATACACATCAAAAGAAGCCACAAGTTTGAAGTATTCTGAAGTGAGAATGCTAAGTGTTGAGTCACAATTTTTAAAAAATTTAGTCTCTATAACCATGCCTTGTGCTTTCAAGTTGGAAGTATTGTCGTTAAATTTACCATTAGGAATTATGACACCCCATCAAAGTGGGTCATTCAGAAAAGAATAAAAACTGAGGTCATTCAAAAGGATTTCCTTACTTTCTGAAGTGGCGTAATAATAGTAAATTACAAGTATCAGGGGAATATACTTTTAGGACTTTTAAACCTTTCACTAAGAAAAAGGAAATGGTGGGGGTTTTCCCCTATTATTAACAGGTGCAGAGTTTGAAAACTGAAGAATACAGGATTTTTTTATTTTCAGTGAAAGTGCTTAGATATCTTAATAACAAATCAAATTAATATATCATGTAGAGTTAGCTGAGTCTTTAAGAAAATTACTATTTAAGTATGCATACATAAAAATAGAAAGTTGAGTGTTGCTTTGTTTCATGTTGAACGATCACTATGCTCTCATTTATATCCATCTGAATTCAATTGAGTTCAACATGTATAAAATGTGACTACCTACAAAAAAGACCAAAAATGGCTGCAAAGAAATGTAAAAGTCACTTCCCTGAGAGTTACAGGAGTTATACAACAAGTTAACAAAATGGAAATGCGTAGATCAAAATCAAATATTAATATATTTAATTTACTTTAATTTTTCCTTTGAAATTCATTACATGCAATGAAGTGAAGAAGTCAGGAATAAAAATTAAAAAGGAGAGGTTGGAAAAGACTGAACCAGGCAAAGAAGAAAAATGAACAAGGTTATGGGTCAGAAACACTGGAATAAGATATGTTAACATGAAATTTTTGTGGTACCACTCCCATAATATTTGAAGAAGATGAGCCATCTGGATGATGGGGTAACAGTTTAGTCATTGTGTTTAGTCGTTTAGAGCCTGTAAAACACTTGTAAATAGAAATGCAAATAGAAATGCAAATGACTTGTGTGCTTTCAATATGTTTGTGCTAGCATTTTTCAATATCTTCATTGACATGGGAATATACAGTGATGGAAGTAAAGGAGTATGGCATAGTTTGCATATATCAGGGAATGACTAGGGACTTTGCCTCATGTACCATCTGTTTCTCAAACTATTCTTGTTACCCAAGCAATGGCCAAAGCAGAGAGATTGATTGGTTATGCTATCAGATTGAATGTCTGTCCCAGACACAGGACAGAGGCTACATCTGCAAGGAAGAACAAAATTACATGAGTTCAAAATATTTCCAAATCTAAAAATTTTTATGTCCATAATGTAATTCAGATGCTGAACTAGTCTATTATGCATCCTATTCAACAAACTGAAGAATTTAGTGTTACTATTACATGATGTCATAATGCTAAATTTTTATAGAACAGAGCGATTCATTTTGCTCTGAAAATCTTCCCCAAACCAGCAGGCAAAAGGACATATATGGGCAATGATGTCACTACCTGCATGAAAAAAATGATGGAGAAAGATTTAGAAAACCAACTTAGCATTTTGTGTGCATTTTGATTAAACTTATATGGCAGAATATAAAATGGTTTATACACATCTTTATAAGTCTTGTGGATTTGAAAAATCATATACCTTATAATGAAATCCTTATGCTTATCTGGAATTTATAAAATGAAGATCAACTCTAATTATTTTCCATTCAGGTATGGGTTGTGGTATTATTATTACACTGTAAATATTATATATCCATGTATTTATATATATTCATTTTTGTAACCATGCGCTTCTTCTTCAGGCAACCTTTTGGAAATGTCCTTCAAACATTTGAAACCCATTCATTTCTCATGCCTCTATCCCATTACTGCACAGCTCCAGAACAAACACATAGATTTTAAATCCAGATGAGTAATTCCCTTTGTTGTGCATAAAAGTCCAAAGGGTTTTTTACTATGAGTATAAATGCTTCCAGTTCTTTTCTGTTGAACCTGATTTTCCTCTGCTTTTGTATGGCATTTAACACAAGGGGTAAAAATTGTCATCTTTTAACGAACGGTATTGACTATAACTCCATGAACTGTTTCTTCAAGATGTGAATAAACTAAAGAACAGTACTGGATATTTGAAAGAAGGTATCACTAGGAGGTAAAGAACATTTATGTTGGGGCATGTTTGTTGATTCAACTCTTTAGTATTTGATTCTCTTGTTTATACGTTAGAGTTTGTGGCTTTTATGCAAACTTATCAATGACTTATAAATCTAAAAGTAGCTGGCATTGAAATAATTGCCAGAATCATCCCCATATAATGCAAATGAAATTGGCATAGTTTTCCTCCCTTTGTCATATTTTTTCATTTTGTCTTTTCCTTCACCTTGCCTATCTCTCGCTTTTTTATATTTCATAAAGTTATATTTCCAAATATTGATATCTTCTGGTAAATTATTATTAATAATGAAGTTTTAAAATATTTATGTATTTCTCTCAAAGATCCATATATTGGGTTTATATTATCTGACTTCTTGGAATTTTAGGCCTTATATATGTTAGGTTATTGAGAGACACAAGGCTGCAATGGTCTTTGCAAAATATTACCCAATTTCCTGTATTCTCTCCCTTAGGAGGAATTTCACAAAATGTCAGCAGAGTTAAGGAAAAATTCAAGACTTTGATATGTCTCCTTGGTCCTGCTATCTGTTTTATTGCACAACTTTCCTGAATTGTCCCATGATCAAGACTTCTTTCATGCCTCTGGGTACCAGATAAGATGTGACCACAAAGGGGCCAGATATTAATAACATTCCTTGCATCTCTAATTTTAGTCACATGTTACATGTATGGTTAAAATGAGACACCAGTTTTCTGGGTTTAAAGGGCTATTCCATATGAAGTAATTCTGTAACCTTTGACCTACTTAGTAATGCTTTGGGAAATTACAATCATATACAGGTGCAGGCAATAGGAAGAAAAACACTGCAGAGGTTGGTTTGCTTTGCTCAATTTCATGTGCTTCCAAGGGAGCTATAGATTTTAAGTCAAGTGAGTGTGAGATTTAATAACTTTTCTCCCTCTTATTGGTTTTCTTATAGCTAAAATATTACCTTTGAATAGCTTTAATCAGTTGCCCATACATAGACTTTTGAATAAATGCTTTCGAATAACATGTTGATTTATAAATCACTGGGAATATAATTTTTCAATATGTTCAGTTATTCAACGCTACCTAATAAGATAACATAAAAATCAAATAAACTAGTGAAGCTAACTTTATATATATAAGTAGGCATGGTGGTGGTTTTGTTGCTAAGTTGTGTCTGACTCTTGCAACCCCATGGACTGTAGCCCACAAGGCTCCTCTGACCATGGAATTTCCCAGGCAAGAATACTGGAGCGGGTTGCTATTTCCTTCTCCGGGGGATCTTCCCAATGCAGGGATTGAACCAGCATTTCCTGCATTAGAAGGTGAACTCTTTACTGACTATACCACCAGGGAAGCCAGGAAGTAGGCATGGAAAATATTTTTTTTAATTGGCAATAACATGAAACAAAATTATATTGTAAATTAAATGAATAAAGAGTTCTTTTTAAGACTTATTTTCTTACTTGTTCTAAATGTTCTGAGTAATAATTTAAAGGTTTTATTTTGTTCCTTTTACCCTTTGTTTTACTTTATATCACATTTCTATATCAAGTAAAGATTCGCGAATTTAGAAGAGTGATCATTAGCTATATTATTACATTTGCTTTAGGCATAATATCACTTCAATCAAATATAGACTTTCTATAAGGGTAGCTAAGTTGTCAGCCTTTGTTAATTTTATACTTAGCTTGATGATGTTTTTATGTCAATCCTAACTCAAAATTGTACTTTCAAAACTTCATCACTATCTTTTTTCTCAGGTCGCCTTTACAACAATTACCAAAATTACGTTAGGTTACCAAAATTACATAAGTTAATATGGTATATACTACTGTATATTTTTACTACAAAGATGCATTTATTTTAAATAGTAAAGAATAGTTTCTTTATAATTAACCTATGGTCTTTTAAAGATGCATTTAAGAAATACTTTATGTCATTATATTACCTTTGAGCAATGAATAATTTATATCAGGAAAAATAGACATACATGTTGAGTTTATTTAGACTCTTTCTCTTTTTCTACACTATTCTCAGACTATCAGTTCATCACAAACTAGAAAATAAAGAACCCTCACAGATTTACAGCAGAAACTTGGATAAATTCAGGAGAAGTATTTATTCCAAGGGCTTCACTTATAGCTCAGCTGGTAAAGAATCTGCCCACAATGTGGGAGACCTGGGTTCGATCCCTGGGTTAAGAAGATCCCCTGGGGAAGGGAAAGGCTACCCACTCCAGTATTATGGCCTAGAGAATTCCAAGGACTGTATAGTCCATGGAGTCTCAAAGAGTTGGACACAACTGAGTGACTTTCACTTACTTATTCCAAATTTGATCCCAGATGTGTATGTGTGCACATGTATGTATATGTTGGTGGGTGTATCCCATGAAAGAACCCCACCAATGTTCTGGAATTTCAGAGCAGAATGCCCCTTTAAATACTCGTGGGTAAGTGAGCCTTCCTGGATACACACTCCTTGACAGTGAAAAGAATGCCTATGCAGAATTAGCAGACTGAATGTAAATGTAGGAGAGATAAAAAGAGCAAGCCTGAAATTTTCTTAAGCCATAAAATCTAAACTTTCTTCATATCCCAAAGGTAATTAGACTTGGGCTTAAAAAGAGTAATATAATGAACTATGCATGCCTGCTAAGTCACTTTGTCATGTCCAACTCCTCACAACCCTTTGGACTGTAGCCCATCAGGCTCTTCTATCCTTGGGATTCTCCAGGCAAGAATACTGGGGCAGGTTGCCATTTCCTCCTGCAGGGTATCTTCCAGACCAGGGATACAACCAGCATCTCTTATGTCTCCTGCATTGGCAGGCTGGTTCTATACCACTAGTGGAACTTGGGAAGCCCTTAATGAACTGTATTATTTATATAATCAATATTTTTAGGACTCAGAAATAAGCAAAACATACAGTACAAATTCTTGAGACACTTTAAATGAAATAGAATTTTTAAAGCCTGAAAGGGAATTAAGGCATGTATTTGTTAATTGGGTTTTAAAAATTGTTTAGAATGATCCTGGAACTTATTGCCACATGACATGAAGTTTACATAGATACAAAAAGCCACATGTTCAAGATTCCCAGTGTTCACAAGATTGTTTCTATTACTTTCTGGTAGAGCTGTATATTCAGTTCAGTGAGTTCACTCGCTAAGTCGTGTCCCACTCTGGAATTCCATTAATCACAGCACACCAGGCCTCCCTGTCCATCACCAACACCTGGAGTCTACCCAAACTCTTGTCCATCGAGTAGGTGATGCCACACAGCCATCTCATTCTCTGTCATCCCCTTCTCCTCCTGCTCCCAAACCCTCCCAGGATCCTGGTTTTTTCCAATGAGTCAATTCTTCACATGAGGTGGCCAAAGTATTGGAGTTTCAGCTTCAGCATCAGTCCTTCCAAAGAACACCCAGGACTGGTTTCCTTTAGGATGGACTGGTTGGATGTCCTTGCAGTCCAAGGGCCTCT
>SJYV01051764.1:34366-52310 GCA_006410875.1 Neotragus pygmaeus
CCTCCCTCCCCATCCCATTCCTCAAGGTCATCCCAGTGCACCAGCCCTGAACACCCTGTCTCATGCATCAAACCTTAACTGACGATCTGTTTCACATATGATAGTATACACGTTTCAATGCTATTCTCTCAAATCATCCCACCCTCACCTTCTCCCACAGAGTCCAAAAGACTGTTCTTTACATCTGTGTCTCTTTTGTTGTCTTTCATAAAGTGTCATCATTATCACCTTTCTAAATTTCATATATATATTATTAGTATACTGTATTGGTGTTTTTCTTTCTGACTTACTTCACTCTGTATAATAGGCTACAGTTTCATCTACCTCATTAGAAGTGATTCAAATGCATTCTTTTTTAATGGCTGAGAAATATTCCATTGCAAATATGTACCACAGCTTTCTTATCCATTTGTCTGCTGATGGACATCTAGGTTGCTTCCATGTCCTGGCCATTATAAACAGTGCTGAGATGAACATTGGGGAACACGTGTCCCTTTCAAGTCTGGTTTCCTTGGTGTGTATGCCCAGCAGTGGGATTGCTGGGTCATATGGCAGTTCTATTTCCAGTTTTTAAAGGAATCTCCACACTGTTGTCCATAGTGACTGGACTAGTTTGCATTCCCAACAACAGTGTAAGAGGGTTCCTTTTTCTCCACACTCATTCCAGCATTTATTGTTTGTAGACTTCTTGATAGCAGCCATTCTGACTGGCATATGATGATACCTCATTGTAGTTTTGATTTGCATTTCTCTGATAATGAGTGATGTAAAGCATCTTTTCATGTGTTTGTTAGCCATCTATATGTCTTCTTTGGAGAAATGCCTGTTTAGTTCTTTGGCTCATTTTTTTGATTGGGTCATTTATTATTCTGGAATTGAGCTGCATGAGTTGCTTGTATACTTTTGAGATTAATTCTTGTCAGTTGCTTCGTTTGCTATTATTTTCTTCCATTCTGAAGCCTGCATTTTCACCTTGCTTATAGTTTCCTTTGTTGTGCAAAAGCTTTTAAGTTTAATTAGGTCCTATTTGTTCATTTTTGCCTTTATTTCCATTATTCTGGGAGGTGGGTCATAGAGGATCCTGCTGTGATTTATGTCGGAGAGTGTTTTGTCCTTGTTTTCCTCAAGGAGTTTTAGAGTTTCTGGCCTTATGTTTAGATCTTTAATCCATCTTGAGTTTATTTTTGTGTATGGTGTTAAAAAGTGTTCTAGTTTCATTCTTTTACAAGTGGTTGACCAGTTTTACCAGCACCACTTGTTAAAGAGATTATCTTTCCTCCATTGTATATTCTTGCCTCTTTTGTCAAAGATAAGATGTGCATAGGTGCCTGGATTTATCTCTGGACTTTCTATTTTGTTCCATTGATCTGTATTGCTGTCTTTATGTAAGTACCACACTGTCTTGATGACTGAAGCTTTGCAGTATAGTCTGAAATCAGGCAGGTTGATTCCTCCAGTTCCATTCTTCTTTCTCAAGATTGCTTTGGCTATTCAAGGTTTTTTTGTATTGCAATACCAATTGTGAAATTATTTTTTCTAGTCTTCTGAAAAATACCAGTGGTAGCTTGATAGGAATTGCATTGAATCTATAGATTGCTTTGGGTAGTATACTCATTTTTACTATATTGATTCTTCCGATCCATGTACATGGTATATTTCTCCATCTATTTGTATCATCTTTGATTTCTTTCATCAGTGTTTTATAGTTTTCTATATATGAGTCATTTGTTTCCCTAGGTAGATTTATTCCTAAATATTTTATTCTTTTCATTGCAATGGTGAATGGAATTGTTTCCTTAATTTCTCTGTTTTCTCGTTGTTAGTGTATAGGTATGCAAGGAATTTCTCTGTGTTAATTTTATATCCTTCAGCTTTACTATATTCATTGATTAGCTCTTCCTGTGTAATTTTCTTGAAGAGTTTGCATAGAATAGGTGTTAACGCTTCTCTAAATTTTTGATAATATTCAGCAGTGAAGCCGTCTGGTCCTGGGCTTTTGTTTACTGGAAGATTTCTGATTACAGTTTCTATTTCTGTGCACGTGATGTGTCTGTTAAGATGTTCTATTTCTTCCTGGTTCAGTTTTGGAAAGTCATACTTTTCTAAGAATTGCTCCATTTATTCCAAGTTTTCCATTTTATTGGCATATAGTTGCTGATAGTAGTCTCTTATGATCCGTTATATTTCTGTGTTTTCTGTTGCGATTTCTCCATTTTCATTTCTATTTTTGTTGATTTGATTCTTCTCCCTTTTTTTCTTGATGAGTCTGGCTAATGGTTTGTCTGTTTTATTTATCTTCTCAAAGAACCAGCTTTTATCTTTGTTGATTTTTGCTATGGTCTTCTTTGTTTCTTTTGCATTTATTTCTGCCCTAATGTTTATGATTTATTTCCTTCTACTAGCCCTGGGGTCCTTCATTTCTTATTTTTCTAGTTGTTTTAGATGTAGAGTTAAGTTATGTATTTGATTTTTCTCTTGTTTCTTGAGGTAAGCTTGTATTGCTACAACCCTTCCCCTTAGCACTGCTTTTACTGAATCCCATAGGTTTGGGGGTTTTGTGTTTTCATTTTCATTAGTTTCTATGCATTTTTTATTTCTTTTTTATTTCTCTTGTGATTTGTTGGTTATTCAGAAGCGTGTTGGTTAACCTCCATATGTTTGCATTTTTAAGTTTTTTTTTTTTTTTTTTCNGGGATGGGGGTGGGGGTGAGAAATAAAACCTCTTTGACAACAGAGGAAGAACCCTGGGAGGGTAAAGTACCAACATCCCATCACACATCTCGGCTGATAGAACTTGTGGCTGCAGAACTAGGGACATGGGAGATAAAAACCAGGCAGGCAGGTTTGTACAAGGAGATGAAGACTACACAAGCATGACCTTATATGGGGCCTTCCTCGCCTCTGCCTGAGTAACGGATGCTGAGTCCAGGCCTGAGAAGTCGCCATATTTGGAGAGAAAGACCCTTGCCATGTAGATTTCAAAAAGATATACAGTGCACAAAGCTCCCAGGCTTATCTTCCAACAGTCTCCCTTGAAGCCCAGAAAGGGGTGAAAATTGCAAGCAGAGAGCTGACAAATGGCATTCCTCAGGGAAAGGGAGACGCTTTCTAGTTTTATTGGGTTAAAAAACACTTGCATGAAATTGCATTTCTCAAATCTGCAGAGCGGGTGAGCTTCAGAGGGCAGCGGGAGTTTAAAGCCAGATGAATCTCTGAAAGCTAATGTAACCTCCATGGGAATCAGCCTTACCAGAGAAACAGTGGTGTATGATAGTTAAGAACATGGACTTGCCAGCTGTGCAACCGCAAGCAAGTTACTTCACCTCTCGGAGCCTCAGTGTCCCCATCCACAAATTGAAGATAATAATTGTACTTACTCTAAGGGCTACTGTGAGCATAAATGAGTCATGAATTGAAGCAGCATCTGGCAAGTGGTAAATCATCAGCAGCCTTAGTTCCTACTGTCCACTGCCTCCCCAGCACTCCTGCTCAGGGCCTGGCAAAGAGCAGGTGCCAGTGAATGATTGTTGAATGAATGAATGTGATGAAATAGGAGGCCAGAGCACTACCGAGGGCAGCAGTAAGTATCTGTGTTTCCCAGACCTGTGTTTCTTAACTCATTTCCTAAGAGCAGGGATTTCAAATTTAAAGAAATACCTTCAAGGGTGATTCAGAAAATACAAATGCATAAAGTAGGCTTGGAGATGTGGACACACACCTCTCTGACACTGGGGGAATCCAGCCAGACCCAGCTTTGAGACCTGGTCAGAATCAGGAGTCACTCAACCTGCCCAGACCTGCAGGGACCTGTGGAAACCCGCCCGCCAGCTGGCTCAGCCCCACACCCCATTGCTGCACTGAGATGATGCAGAACGAAACACAGTCCACCTTTAAAGTTCAGTCTCTCTCCAGCCTGCAGTATCCATGATGAATTAAGGAAACCATACCATATATAATCACGCATTGTCGTTAGCTTCTTGGCCAAGTTGCCAAATGTCAGGCAGCCGGTGCACCCTTGGTGCACTCCGAATCTGGATGCAAGGCTTCAGCTGTCATAATAATGAATTGCCCTGCTCACTTAGGCTTGGGAGTGGATCCAGGATACCATGTTAGGTTGAAAAAAGAAGTGTGTCACCAAGAAGCACACACCCTGTACCTGGTTCCCAAGACAGCAACCCCAGATACACATTGCCATGGGATGCGTGAGAGAAGAGTCTTTTCAACACAGCTCTTTAAAACTGTACCTGAGGGTCTCAAGTTTGTATGAAGGGGCCACACGGGTGGAGCATTCCGCTCCTCCCTGCCCATCTCAGCAGTGTTTCTGACGTCTAGCCTAGGACTCAGAGGCTGAAATGCAGATGCTCAGTAATAATGACATGGGTATTGGTGGTAGTTTAGACGGGGCATTTGTCAAAAACACTTGCATTCCAACCATTTGGTTTAAAAGCTGTGAGCAGCTTTTTAATCAGCCTGACACCTGGAACCTACATGCCTTAGCCATTGGGCGCTTTGGCTCTCTTTATGTGATTCCATTCCTTGGAACGTTCTCGTATGTCTTCATTAAGCGGCCGACGCTGGAGAAATGATTTCTTCTGTAGGAGAGCAAGATCGTGAAATTGTGTCTACATCAGCAGAATAGATATTTAAGATAATTAACAAAAAGTGCAAGACCCCCAGGTGATGCCTATGTCCACTGGGGGTAGGGGGTAGTGGGGCTGAAATTCCGTGGATTTGTCTCCAGAGCTCAAATCTCAAACATCACTCTTAACTTATTCCCATGGCCTAATAGCTGTGGAATGAGGGGTGAGTGAGTGAGTGAATGACTCAGTGGCCTGGTGTCAGGACAAACGGCTACCTTTACAGTCAGAACTGGGTTAGAACCCCAGGTCTGTCACTTAGAGGCTAGCAGGTCTTGGTCAAGACGCTTGGTTTTCTGAGCCTCCATATTCTCCCCCGTGAGAATCTCAGAAACTCTCCTAAAGCTGCTATGTAGATTTTGTGGAACAAACCTCAGTATTCACCCGTTTCTCTAAGCAACAGCTGTGCTTTCTAACCCCAAGCTTGTTCATTTTATCAGGAGTAGGCTTTTCTCCAGACCAAAAAAAAAATGTTGCCTAGGAATTCTGTCTTCTCCCTCCTGCACAAGCTGGCTGGGTACCTACCCCCGCCTTTCCATCCCTGGGGAGACCCCAACATCTTAAGCCTACATCCACTATTAAAAGCTGTCTGTGCTGATGTCCTGTGACAATCAAGCCCCCCAGGGGCCCTTCCAAATCCGGCGATCTGAGATGGCAGATGACTGCAGGTCAGGGACCAGGGTGGCGGCCGGGCATCATCTCTCACGGCCTAGGTTTTGGAGCTAGGCTAACCTGGGCTTGGAGCGGGGCCCCTCCTCTGGCCAGCTGTGCCACTTTGCATCTCTGAGTTCTCATCTGTCAAGTTGGGGTTTAATGTAAACCTTTCACGAGGCTTGAGGTCTGGAGCTGACGCATAAGGAGGATGGTGACTGCGAGCCATCCACCCTCCCTTAGCCCGGCCTCCAGAGTCCTGGCATTGGTCCTAACTGGCTTCTTGAAAGTGCCAAGTCTCTAGAGTCCATGGGAGAATCCCCACTCTCAGAGACATTGTGGTGCTTGGGCAGGCCTCCTTGTCAGAGACAGGACAGATTTCACACCACACTTGGGCCATGATGCCTGGAGGCTACTACAAGCCATCAGTGGTACAAAGGATGAGTTTTACATGTACAGCCACTTTTAATCTTGATAATTATGTGTTAATTTTGATGATGCGTTAGGAAAACTCAAACAAGCACTTCAAAGGCATAGTGTCATGGGTATTATTGCTTAGGAAGAAAAGTAGATTGAGGTTTTTTGTTTAATGTTAATGTAAAGAAAAATATTAATAATAAGTGGTATGTGGATGCCACAGTAGGTTATGACGATTGTGTGTAAGTGACTCAGTTTCAGAAAACTTGGAATCAGGCAGAGGGGTGCAAATGTCAGGTTTAAGTGGCAAAGCAGGTGGTGGTGTCTTTACAAAGTCCTGAAGTGCAGGCGAGATGGCTGACCCTGACCCAACCCCAGAGCAGCTTTAACTCCCCAGTGTTAAATGGGGTGCTCTGGATAGTCCTCCAGCTCCTTTTCTGTCATGATTTGCCTTGCATGTAGCACACATCCGAAAAGCAGTTGTGTTCTTATTATGGTGCTTAAGAGGCGGAGATTGTGGCCAGTTGACCTAATGGGTTCAGATTCCTGTCAGCCCCACCAGCAGCTGTGTAACCCTAAGCAAGGCACTTAACCTCTCTGAGCCTCAGTTCTCTGAACTGTGAATGGAGGTTTTCCTCAGACCAGTCCTACTTATCAGAGGCAAGTAATTTCCATGAGAAGCTTGCTCCCAAATCATTTACGACCTGCCTATTCAGGCGGGACCCTGTGCCTGGAACCATGTCGAGCAATTTCTGCCAAAGTCAGACAGTGCAGTGGGGCTTAAAACCACATGGCTGAGAGTTTATACCCCAGCTCTGCTGCCAAAAAATCCGGGTGACCTCAGGCAAGGTACTTCCCTCTAGGAGTCTTGGTTCCCTGACCTGTAAAATGGAGGGGGTACCCTTCAATCCTGTGCGTTCTCATTGAGCAAAGTGTGGGTTGGCCCCTTTGCTGCCATCCAGATGTTTCTAAAACACAGCAGTTCTGACACCACAGAGACCGAACATGTGGGTGATTATCTACATTTTTCACATTTCATTTGTCATCTAGACAGGCTTTAAGTACATGGATAATGAACTCAGCATTCCAAATGAACTTCAACCTATTCCTCTCTCGTTCCCTGTTTGAGGCGAGAAAGTTTTCTTTGAAGGAGATGCAGAGAATTTCATCCTTTTTTCCTGCTCCCAGCAGAACTCCAGGGCTGGCCCAAGCCTGCATGGTGAGAAGCTGACTTGCCAGAGGAAGAAGGTAGATACTTCAGAGGGAGGTTAAGGTGTCGGTTGGACACGCAGGCTCTGGAATTCCAAAAGCCGTGCGTGCTAGTCTTGCCTCTGCCACTAAACCACAGTGAGAGTTAAAATCTTAGGGGCCTCCTCGAATGGATAATAATGCCGGCCACTGGATTATTATCAAGCCTGGATAAATTAAAATAGTGAATTATAATGTACTGTGCCGGTCCTCCATGGCAACTGTACAGAAGCTACCCTAGGAGGTTCGGTGCTATTCTTATACCCATTTTATTGATGAGAAACCTGAGACGGAAGTTAACCAACTTGCCCAGCTTCAGAGGTAGTAAGCGGTAGAACTAAGGAAGGAAGCACTGGATAACGAACATGTGGACCATTATGATTGCAAAGGAAAGGATGTGGAAGAAATGCCATGAAGGGATCTGGGGTTTGGGGGCAGTGCCTCTCAGGAATGGGTCCATTCCGACAGAAGTTTTTGTCCCAGTGACATGCTGGTAAATGTCTAACAGCTCTGCAGGGAAAACAAAACCAAACAAACCATCCAGGTTTGTAGTGTTCACCAGTTTCTGCGGTGCAAACACTGCTCCCACTGTGGCCAGTTTCAAGCTACCGACGCGATTTCGCCGAGCACAGAGCAAGGAAGGAGACCTACGCCCTCGGCCCCCACACCATCGCTCTCCTCCCTCTTGTCTCCACCTGACTTCTGATCGACTCTCTTGAAACCACCCTTCCAGTGCCTCTTCCGGGCCACGTCCCTCCACCTGTGCTACGAACCCTCACAGAATGTGCTGGTGCAAGTGATGTATATCCGTGGGGCCCCACCTTACCTCCCCAGAGGCAATCTTCTGATTGTGATCAGACCAGTCAAAGTGATGGGGTGTGTGGTCAGGGAGCGATGTCCTTCCTTGAGCTCAGTGGTCCCTGCACACAGCAAAGACGGTTTTCAGCCAAATGGACAGCAGTGGAGCCGCGGAGAGAAGTGGCTCGGATGTCGTTAAAATTTCATGTACTCCCGCTGCACGCAAAATGCAGTGGGGTGGGGGGAGAGACCAACCAGCCCCCGAGCCAATTTTTCAAAATGAATCAAGTCCACGGCTCCTTCCTGCCACAGCCACCCCCTCCCTCGGAGCTCTTAATACAAAGTCTGACAAGTGTAGAGCCACCTAATTAACTTGCCTATTGTCTCCTAAAAATACCTCTTCTCCTGGCTTTCCTTTGGCGAAAAGAGCAGAGTGGTAATCAGACGGAAAGGTCACATTATACCAAGAAATGGGACTGTGTTGGACTTGGGCCCGCACCCCCCACCCCGCTGCCCGGATGCGTGTCTTGAACGTGTTTCCTGTCTGCATCTCAATAACCGAGAAAGCAAGGTCGCCTTCAGAGAAACCCACTTGCTGCTGCCCCAGGGAAGCTTAGTGGAGGGACCCCTCTCCTAGCTGAAGGGTGGGGTTTTCCCAGCTGCCTTACACAGCAGAGGCTCTTACTCGACCACCTTGCTGCCTCCCTCCCTGCCCTCTCACGAGCACATGCAGGGATCCAGTTAACCAGAGTGAAGACACTGGCTCATTCTGGCAGGAGGAACATAGGTGGTTGTTTCCATTGGGATCCTTTGGGAAGCAGGTACCAAGACAGAGTTAGAAGGGCGAGGGGATTGTTGCTGGTCATGCCTGTGATCGTTCAACAGGAGAGGAAGCAGGATTGAGCAGGGTGAGCCTCAGACTGTGAGGTCTGGCACTGGGGATAAAGGGGAAGAAGACAGATTGAGGAGGGAACACGTGAGGCTTCCATGCAGCTCTGAGCATCTCGGCCAGCCCAACGCAGAGCTTCAGCGCAGCCTGCCTGTGGGAGGAGTCAGGCAGAAACGGCCAGCCCAGGACCTCCTGGTGCTCTGTCACCAGGGGCTGTCCCGGCAGTGAGTGTCCACAGCTCCAGTGCTTTGCTGTTAACTCTCTCAGGGGCTTGCCCCAAGGGCAAGGCTGAAGTCACCTCAGGATGCTGGCTTTGTCCGGTCCAGCCTCAGTCCTCCCCTCCATTCCTTTAAGCAGTTTACCCTGTATTCCCTGTTATAGGCAATGGAGCACCAGTAGCTCAGAGTGCGGGTTGCTTCCCCATTTCGGAGTAAGGGGCGGGGGAGTGTTCTGTAGCTGCAAGGACTTAGGGCTAGAGAGAGACTTTGCCATGCCCTGGGCTGGCGACCCTCGCCATTCCAACCCAAGTCACAAGAGGTGGGGAAGTAGACTAAGAAGGATTTCCCAATTTCCAATCTGACAGTTTCCAGTTATCATAAAGCCTCATCTCTATGGCCCACAAAAATCTGGGAAGCTCCAATAACCAGTTCCGTCTCCCTTTATTCTCAGGGTTTATATACATGAGTAGTAACATAAGCACACTAACCTCGTCAACAGTTACGGTACTGTAAACCAGGTTGGTGTCATCTTTGACCACCATCCCCACACCGTTCCTCCTGTAGAGGTAACTGTTGTCAGCTATTTAGTGTGACTCCTGCCACAGCCCTGCCCTCTACCCCCAACCCTTTTACGCACACCTAGCAATGGGAAAACTTGGAATCAAACCCAGGGCAGTTTGGTTTCAAAGTCTTTCCGTTTTACCTCTGTACATTTTCTCCTCCACCACGTGTCACTACTCTGTGAACCCAGGCTCTTAAATGATTTGCCAAGGAACATAAAGAAGTACTTACTGCATACCAGACTCTGTGCTAAGTACCTCAGTTAACCTTTGCAACAGCCCTGAAAGGAGGCAGTGCTGTTGGTCCCATTTTACAGACACAGACTGAGGCTCAAAAAGATTAAGTAAGTGGCCATAGAGCTAATGAGATAGGATTTGAACCTAGGTCTGTCTGTGCCCTTGACAAATATGACACCTTCCTCCCAGGAGGGCTTCCCTGATAGCTCAGTTAGTAAAGAATCCACCTGCAGTGCAGGAGACCCGAGTTCGATTCCCGGGTTGGGAAGATCCGCTGGAGAAGGGATAGGCTACCCACTCCGGTATTCTTGGGCTTCCCTCCTGGCTCAGCTGGTAAAAAATCTGCCTGCAATACAGGAGACCTGAGTTCGATCCCTGGGTTGGGAAGATCCTCTGGAGAAAGGAAAGGCTACCCACTCCAGCATTCTGGCCTGGAGAATTCCATGGACTGTATAGTCCATGGGGTCGCAAAGAGTTGGACACGACTGGGCGACTTTCACTTTACCCTCCCAGGACATAGCTGAAATTTAACCTCCCTCCAGCAAGTAGCAAGTGCATTGCTGAAATTGATTTCTTTTGCCAAACTTATGGAGGCACAAGCCTAGAAAAGATCACAGGCGGAGCCCTGTGCACGGGTCAAGCTCGACACAGGCTTGTCAAGACAGCAGACAGTGGCCCTGCTGGATGTGTGTGGAGATTCAGGCCCAGTGATGGAATCCTCCTTCCGAGTACGTGGTGGTGAGCCACTAATTAGTTGGTACGTTAATGTCAGTACCAACTGATGCTCAGCTCACAGCCAGCACATTCTGGGTGGATCTGGGACCAGCGCACATGGTCGTTAGATGACCAGTTTTGTTTAACAGTTCTCTATTCATTCTGGAAATCTCCAGCTCAGCCTGGCCAGGTTATACCGGACAGTGGCCAATTCTAGCATTGAAGGAGGAAAGAAAAAAAGAAAAATAGCTCCTGCCAAACCTTTTCTGGGAAGCTAAAAATAGCCTTTGCTGTGATGGCCACAGATCGTGAAACCCATATGCCAACATAATAGCCTTTTGTAAAATCACCCCATGTGGGGCTTCCTCCAAGCCACTCACAATTAAGCTTAAGTGGTGATATATAGGACGTCGTTTTTCAGGTGGAGAACACTCAAATGCTTTGTGGCCTGAGCTCTCAGAAAATGTTGGGAAGGCCAGGCTGAACTGAAGAAGAGCCAGGGCTAGCATCTGGAGCTGTTGGCAGTCCCTCCACCTTTGCTGAGTGTTGCCTGGGGACCCCCAGGACCCACAGCACTGTTCTGGGCTTCATGGGGGCACAGGAATAAAGAGAAAGCATGGCATAGCATGCCAAAGGTGGGTTAACATCTTGTGTTACAATTCTGTGAAACAGACACCGACTCCATGGACATGAGTTTGAGCAAACTCCAGGAAATAGAGAAGGACAGGGAAGTCTGGCATGCCGTAGTCTGCAGGACTGCAAAGAGTTGGACACAACTGAACAACAAATAATCATATAATGCCTGGTGCATAGTGAACCCTCAGTGAAATGTTATTTATACCCAGTTCTTCCTTGAAAGTAGCTATGGTGAAATGTGCAAACAGATCAGATGAAGATTTAATCACCACAGCAATGCACAGGAATTCACCTGCATATAGATGCAGATGGTAATTGACATGTGGAAGATGCTAGACCTTGAAAGGTGATGGCAGGTGTGAACTGACCCAGGGAGGCTACTGAAGGGGGTAATGATCCTCATGCCGTGACTTAAAAGTTAAGCAGGCAGGAGTCTGAACACTTTGCTTGGATATGAAGTAAAGCTACAGTTGAGAATATACAGCAGGTAGAATGCAGATGTGAATTAAATATAGATGTGCCGAAAGCAGACAAGTTGAAAGTCAAGCCCAACCCTGGTGGTCACTGAGCTGTCTGGGGATGCAGGCAGGAGGGTACTTCTGAAGTGCTCATAAATGGAATCTGATCGTGGAGTGGAACTGCAGGACGTCTAGTCCACCCCTCCCATACACACAGGTCCTAGGAGAGGGCCAGGTGTCTCAGAAGCACTTAGATTTCTAAGTACAGGCGCACCTCACTTTATTGCTCTTTGCGTTATTGTACTTCACAGGTATTGTAGTTTTTTACAAATTGAATGTTTCTAGCCACCCTGCTTTAAGACAAGTCTGCTGGCACCATTACATTTGCTCACTTTGTGTCTCTGTCACATTTTGGCAATACGTCAAACTTTTTCATCCTTACTGCATTTGTTATGGTGATCTGTGATCTGTGACCTCTGGTGTTACTATTGCAAAAATATTGCAAATCACTGAAGGTTTAGATGATGGTTAGCATTTTTTCTTAGCAGTAAAGTAATTTTTAGTTGAGGTGTGTGCCTTGTTTTTTTAAGACACTGCTGTTGCACACTTACAATATGAACACTGCTTTCACATCCACTGGGAAACCAAGAAATCATGTGACTTGCTTTACTGCAGTGGTCTGGAACAGAACCTGCACTATCTCTGAGGTGTCCTCTATTGGAACTGAATATTTTGGATGCCGTTTATTTCATATCCTTAAGGGGACAACCACAGTGGGTGGAAATGTCGTGTGCTGGCTCCAGCTCATCCAGGCTCCCAGAGCCTATTGTCCTCGTCTTCTCCCAGAAATCTGCATTCAGTGACATCTTGAAAGCAGCTTGAAATCAGTCATGGGGAAGTATTTACACCATAGGAATGGGCAGAGGCTTCAAGTCAAGGTTTTGTTTTGTTGTCTCCCTGGAGAACAGATTGTTTAATATTTATCAGCATTACTGGGTAGGAAACTCATATCAAGGAGGGATAATGATATGATGAGCTCATAAAATCTCAGAGTTGGAATGGATTTTAGATCTTCTCTTACCCAGCCTCAGATCTGGTGCTGGAATGCTTCTCCTGGAGGTTTCCCTGAGGGTAAGACAGGTGCCACTAACAGTGAGATGAGTTTTCTGTGTTGCACAGACTACAACATGAAATGACATAGTGGAAAAGGTCATCTTTTTTCAATTCTCCTCTGTCTTTTTGTATTATGCAGAAGAGAAAGTCTCAGTTTAGTGCTCGTTGAGTCTGTAACCCCTCTCTAACCCTTGTAACTCTCCCTTTTAACCAGAAGAGGGCAGGCCCCCCAAACTCAGAGCCTTGCGCAGACAACTGTGCAAGCTCTGATTGAATAACGTTATTTTGTTTCATCGCATTTACTTTTATGGTTGCCTTCTGTTTGAGACAGCCAGTAGCGACTTTCCACTTACAGGGCTGGTATCAAGTTTTCTTTTTACTGTGTTTTTAAATGAGCCCATTTAATTATTAAGTAATTAAGAATGCAGGTGGTGCAGAGAGATGACAAATAACCTGAAGGTGGTTTGCGAATGACCAAAGTATGAGGAACCCAGATGTACCCTAGATCAGGCAGACTTTACTTGAATACATCCCGTCGGGGAGGTCACCACTTCACAAGGCATCACTTTTGTCAACTGTCATCAGTGAGATGCCCCATTCAAATAAAACAGGATTGTTTTGTCTTCTTCCTTACCAGCATCATTTTAAAATTAAATATATTTTCTATACTGCTTTCTCATTGGACCAAACCCCATCTACTCCCTCCCTATCCTCAAGGTTTCCTGTTTCTACTCTTGCCCTATGTTTGGCTCAACTTTCAATAATTATCATGGACTTTCGAGCCTTAGCGGTGAATTGAGCTGTAATGTCCCTGAAGGTCTAATTCTGCCCTTGATGTGTCAACATTTCTCCTGTTAAAGCTATTCCACTTATACAGGAGGAACTGAGGTTGCAGGTACCCCGTGAAAGTGACAGGATAATGGGTTTCTATGCATATGGTGCCCGGAGTTACATCCTGCAGCTCCCGCTCTATGCCTTTCAGAAACCAGCTTCTCTGTGTGATGTCCTGACATTCAGACTCGGTGGTAGCTGACATGAGCTGCTGTAGGCTATGGCCCTGCTCAGTACCAGGAACCAGGCACCAAGCTGAGAGCTCTGCATGCAACCTCTCACCCGCACCTCACAGCAGTCCTACAGACATCAGCTATTCCCACCCCGTTCTCCACACAGTTAGCTGCAGGTCAGAGAGGTTAAGTCATTCTCTCAGAGTCACCCAGCCAGTGAGCACCAGAGCCCAGACCTCTGAGCAGATCTGTGAGCTGCACTCTTAGTCCCTGACGAGGAGTGCCCCTCTCAAACCCACAGACCTGCAGCAGGAGGTTGAAGCAGGTGACAAGGAGGGCTGTCCACGCTATAACCAGAAAGCCTCTGAGAAAAGGCCTGGAAGAGTGTGCCAGTGAGCACAGAGCAGGCAGGCTGTCTGCAGGCAGCTGGCACTGCCTCATGATCTTCCATCCTTATCGTTAGCTACCAAGAGTGTGCATGAGAGAGAGACGGAGGCAGAGACCCTGCTTAACCCTCGTCTAGACAAACGCACACCCTTCGTCCTCCTCAGCAACTTACAGCTGGTTTTCTGGTACTTCAGCCCAATTCTTTTTCTCTTGCCAATATTCAGTCATTAAGAAATATATAAGTGAACAAGCTCAGTAGCAGTCTGTTGTGTTTGACCACAGGCAGGGATGTGTATCTTCCAGCCCCCTTTTCAGCATCTACCCATGGAGCAGACATTGCCCACTGCCCTGCTGCATGCCAGGAAGCACAGTGGTCATCATGAGTCGGCGGGAAGCAGGACAGCCCCGTCTCTGCCCTCTGTGTGCCTCCCATCGAGTGCTCTCCACTATGGAGGGTGTGACATGGGAGGGCGACAGAGGTGCAGAGTGCTGTAGAAACACCTAGCCGCTGAGGGGGTAGAGGGAAAAGTGTTCTCTGCGAGCAGAATAGAGTCTGTGAAGGCTCTGAGGCCTGAGAAAGGAGGAGGGACTCCAAGAGGCCCAGGAGGGCCTGCACGGGAGGACTGGCCCTTCCTGTGTATTCAGTAAAGTGTGAAGGAGTGAGTGAATGCATGAGCAGAGAGGGTGAGGGGGAGCAGTGGGAGCTGGGCATGGAGAGGTGCACTCGGGTGGGCTACGAGGTCTCTGTTACAAAAATTTTGGCCTTGACCTTGACAGCAAGGGGAGGCCTTGGAAGCATTCTGAACAACAACACTATGATCATATTTGTGCTTCTCCAGAAATGCTGGGCCAGCGAGCTGTGACTGGCTCGCCTCTCACTCTCCAATTCCAATAGGAAATTTTCTTTCTCCCCTGGGCCATGAGGCAGGTGAAAATGTTCCAGCCCCATGGGAACTCTCTCTCCTCTCCCATGGGCCATTCCTCTGACAGTTGAATTCTGCACATGGAGGAACTGCTCCGGGCCAGCCTGTTAGCCGTGTTGTCAAAGCTCTTCTTGCGGGCATGGCTCTGGGTGGGGATGGCGCTAGACCCTACTCCTGGGTTGCTGAACCAGCTAGCACACTGTGTATGTGCTTTGATTTTGTTTTCTGCAAAAGCAGAGCCTAAGACAAGGACTTGGGGGCAGGGAGATTATTTGGAAGGTGATTCCTGGAGGAAGGAATTGAGGAGTGGGGGACAGTGAGAAAATGATGACAGACCCACGCAGGGGCCCACTTTGGGGAACCCTCAGGGCAACCAGTGCAGAGGAATGGCCAGAGCCTTCATCCACTTGCCTCATCCACTTGCCTCATCCACCGTGGGTTGGGGGTTGTCCCACAGGTGTTAACTCTGAATGTGTTGAATCTGGTCTGAATTTGGTGTGAATCTGCATTGTGGGCTCAGCTGGCTCCTGGGGCTGTAGAGAGAGGGCCTGAAGCAGAAATGAGGACGGGCAGGTGCTGGAGGTGGGGCAGTGTCGCTGTGCAGGGGAATTGTCCCCACCGCAGCAGCTGAAGTGGAGGACGGCCCAGGGGATGGAGTGTGTCCCACCAAGTAACACTTACCAGGCATTTCCCATGTGCGACCTACGTTAACCACGTTCAGACATCCCTGGACTCATTCAGCCCACCCAAAAATACCATGAGGGAAATCTTACGACTCCCATTTGCCAGATGAAGACATGAGGCTTAGAGAAATTATGTAATTATGTGACTTGCTGAAGGCCACAGGTCTGGAGGTGGTTTCACGAATAACAGTTTAAATCCAAATCTGCTTTTGCCAGCACAGCATCTCCTTATGGCAGTTCTAGAGAAGTCATTCTGGCTCCAGCCACATTCCCTGTTTCCACATACCACGTGGGCCCTCCCTCCATGGCATAGATGATTGGACCAAAGGACAGCGTCTGATACAAGCTGCACCAATCAGGTTTGGTGGGAATTTGGACTTTGGATACTGATCCAGGTGGCCACAGAGTAAGGAGATGAGAAACGTTGGGACTGGAAGCACCAGTTTGGCACCGCTATTATGGGCTCTGTAAAAAGGGAGCAGAGGGAGCCAGGATGCAGAGAGAGAGAATAAAGCAGCAGACGTGCAGAGAAATAGCACATGTGAGGGCCCACGTCTGTTTTGACGAGCTCAAGAGACAGAGCAAGTAGCTGAGCCTTCCCGCTCATTGGATTCCATTTCCCCCCCACCACTGGCGTTGGATGAATGTGTTTCGGGTTCTTCCAACCACAGATTCCTCCAATAAAATGCAATCTAAAAATGACAAGCACTATCAAGAGGGCATGTTTGTGAGATGCGCGAGTATGTTATGGGCAGATGAGAAGATGAGGGGTGTCCATAGGTTTTTGCATCATATCTTTGTCTGGCCTCTTTAAAGAGACAAAGCAAAGACGGTGTTCAGACAAGCGAGAGAAATGGGAGAGAGGTGTCAAACACATGGCTGCAGGATGAACGACGCTTCACTGGGGGTCCAGCATCTGATTCTTACATAAAGGACCGCAGCTCAGGCCTCCTCTCCAACTCCTGCTTTACCACTAATAAAAGCAGCTGATGGGTTCTACATCCGGCAAATCCCACTCTGTTTTTCACCCCTCTGTTGGCTGCAGTGTAAGACAATTCGAGAAGAAATTAATACTCGGAGTCGGTGTCAGCCCTGCCGACAGCAGATCAAGGCTGAAAGACAAATTGCTCATTACAGTTCAGGGAGCCGGAGCTGGGAGGAGACAGCCGAACCGTCCCCTGCCAGCTCCAGGCAGCTCCCACCAGTGACTGACTCCAGCCCAGGACTCGCCCTGGCTTCTGCCTGCCTTGTGAGGTTTGTGCAGGAACAGTGACTGACTCCAGCCCAGGACTTGCCCTGGCTTCTGCTTGCCTTGTGAGGTTTGTGCAGGGGGTTGCAGGGGGCTGACTCTGGGCAAGCAGCCTGTTAGGACTTCCTTGGGGGTCCCTCATCAGCTCTGTTTGTATCATGTCACCAGCGTGACACAAGCCAGAGTTCTAGAAAAGCTGCCTGTCCTGGGCCATCGCGGTGGCCCTGGCTGACAGCAAAGCCAACAGGAAGACAGAGGGACCTGGGAACAAGGAGACATCAAACATAGACACAGTCCCCACTGTCTCCCCTCACCTCGCATGCTCTAACACTCTCTNAAGGGGAGGCGGCTTCTCTGTGGGCCTCCTTAGGGAAGGGGGCTGCCCTGCCGCACCAGGAGGAGCCCCCCACAATGTCTGCAAACCGCCGGGCCTCATGGCCCCGGCCTGTGCCCCCGAGGGGCGGCCCCGTGGCTCTCTGCTGTCTCTGGAGGGACACAGGCCAGAGCTGCACCTGGCCTCTTGGTGGCCGGCCGGCTGGGCAGGGCAGACATCTCCCCGCCTTGGCTTGGGGACGGCCCCACCCCTGCGGTAGGAAAGCGTGGCACACACTGTACACGGAGCCGAAAGCACCTTAGGGAAGCCTTGTTCCCACTTCACAGGCAGGAGGCTGAAGCCTCCAGCCGAAGGGACATTCATTCCTGAGGACACGGTCCCCCGGGGGCAACACCTGCAGGGAGGGGTCTCCAGGCCCTTGGGCTGCCTCTTGGTCTTGACCCCCCCAGCAGCGCCCCGAGAAGAAATGCCTTCTCCACCCCAAAACCCAGCCGGCTCTCTGGGGCTTCATCTCCGGCCTGGACTTGGCCTCACGCTCGTGGACCGTGGGGTGCCCAGGGCGATCTCTCTCTCGGAGGCAGGAGTGAGGTTAGTGGTTAGTCCAAAGAGGGGCGGCGGGGGCCAAGGGCACCGTCACAGCCAGCTCGGGTGCAGCTCCCAGGCTGGCCTGTCCTGGAGGCAAAGGGAACGGGGAAGGGGGTGCCAACCGGCCTGCAGCCCCGCCTGCCCTAGAGATGACAGATGTGGTTAGTGCAAAGAGCGAACCGGGTAGAGCTGCCGAGTCTCCA
>SJYV01051764.1:56573-108664 GCA_006410875.1 Neotragus pygmaeus
ATGTGAGAGTTGGACTGTGAAGAAAGCTGAGCGCCAAAGAATTGATGCTTTTGAACTGTGGTGTTGGAGAAGACTCTTGAGAGGCCCTTGGACTGCACGGGCATCCAACCAGTCCATTCTGAAGGAGATCAGCCCTGGGATTTCTTTGGAAGGAATGATGCTAAAGCTGAAACTCCAATACTTTGGCCACCTCATGCGAAGAGTTGACTCATTGGAAAAGACTCTGGTGCTGGGAGGGATTGGGGGCAGGAGGAAAAGGGGACGACCGAGGATGAGATGGCTGGATGGCATCACCGACTCGATGGACATGAGTCTGAGTGAACTCTGGGCGTTGGTGATGGACAGGGAGGCCTGGCATGCTGCGATTCATGGGGTCGCGAAGAGTCGGACACAACTGAGCAACTGAACTGAACTGATCTGGTAGCTGATTCACAGTGTTGTGATAGTCTCAGGTGAACACGAATGTATGAATTCTGGAGCCCTAAAGTGGGGACCGGCTCTTGGTTTTTCCTGGTGCTTTGTCAAAGCCTCACTGCTATCTTCTTTATTCAGTTATAGCACAGTTGTTGGAAACTGGTCAGCAGGACTGTCCCTGCCACCTCATCCTTTCCTGCTGAGCAGAACTCCACATCACCCCCACTGCCAGCCCTTTATTTCAGAGACAACAGCTAAGACTCAGTCTGAAAAGTTTTGCTTTTCTCTCTCGCTGGGAATGGGGTGGGGTAGGAAATAAGTGAAACAATTAGAGAAGCATCCTTTTTAATTTCCAGAAAATCAAATATTCCCTCCACCATTCCTTCCTTTGACACCCGTCGGCCAGACCTCGTCTCCTATGCTAGCACTGGTGGTGCTACTTGGCCTAGAAAGCGTGGGGCAGTCGCAGGAGCAACAGAGCGAGTCAGTCTAGGGAGACTTGGTGCAGTGGCAGCAGAGGCACGAAGCTTCCGGAACAGCCATTCTAGGGCTGTTGGGCGTGATGGGTGGCGGCATTCCACCCTGGAGACCATGCAGGGTTCTCCCTGCAGCATTTTGTAGGAATGACACTGTCAGAGAAGACAGTACCTTCCTAGCAGGATGACAGCAACCTTGAGACAAATGGTGCCCAACCCAGGAAACGGGGCCCGACCAACATAGGCCACAACGAAGGCAGTCATGACATAGCCCAGGCCCACAACACTGTCATGACCATCTGAGCATCCCAGGAATGCTCTTGCCTGTGGAAAGTCAAATTCACATGGTGCTGAGCGGCTGCAGGAGGAGGGCTGGTGCAGGGCGACACAGGCTGGATCTTTATGTAGAGAATTCTCCAGAATCACGTGGACAGCAACCCACCCACTGCCCTTTCTCTCCCTTTCCTCCTCTCTCTCTTTCTGTGTCTCTTACACACACACACACACACACACACACACACCCCAACACAAATGATGCAGCCCTGGGGACTTCCCTGGTTGTCCAGGGGTTAAGACTCCATGCTTCCAGGGACCCCTGGTTCCATCCCTGGTCAGGGAACTTAAAATCTCACATACCAGACAGCAAAACCAAAAAAAAAAAGCCTGCATACAAATGATGCAGTCCTTCCACCTCCCAAACCCAGTCCCACAGAGCTTTGTTTATACTGGCATTACCCACTGGACAAGCAGCTTTTGATTAAAAACAGTGAACTCTGCCCAAGTAATTGTGGTGCATACAAGGTAAACATTTGAGGGCCTGAAAAGAAGTTCCTCTTTGTTCCTAGGAAGCCTGAAATCGTGGTTTAAGGGGAAAAAAAAGACTTCTGGATTGCATGGTCTGAACAAAAGTTACATTCTGCCACATTTTTCGATAATGAGCATATGGGATGTTTTCTGGACTTTAATTTTAATGGCAGAGGTCATAAATAAAATTCACTATTGCCGGAAAAAGCATTAAAAAAGTAGAAGTCTCTTATAAGTATCACCTTCTGTCTGTCTCCAGCTGGAGATCAATATTTTTATGTATGTGGTGTGGCTACCTCCATCCACTTTCTCTATAGGTATGACTGTAAATATTTATGAATCTTTACACAGATTTTGTTTTGAGATTATTTTGCCTGTCATAAATGGGGTTCTCCCATATGTGTATTTTCAGAACTTTTTAAAACTTAAGAATGTATCTTGGAGATCTTTGCATAGTGTATCCAGAGCATAAAGACTAACTTTATTGTTTTTATTGGCTGCCTGGAATTCGGTAGTGTTACCGACCCATAATTTATTTCCCCAGGTCCCTCCTGAAGCACACTCTTGTTACTCCTAATATGTCATCATGGTACGTGGTGCTAACAATAAAATGCTGTTGCATTGACTATCTGTACATATGAGCCACTATTTCTATATGCAAGAGGCAGTTATATCAATTAAGATACTCTAGGCTTCAAGGAAAAGAAGACTCAAATGGCCCAACAACAAGGGCTTTATTTTCTCATGTTCATGAGAAGTCAGATGAGGGTCAGTTCCAAAGATGGTTAATTCAGGGGTAGGAAGCCATCATTGTGGACCCAGGTGCTTTCTCTGCCACCCGTAGTGAGTTGGGAATCCCTCCCTCATAGTCACAGGATGGCTGGAGATGGCCTCGGTGACATGTGCAGCCATATCTTCAGCTCCCTCTGGTCCCACACACACCAGTTGCTGGTGAGGGAAATGGAGCCACTATGACTGGCCTGGACCATTACGACTGTTCCTCAGGGGCTTGGAAGAAGAAAGGAGAGAAAATGGATTTTATTAATCAATTCCCTGATAGCTAAGTTGGTAAAGAATCCACCTGCAATACAGGAGAGCTGGGTTCAATCCCTGGGTTGGGAAGATCCCCTGGAGAAGGGAAAGGCTACCCACTCCAGTATTCTGGCCTGGAGAATTCCATGAACTACAGTCCATGGGGTCGCAAAGAGTTGGACACGACTGAGCAGCTTTCACTTTCACTCTCCAGAAAACACATTCCAGCTTGCAGCCTGCCAGTGGTACTGAGTACAATTTCCCCACATACTCACCTGCTCTAAATAAGATGTTTAAACTTTTGCCAGTATGATGGTCAGAGAGAGTATCTCATCATGGTCTTCCTGCATTTACCTGATTCCTAATTGATGGTCAGATGTCTCTATACTTGTGATCCATTTGTGTTTTCTTTTCCGAGGATTGCCTTTTTGAATCACTTATTTTCTACCAGATAGTGTGCTGTGTTTTTCTTGATTTGCAGCAGTATGACATATAGATTCTGAACACACACAATCAAGCAATTTTAAAAGGTTGTTAAGAATGAAGAACACTTAGATCATCTATCTCTGTTCTTCCTTGGATTCTCAAGGGTTTCTATAACAGTTCACAAAACAAAGGAAGAAATCCCATTTCAAAGAAAAGGTTATGATGACATGCTTTCCAAACTCTGTGCTTCAGAACAGAAATGCCTTGACAGATGTTAAAATGTGATTTTTAAACACCACATTAAAAAAAAAAAAAACTACCTTCAGAGTCTCACAATTCACCGATAGCATAGGGACCAGCTCTGTTCTGACCATGACTGCTTCTGAGCTCTGTGACCCGAGGCCCATCACTTCACCTCTCTGAGCCTTGTTTTACTTACGGTCAGAAGGCCTCACATGGCTGGTGGGGAGGGTAGCAGGCACATTAGTGTTCTCCATCTCCCCTTGTCTCTTCCCAGGCTCACACACATCCACGACTTCCTACAGCAGCATCTCTGGCTCTCTGTCTTGGGTCTGGGGCAGTCCAGAAGGGGCAGGAAGGTGATGCCCTCCAGAGCAGCCCCCCTCTAGTGGCAGACCAATGTCTGTGGATAAGTCCCCGGTTGCACTGCCCTGAGTTACAACAACTCCAAGGCCCATTCTGTGTCAGGAGTTGACAGACAACATCTCTGCAGCTGAATCCAGCCCATTGCCTGCTGTTATGAGTACAGTTTCATTGGAAAACAGTGACACCCACTAGCTGACACAGGACACACATTGCCTGTGACGGCTCTCCTATGTCATGTTATGTGATAGACCGCATACCCTGCAAAACCTAAAGTAGCTACTGTGTGGTCCTTTCCAGACAAGTTTGCTGAACCCTACTCTG
The DNA here is from genome assembly GCA_006410875.1 of Neotragus pygmaeus. Taxonomy (NCBI): domain Eukaryota; kingdom Metazoa; phylum Chordata; class Mammalia; order Artiodactyla; family Bovidae; genus Neotragus; species Neotragus pygmaeus. The sequence continues at coordinate 60,653 of SJYV01051764.1, forward strand.
TCCTGTCCCCCATTGGTCCCAGCAGGATGAACCCTGGGTGGCCACAGAGGTAACCTGCTTTCTCATTACAGGCTCTCTTCTCCCTCACTGTGTGTTCTGGGGTCTCCTTCCAAATATGCAGCTTGTGCTCATAAAGTGGCAGTGACCTAGGCAGACTTGGAAAACAAGTAGATTAGAATGGAAAAAGGAAGGGCATTACAGACAAGAGTAGGTCTGAGATCCAGGTCCAGTGCATCTTGGGGGAGTGGAGTCTTCCACCTCTCATCATTTCCGTAACTCTCTCTCTCTCTCTCTCTCTCACACACACACACACACACACAAGCAGGCACACACATACAGTGAGCTTGCTGCTTGTTTGGGACAGTGGTGGTGTTCCCATTCGTGTTAGGGGCTGGGGGCTTGCAAACTAAATGGAAAATGCGAATAAAAATGTGAAGATGCTTTTCTCTTTGTACTAAGGAGAACATCCCAATCCCTGCCTGGTAAGTGGCCACATGCATGAATTAGACTCTCCATAGAGAAACGCCTCTGTTTAGTCTGTGACTATACTTATTTTCATAAGTGTAAGATAAACGAGTCATCAAACACCTCTGCTCTAAGGGAAGGGGGCTCTTGATATATCACCGTTACACGCACTGTTGCAGTAATGCTGGTTTCTATTCAAGGGACAAGGCTATAGTGTCTTAAACACGCTCAACATCCTCCTACCTCCAAACACCTGCACAAGCTGCTTCTGCTACCAGAACACTCCCTCACTAAAGACACTTTTATCACTGCTTGGATTTCAGTTTAAACACCACCTCCCCCAAGGAACCTTCCCTAATTCTCCCTCCAAGTAACACTGTTTGCTGTGCTTACAAGGCTTTTCCATTGTGGTACTTACTTACCATAGTAACTAAATCAATGTTTGTGTAATATCTTTGTCTCCTAACAAGACTATAAGCTTCATGGGTATATAAGCTTCTTTTGAGTATCTACCCAGAAGCGGAATTGCAGGATCATGCGGTAATTCTGGATTTAACTTTTTTTAGGGAGCCATCGTATGTTTTCCACAGCAGCTGTTCCAGTGTGTGTTCTGTCGAGGTACTTTCAGGATTTATAGATACTCTGAGCTATAAACCTGAGTTCTTGGATAGTAACCATCAAAGTGTTGGAATGCCAGACAACAGATCAGTGCTTCAGGCTTGGATGAAAGTGCTGGAGCTTGGAATCTAATCTCAGACTGATCTGAGATTGGAGTATCAAATCCCAGACTTCATAGCTGTGTGGCTTTGGGCAAGTTACTTAACTATTTGGAGTCCTGGTTTCCGCCTCTGTACAAGGACAACAGTAAGAATCCTGACTCAAAAGGCTGTTGTGGATGTCCTGTTGGAGAGTGAGTGTAAAGCATGTGGTGTGGGCTCCGGCGTGCGGCACGAGTCAGCACGCGAGAGCCATCATCTTTGTTTCTACTGTTGCTGTGGTTGATACCCCTCGAGAAAGCTAAGAATGTTGACATGTAGATTGAAGGGGCCTTTCTGCATTAGAATAAGTGAAGGTCTGGTGTCTTTTTCTTCCTCCTGAACCCTGGGAAATTGCTCGGCCTGGGGTTGCCACCCCTGGAAGCCTTTGACCGTGGGGTCCCACAACAGTGTGCCAGTGGGTGGCTCAAAACCTGTGTGGTCTCCTGCTTCTCTCCGCTGCAGGGCACAGCATTGCAAAAGGCAGAGGCCAAAGCTCAGGACAGCGCCCTGGAAATCCTGAGAAATCTGTGACTTCAGGGACAGCTAACCCAAGCCCTCTGGGTCACCCGTGACACAAACGCTTCCAGAGAAACTTGATCAAAATGAGGAATTTTCCTAGAATAGAGATGTCCTGTAGTTCAGTGGCAGAAGGTACAGTGGGGCATCTTAAGAGTGGTCCCAGGACCTAAGTTTCCTCCCAGCCCTTCAAAGGCCTCTCGCCACATCCAGTGTCTGCAGACGAGTATACATGGAGGAAGGTAGCTGCTCCCAGAGACCTCACTTCTCTGAGAACTACCTTCTGCTGGACTGCATCCAGCTTGCCGTGACACAGCTCCACCCTCTTTGTCCAGCTGTGAGCAGGGGTGGACACATGACCCCAGCCAGGCCAATCAGATTCTTCCTTGGGAATTTGGAATCGAGGCTGATTAGTCTTGGCAGAATGGTGATCACAGTGGTTCTCCTTACCTTATGGGATGGTGGTAAGAACTGGATAGGGAAATCCAGGCCAAGTTCAGCTCAATATAGCAAGCACTCAGTAAAGTATGACTGATATTATCCTTGTCATCCCTAAAACCAAGCTCTGTAGCACACAGCCTGGGACATAATGGTGCTCAGTAAATATTTTGGGATGAATGGATGAATCAGTCAGTCAACAAGAGAATGCCACAGACACAGCCACCCATGCTCTTTAATGACGCTCAGTTACAACACATAGACTGCACGTTTGTGCAGAATCTCTCTCTCCCAGATACTTGACTTTGTCTCCTAAAGAAAACCAAGCTGAACACCCCACAACCCCAGACCTCATGGTGTGAGATGCAGGTGCTGTGTAAGAGTTTTGAGGGTTGCCAGGTGCCAATGATACATTTTATGGGTCATTAAACCTCTAGTTAGACACACTCATACACGTGTATTCGTTGAAATGCGATTTGGGCCATTTCAAAGATTAGGCTCATAGTGCAGGAAATATGGGTTATGTTTTCCCTTGACACAGAGGAGGGGGAAATGCGTTCCGCAATAGTGTTGAAGATTCCACAGCACATTTCTCATTTTATAGTTCCTGCAGTCATTCTCTGTCTCCGCCAAATGATTCCTTGCTCTGCTTCCCCTACTCCCAAATAGTATTTATTTTGTCTCAGTCTCCACCTACACCACGGACTCAAAAATGTACATCCTGGAGATTTGTACCTGCACTGAAATCGGGAGAATGTTTATACTTTTAAAACGTAGCTGCAGTAAGCGACTTTGGAAAGGTACCTTGAACAAACACAAACATGGTAAATCAACTCACCTTCAGAGAGGCAAGTCATAGGGAAAGTGTTGCAGATGGAATTTTCTCCCGGTGGTTTAGGACAGAGCCTTCAGAGTGGTGCCTGGGTTCCCACCTGGGCAGATTTCAGGGAGGAGAGAAACCTGAGTCGGGTAGCTCCCTGCTCCTGTGTGGCATCTTCAGCAAAGGGATCCAGCAAGGAAATGAGGGCTCATTTCACGGAACTCCCCTCAGAGGTGCAGACAGGATAACAGAGGGGCAGATGGCCTTTCTGGTCCAGTCAGACTGCAATGAAGCCATCAGACATCAACAAGTACCTTCAGGAAGAGAGTGTTCGCACACCTTCTTTGATCTCAAAAAACAGTGTTTAACAGCCCTGAATATCTCGAGTTGAAACATTTTTTTAGCCACCAAGATCCTAGAAGGATGACAGACCCTTTATAGGGCCTCAGGAAATATTTGTTAAGTTAATAATACTCCTTCCAGACCAAAAAAGAGAGTGAGAGATGCCATTCACCAACATTGCCACAGGCCAGGCGCTTCACGTACAGTGTCTCGTGGCCACAACCGCACCGCAAGGCAGGCTTGCTATGAGCTTCTTCACCAGGTCAGAGGTGAGAACAGAGGATAGAAGGCTTGTCCAGGCTCACGCCACCCAGCAGTAGAAGACCGAGGATTTGAAGCCAATTCCAGCCTCTTGCTGATGTCCACACTCTGGCCACTTGTCCCCTCCGCTTTGGCTTCATAAGTGCATCTCCTCTGGCTCAGTCTGTCTGTCATGAAGCAGGGGATGACTCGTGATGAGAGGGGTCCATGCACTTAGCATCCACCCACCATGTTATAGTCCATGTGAGGACCACACTCCTTGCTGCTTGCCTCCAGACAGACCCCGCCCTCGACAAAGGTACTTTCCACAGGCACCCAGAATGGGAAGGCTTCTGGCTCTACAGAAAACGGTACTTCTCTTGGGTGACCCCATCATGGTGCACATGGCAACGAGGGCAACTGGCCTCCCCAAGACTGATTAGGAAAAGTTATTATCTTGACCCTTCATGTCCTGGTCATCTTTGCATATATTCTGCCACCTCTCACTGTCACATACCCTATTCAATGGTATCAGTTCCCTCCATCTTTCATTATCCATTCCAAAGAGTTATTTAGTCAATCAGCAAACATGTATCAATCCCTTACAAAGATAAGACCATCTGATCTCAGAGCACACAACTAGTTTAAGCGTGGCTGCATCAAACAAAGGACATTAGTGTGTGAACTCAATGTTCAAGGGAGGGAGGCTTTATGCTGTGGGAACAAAGAGAAATACAACTAGCTTGGCCAGTCGAAGGAGAATAGAAGAAGAGGGTGTGCTGGGGAAGGCTTCATGGTGGTGGTGATATTTGAATTGGGCCTGGAAGGATGAACAGGAGTGTTCCAAGTGGGAGAGGAGAGGAAGGGCCTCTCCTGCAGGAGACATGACATGTCCCAGGAGTACGCACGTTTCTGAGGTGTTTAGACGGGAGTACGGGGTGTGTGTACCAGCAGATGCAGCCATGAGAGACTTGATGGAGTAACCCCAAAGAACTGGGACTCTGCTTTGAGGCCACTGAGGAGAGTGGTAGAGACATTTGTTTTATGGAAAGATGGTGGGTAGTTTCCTAGAGCCACTGTAACAAATTATCGCAAACTTCAAATGATAGAAGTTGGTTCTCTCTCAGTTCAGGAATTCAGAAGCTCAAAATATAGGCCCGTTGGGCAAGCTTGGTTCCTTGTGGAGGCTCACTCCTGGCTTCTCGCTACCAGCCCCTGCTGACCTCTGGCAGTTCTCAGTGTCCCCTGGGTTGTAGATGGTTCCCTTCAGCCCCACCTCCATCTCCATATGGCCTCCTCTGCTGTCCTCTCCTCTTCTTAGAAGAACACAAGTCATTGGATATAGGGCCCACGCACATCCAGTATGCATGCATGTGTGTGTATGTGCGCACACACTAAGTAACTTTAGTCGTGTCCAACTCTTGGTGACCCAGTGAACTGTAGCCTGCCAGGCTCCTCTGTCCATGGGATTCTCCAGGCAAGAATACTGGAGTAGGTTGCTTTGCCCTCCTCCAGGGGAATCTTCCCTATACAGGGATTGAACCCGCATCTCTTATATCTAACCCGCATTGGCAGGCAGGGTCTTCACCACTAGTGCCACCTGGGAAGCCCTCATCCAGTAAGACTTTATCTTAACTAATTGCATCTGCAAAGACCCTCTTTCTGAATAAGGTCTCATTGTGAAGTTTCACATGGGTGTAAATTTTGGGGATGATGCTGTTAAACCCACTGTATGTAGATCATAAAGAGGCAGGAATGTCAGTGGGAGCCTGCAGGACTAGCTGGGAAGCCAGTTCTGCAAAGAGAGCATGGGACCTGGATGTGGCAGCAGCAGAAGGACCCACCGCCACCCAGGGGACTTGCTCACGTGGATCTGTGACCTCGGGGAAGGGACACGTAATGACACAGCAAGCCCCATGGAAGGGACCTTAAAGGCCAAATCACCCGCTTTTCCTCTTGTTTACTGAGAGGCGTGGTCACAGATGCCATTACCTGGTGGAACCAGCATCAAGCCAGACAGTTTGTCTCAAGGATCCATCTCTATTCTTAAGATTGTTTTAATGCACACTCGCTCTTCCTAGTAAGGTCTCATTTTGACAGGGCCTTGAGCTGAGAAGCTTATTGGCAGAGCTCATAATCGTCTTAATAGCCAGCATTTACAGAGCACATGTTAAATGCCAGGTGCTATGTGAAATGCCTTGAATTCGTTAGCTGTGATTCTCACAACATCCCTAAAAAGAAAAGCCGTATTATGGATGTCCTCCTTTTACACATGAGGACACTGATTCTCCAAGAGGTTATAACTTGCCCAGGGTCACACAGCAATGAATTGGAATCCAGGGCCAAGTGATGCCAAAGGCAGTTTCTAAGCAAATAATAATAATAATTTTAGAGACTTGCCTGGTGGTCTGGTGGTGAAGACTTCACCTTGCAATGCAGGAGGTGCAGGTTCAATCCCTGGTCAGGGACCTAAGATCATGCATTATGGCCAAAAAGCCAAAACATAACACAGAAGGAATATTGTAACAAATTCAATACAGACTTTAAAAATGGTCCGCATTAAAAAAAAAAAGTCTTAAAAATGATAATTTTAAAATGCCTCCATTAAAAAGTATATATATATATAATCCTATAATCCTATATATATGGGATTGCTGGAACGGGGTATGGAAATTTCATCAGTTCAAGTAGTCCCAATTTATCCCACTCCCAGAGAAAGTCTCCGTGTCCCTAGCATGGGATAAAGAACCAGCTCTGGCCTGGATGACAAACTGGGGTCATCCCCCCAGCCTGCAGGGGACTTAAACGAGATGCACACAAGACCCAGAAGGGCATCCGTCTGTCAAGTGAGGGGCCGGGGCTCCAACTTAATTAATGCCCTTCTCCCTGCCAACATTTCTTTTGCCCTCCCATCTGTTCGAAGAAAGCCTTTTCCTCTCTGGGAATTAAGGGACCTTTTCGGTTCCAGCTTATTCAGAATAAAGTTGCTTGGAAGAAGTGCCCAATTTCTTTTTTTCCTTTGAGCCTGACATGCAGAGCCAGCTGTTGAATCAGGAAACTCTGCCAAGAGAGGCTGCCATGCCCACATCTCATCTGGTATCTGCTTGGATGGGTTTTTGCTCCTCCCTGCCATTTAAAAAAAAAATTCTTGTAGGGTTTTTCCACTTAATTANCATTATTACCACATTAATAATCATATTTTAAAATTACTAAAATTCTCTCCCTGAGGAATAAACCGATTTCTCTCAAATTACAAATGTGTGCAATAGTCATCTCCCCACTCGGCAAGTTAGTTAGATAGAAGCATTTTCCACTGAATTCTATAATACAAATTTATCCCAAAGGCAACAGAAGAGATGATCTGTGATGAGAGCCAAAGAACTTTTAGATAAGTGAGTTCAAAGACTAAGTAAGATGGGATGGCTTTCTTATTTTATTAATAAAATTTAGTGTTTCTAAGTAAGGCAAATAGGAAATTATCCCTTATCTCTTGCCATCATCACTCACATTTGGGTGTGGAGAAATATTTTATCTGTGTTTTCGGCTACTGTTAACTTGATGCATTAACGTTTGCCTTGCATGTATTTGCTGGACTTGCTTGTTCTGCAAAGCCCCAGGCCATGCTGAGTCCGCCTGCCTTGCATCCTGCCACCCACATCACCCCTGGCCCCTCTTTAGAGGTTTTCCTCCTAAGGCTCATTTTTCAAATGTAAACTAACTTGTCCAGAACCCACACACCAAATACTTCCTTTAAGGACTTCACACTCCAGGCCACTATCACCCTGCTCTCATCACTCCAGAGCCAGGTACCAGACAAGTAGGGTCCATCCCTGTGTCCCAGGGCATGCATGAGTGATAAGGTGCTTCAGTCATGTCTAACTCTTTGTGACCCTGTGGATTGCAACCCACCAGGCTCCTTTGTCCAAGGGATTCTGCAGGCAGCAATACTGGAGTGGGTTTCAATGCCCTCCTCTGGGGGACCTTCCTGACCCAGGGATCGAAACGGTGAGCCCATTGAAATTATCCAACCAGCCAACCCTAAGCCTGCTTGCTCTACCTCATCCATAGCTTCCTGAGGAAATCACAATAAAGGCCCTTGCCTATGCTTTTTCACCTGCTCCCTCTGCCTCATGACCAACCTTGGTACTTCCCATGTAGCCTCCCACGTCATAGTGTAGTTCTTGGGATCTCTGAGTATAGTTACTGTCTTTTCAATGGCAATTATCTCCTGAGCTGTTGGACTTACTACTTAAAAAATAAGAAAAGTAGTTTGGCAGGCACCAACACAATTCTCTAAAGCATTTATCCTTTAATTTAAAAAAAATGAAAAAAAAAAACTGTATTAAGGGCAGAAAAGAGCTGAGCTGGTACAGTCTGCTAGTGAGAGTATCTGGTCAGGGAGAATGGGCTGGCAAGAGTGACATACTGCATGAATCATCTTCAAGACCATTGTAAGTTCCAGAACGTGTCCTGAAACATCACAGAACTGAGCAAGTGGCAAAATCTCACGTGCCTTGGCAAGGTGATTCAGTTCATTTCAATTGCTCAGTTGTGTCCAGCTCTTTGTGACTGCATGGACTGCAGCACACCAGGCCTCCCTGTCTATAACCAGCTCCCAGAGTTTACCCAAACTCATGTCCATTGAGTGAGTGATGCCATCCAACCATCTCATCTTCTGTTGTCCCCTTCTTCTCCCACCTTCAATCTTTCTCAGCATCAAGGTCTTTTCCAATGAGTCAGTTCTTCACATCAAGTGGCCAAAATATTGGAGTTTCAGCTTCAACATCAGTCCTTCCNGGAAGAGGAGCATTTATATATCAGTAGAGAAAGAAAGAAAAGGAAACCCAACGTTATTATGTGCCTACTATATACTGGTCCTTTCCATATATATTATTTATATTTTCATGACAACCCTAAGGTTGTTCATTATCATCTACATTTTGTTGTTTACTCACCAGTGACCATCCCAGCTGAGTGGTCTAACACAGTGTTTCTCCAGCTTGGGCGTAAGAATCCCCAAGAGTGCCCGATGGGGATTCCTGGACCCCACCCTACCCCCAGGTCCTGATTCACTTGTATGTGGCCCATGAATATACACTCTCAAGTGATGCTAATGGTGTTGGTCCATGGGCCACCGCTTGAGCAGCACAGGTCTAGTCACGGCAATTTTACCTAGGTCCGATGGGTCCGAATGATGGGCCAGCCTGAGCCCATTTGGGCCAAGGAGACATGAAAGTAGATTTGTCCGGGGCTTCTGGGAAAGAAGCCTTGACCCTACTGGCTACCAGCAGTCATTTTACAGGCACATGAGGAGGATGTCTAAGGGTGAAGCTGATTCTGTGGGCAGCCTACTCTATGGGAAGCTCAGTGAAACAACAGAACATCAAGGCCAGCCCTGAATTCTACTCTGGAGTCCTTACATGAAGTAGGAAATTTCCTTATTGCTTATGCAAGGGTGGTTGGAGTTGCCTGTTGCTTTGAGCTCAGAGCATCCTAATAGATAATAGGTCATATCATTGTCATTCTCAGATGAAGAGAGGTAGGTTCAGTCCAAGCCCAAGGTCACTCAGCCAGGGACCCAGGTCTGTGTGATGCCAATTTGCTATACTTTCTGGTGTACACTTTCTTATACTTTCTCTCCAGTACCTGATATGACTCCCCATCTGGCCCAAGTATTTGGGGCCAGACCCACTGAATCTCCCATCACCAAGAGGTTCAGGATTCCATCCACCCATCTGTCCATCCAGCTTCCACCCAGTCATCAAGTCACCCTTCCCTTCACCTAGTGATTATCATGTGCTTGGTGCACATCAAACTCTGTGCTCAATGCTTGTGATCCTGGATGACAAATTTCTGTCTTAGCCCTGAAGGAACTCAAATCCAGAGGAAGAGAGAGCCCCACAATATCCGCACCTCTGCTACATCCCCAAAACTTTGGCATAGCAGCCAGTCCACTGAGGCCAGATGCCCAGTCCTGTTGGATTTCTAACCTGTGAGCATATCATAAAAACCCAGTCTTCTTTTATTTAACTCAGAGTTACATGCCTGTGGAAAGTTGGATTTTTTTTGTTCATTTGTTTAACGTCAGTAAAGCAATTCAAGATCTGCAGTAATGGGGATTATATACATATCCAGTCATCACATTTCTATGTTTATAGAGCATCAAAGAGTACAGCACATTATTAAGCTTCTAATTAATGCTTGTAATGCTCTGGTGTCATGAGCAAAGGGCGGATAACCTTATTTTACTGAGGGGACCAGCGGCCACTGTAATTCAGCAACTTGCCCATGGTCCTATGGCAGATCACTTGCATTTTGCACCTTCATTAACAGCGCAGCATATTAATTATACCAGTTACATGAACAACTAGCATTTACTGAGAAGACCCCATAAACCCGGCCCTGTCCTGAGAACTTGACACACATTAGCACTGAATCTCTGTCACCACCCTATGAGATTAGGCTCTGTGCATGAAGAACCCAAAGCTCAGAGAGGTATCGTATTTGCCAACGACTCTTGTCTGTCACGTTAAGAAGTGAGAACTTGTGTATACTTGTCCTGAGTCTTCTACTACTTTGCTGTGTGACCTTCAGAAAATTCTCAGCTTTTCCAGATCTTGGGTTGCTCATGTTAGTGGAGCAGGGAGAGTACAAACTTTGGAACTAAAGTGTGTGTTGGATCTGAACCCCACCTCTGCCCCCTGCTTGTCATGCAACTCTGGAAGCGCCCTTGACCTCTCTGTAACTCCATTTTCTACATCTGTATAAGGGAGGTGATGGACAGCCCTATCCCACACCCTTGTGTGGCAAGGGTGAAATGAGTTAATGCACAAAAATGTTTGCAACAGTGCCTGGGACTTAGTAAGCACTCGATAAAAGCCATTTCCTTAAAATTTTATTTTTTAATTGGAGGATAATTGCTTTACAGTGCTGTGTTTCTCCCATTCAACAAAGTAATCGGACATAAGGATACATATGTCCCCTCCCTCTTGAACCTCCCTTGCACTCCACCCCTATCCCACCCGTCTAGGCCATCACAGAGCACCAAGCGGAGCTCCCTGTGTTATATGGCAGCTTCCCACTAGCTATCTGTTTTACACATGGTAATGTATAGGTTTCGATGCTTCTCTCTCAGTTTGTCCCTATCGGCCATTTTAAGTTTGTCTGTCATATGGTGAAAAGATTGTGCTGGGTGGTCTCTCTGCTCTGATACTCTCTGATGATCCTGAAATTAATGACCTCCCATGGGATGTGATTTAGCCACAGGGAAATAGTATATACAGCTCTCCTTGGATGTTGTTTGGGGTCATCTAGACAAAATACTTGCCTTGTGCTAACAAAAATCATGGTCAAGATCCTTTTCATTGCAAATGAGAGGAAAACCCAATTCAAAGTGGCCTAAGCAAAAGAGAAAATGCCTCAGGCAAGCAAGAGTCTGCCGGTAAATCTAGCTTCTGCTTATTATACCTGCCTCTCTCTCACTACTCTGCACCCCCTACCCCACTTCCGTGCTCCTCTTGGATTGAACCATCTTCTGTATCAAGTTCTCGGTCACCTCTAGGTTTTTTCATGTGCTCTTACGTCTGCCTGGAACTCCATCCTCCTCCTTCCTCTTTTACAGCCTCCTAGACTTCAAGACTCGCTTAGAATAAGAAGTCACCTCCATGCCCTGGCTACCCCTCTGTCCTCGATGGTTCAGACATGCCCGAAGCCCCCAGGCCCACTCTGGCCACAGCCTGCCTAGCGCGGCGTTATAGTTTGCTTAGTTGTCTATCTGCCCTCTTGGGACTCCGAAAGGGTGTGTCTATCCTAGTCCTGGGCTGGCACCCTCAGAGGAGCTCAGTAAGCCTTTTTTGAATGAAAGAATATCCAATATGTCCTACACAATGGGGACGATTCATTGATAATTCCAAAGACTGGAGTGCCAGGAGCAAAGCCCAGAGTGTGCAAGGGAATTAGAAAGCCCTAGACAACTGTCAGGAGACCCCAGTGCTGGCGGGAACAGTGTAGGTCTGCATGAGGTTAGGCAAATGGGCACTCTTGAATCTTGGCTCTGGCTAGGTTCTTACCCCAGCCCGAACACTACGTCCCAGAAAAACCTGGCTCCTCACTACTTCTCCCCGAAAGGTACATCCGAGGTGGTTTTATTTGCAGGTCCTGCATAGGATCTTGTGAAAAAAAAATCTCTCACCCATCTCTGTGGTGTTTGGTTCGCTTCCCTCTCATTTGCCCGGCAACCCGCCTCTCCTCTGTTTAGGCCCAGGAAAGTGTTAAAATGAACATTTGACACCATCAAGGGCATCCATGCTGTCCACTTTTTTGAGAAGCGCTCTTTGTTCAGGCTTTCACATTTGAAAAGCACACGCAGGTTCAGCTTCTGATTTTCTCCACCCCAGGCTGTCAGCCACAGTCTTTGCCCTTCTCTGCTCATCCCCAGCCCCTGCCCATGTTTGCTAACTCTGAGAAGGAGGATGTTTTGCTTTTTTAAACAAGCCTGAACCCCAATTAGTTTCTCAGTAACTTGATACTCATTGGTGGCGACCGTGGTTTCTCATCTAGCGTTGTTATTGATTTGGTCAGAAGTAATTAAGGAGATAATTCTTACTCAATTACNTGTTTTGCTTTTTTAAACAAGCCTGAACCCCAATTAGTTTCTCAGTAACTTGATACTCATTGGTGGCGACCGTGGTTTCTCATCTAGCGTTGTTATTGATTTGGTCAGAAGTAATTAAGGAGATAATTCTTACTCAATTACATTTCCCTGAATTTCCTGAGGTTGCTAGCTCTGCTCCCTGTCTGTATTTTCTTTGCCAAATTAATTTTATCTTGACTCTGAAATGAGAACGGATATGACGGGCTTGTTGTGTTGATTTTCATGAGAACAAAGCAGGGCTCTGTATTTTAATTCCACCTAGGGTTCCCACATTCTTTTAAGTTAGATTTTTTTGAAATTCTTGATTTTTTTTTTTAGGCTGTGCTGCATGGCATATGGGATCTTAGTTCCCTAACCAGGGATTGAACCCGAGTCCCTTGCATTGGGAGCGCAGAGTCTTAACCACTGAACCACCAGGGAAGTCCCCTTAAGTAATTTTTTTAAGCTAATATACACAAGTTAAAAAGAAAAAATAGCATGGAGAGGCTTTTATCAAAGAGGAACCCGATTCCTGGCCCACATCTCACTCTTGATGCCATTCCCCATGCAGCCTCATCTAACACTTGTTTCCGACGATCCGCACCTCCAAGTTATTTAAGTTTTATCTCTATTTCTCAGTTAATACATTTAAGGCTGTGATAATTTTCTGTGAAAGATGAGGATCTAGTTTCTTTCTAGCCCTGTGCACTCACTGCCCACTTCTGAATCCCATTCCCTGGAGGGCAGTGCTACTTTAATAGTCTGGTACTGGTTAATTTTATATCTTCTAAAAGTGTGTTATCAGGTCAATGAATCTATTCCATATGATGCGATCATGATAGACACATGACTTTAGACATCTGTGCAAGCCCATGGACTACACAGCAGAAGCGAATCCTAATGTAAAGATGGGCTGTGGGTGATGATATATCATTGTAGGTTCATCACGGGTAAGGCATGCACCGCTCTGGTGGGGATATTGTTAATGGTGGAGAATGTGGACGTGTGGGCCTGGTGTGGGGAGGTGGTGGTGAGAGGTAGCGGGGTGGTAAGGGAGCTCTCTACACCTTTTGCTCAGTTTTGCTGTGAACTTAAAACTGTTCTTTAAAAAATTACCTTTAAAAGCAACTGTTACACTTGTAGCATAGCTCCATTCACCCTGAAGAACAGAAGAAGACTCACTCCTCATTGGGAGTTAACTAACTGCTCACAACTAACTGCTCACAACTAACTGCTCACAACTAACTGCTCGTGTCCTACTACTGCTCCTCCCTTCAGGACTGGCGATTCCGCTTTCCAGGCTCTGTCTGTGAGCTGAGTCTAAAAGTTGAAACTCACCAAACGTCACAGTTGCGTTTTCACCCATTCACCCACTCACTCAACCAAGAAACCTCTCTGTCCTTGTCATGGTGCCAGAGACCAAAGATGCCACGTGACAAGGTCACACACACTCCCTGCACAAACTGCAAGGCTGGAATTTAGAGGAGGAGAGAGGAAACATACAATTTACAGTGTAAGCATAATAACCGCTTAAATCGGTGGTTTTTAACTTCATGGTCAAAGTACAAATATGAAGCCTAACAAAGAGGTAAGCTGAATATATAGCTAATATCTTAACTAAGAGCCGCTTGGCTGTCTTTGTGAGCATAGGCAGAATCTCGGCCCGTCTGCCCCCTCCACTGATCCTCAGGCTGAAGCCACAGCTCTAGAGCGTGCTGCGTGCCGAGGACTGAGAGGTGTTGAGAGGCGTAGCAGCTGCAGTTCTGTTTCACGGTTGTAAAGCCCCCACCAGGGAACCTGTGCAGCCTCGGATGCACTTGTCCAGGACACACTGCTGCGAAATAGCACTCAGAGGACAGCTGGGGACAAACATCTGCTCATCGTGAGAGGTGCCAGACCCGTCTTGACGATGCCTGTGGCCCAGCCCAGGGCACCTCGGGGGGTCTCTGNCCAGGGAACCTGTGCAGCCTCGGATGCACTTGTCCAGGACACACTGCTGCGAAATAGCACTCAGAGGACAGCTGGGGACAAACATCTGCTCATCGTGAGAGGTGCCAGACCCGTCTTGACGATGCCTGTGGCCCAGCCCAGGGCACCTTGGGGGGTCTCTGGGACCGTGGAGGGAAATATTCTGACTTCCTTTGATGTGAGGGTCCCATCCAGGTGGGTGCGTGTGTGTGTTTGCTTACTGAAGTATAAAATCTGTCTGGAAGGATACAGAAGAACTTGATAGCACTAGTCATCTCCAGAGAGGGAAATGAATGTCTGGAGGACAAGGTGGAAATAATAACTTTTTAACTACATACCCTCTTGTATGTTTTAAAAATCATTTGAAAATATTACCTATCTAAAAAAAAAAAAACCTAAAAAAATGAAGTGAAATGAAGTAAAACTCAAGGCTTCATTTTCAGTTCATAGTGAGGACCCTCATCTCTAAGCTTATCTTGCTGAAGTGGCTTCTCATTGTTCCTCGGCAGCATTAAAGCTTTAGGCATCTTTCCTCCAGCTTGGGGATGTCAAGAGAACCCACATCAGCATCACACTCTACATTTAAGTTTCTCATAGTTCCTTCTGTTTGAGAACCTGTTTCTTCCACTTTCTGTGTTCAGTTCAATCTGAAACTGGGGTAACAATCTCCCTCACCACCCCCAAGTCGTGTCTGAGACCTTCATTTGTCACATTGTAGTTGAATTGCCTGTCTGATACAAGTCTCCCCACTAGACCATGAACTCCTTGAGGGCAGAGATGGTGTCTCATTCTGAGTCATGTCCCCAGCTGGTTTCTGACTCCCGGTAGGTATTTANGTCTGAGACCTTCATTTGTCACATTGTAGTTGAATTGCCTGTTTGATACAAGTCTCCCCACTAGACCATGAACTCCTTGAGGGCAGAGATGGTGTCTCATTCTGAGTCATGTCCCCAGCTGGTTTCTCACTCCCGGTAGGTATTTAAGAAATAGCTGGGCCACTCTTGCCCCTCACCCAGCCTCCTTAATGCGGTTCTTGTACCTTGGAATTGACTAGCCCGCTGTGGGCAGCACTATAGGATTCCTACCAGAGCAGCCCTGGAGTCACACAAAGCCTCGTCCCAAGGGGAGAGGCCCCACCCAAGCTCTTCTGCATCTTGGCTGTTTTTTCTTTCAGCGCTGGCTTAGATACTCTGCTTCTGCTTCTTAAATGGAAGGTGAGCAGATATTAACCAATGGAAGGCTGGGTTTCCTTGGACCTTCAGGGACTTTGCCCAGATTTTGCAAAGAATGTTGATGTCATCTTCCAAGTTAAGAAAAAGAACTGAAGCTACATGGGGACTTAATCCCCTCCCCCCAACCCAACCCATGTGCCCACCTGGCTATTGACAACATGAGGGAGATTTTCTTGGGTCACTACTTGTTTCTTTTCTCCAAAATGAATTCCCAAGGAATTTGTTTCATTTTCTAGAAAGGGAATAAGTTGTGTTGTGATCAGTAATACAGAGAGCCCCATGATCAACTAGATGGCAAATTCTCACTCCCGTAGCCAAAATCCAGTCTTTGTACCCCTGTACTGAATTGAGTCTCAGAAACAGTTTAGGATGAAGTAGAAAAGAGTAGCTTTATTGCTTTGCCAGGCAGAGGGGCCACAGCAGGCTAATGCCCTCAAAACTGTGTGTCCCAACCCGGAGAGCATAGTGAGTAGTTTTATGGTAATGGTTCAAAGAGGACAGTGTGATGTGTTCATGGACATTCTTCTGATTGGTTGGTGATGAGGTTTCTAGGAGTCAGCATCATGAACCTTTTGGTTCCCACAGGTCTGGGGTCTGCATACTTGTGGGCATTATGCAGTTAACTTCTTCCACCTGGTGGGGTTTCTGTATCTGCAAAACAGCTCAAAGCTACTGTTACATGTATCCCTTGACGGGGGACCAGGACCCTGCCCCAAGGCCACACTATTGTTTCCTGATTGTCTCTCTCTCTCCTCCCTGATTAGCTGCTATTTGAACTGGCCACTGTCACTCAGGGAAGGTCTGGAGCAAATGAAACCTATTTCCCATAATCAAGAAACCAGGGACACAAAAAGACTTTTGTGCCCAGGAGCCCCACAGGGTCTTACTCGGTTTCACTCCTACCAGCTGGGTGACCTCATACAGCTTATTTAATTAATCGGGTTTCAGTTTCCTCACCCATAATATGGGGATAATAATAGTTACAGCCCTTAACTTTTGGAGTGGTTGTGAAGATTTAATGTGAAAACATATGTAAAGCGCCTGGTAAAGGAATGGCAGTCATGTGTCATGACGCTGATTTTCCTTCCTGGGACCATGGCGGACATTGATGATCAACCACAGAACTCCTTTCTGAAGAGGTCCAACTGCAGGGAGCTACAGGCGGCCACTGCTTCTAATGGGTAGATTGAAGCTAGCATTCAGGTTGGAGCCCATTTGCCATCTCTAGCCTAGTATCTTTCCAGACGTTTGGGAGGTGCTGAAAATTTAGGCACTTTTACCACTATTAAACAGAAGCACCTTTGGCAAGGTGGCTGTTACATCCTGGGGCCCCTTCCCTGAATCTCCTTTAGGAGGTTGAGTGGCAGTGTCACATATATTCCCATTGGCTACCAATGCTCAGCAGCTAGCCTGCTGGCCCCTCCTATTTAGTCTTTCAAAAGAGCTTATGAGATTAATGTATTTACTTTTTTAAGAATTTTTTTTTAAACTGGGTGGATAGCACATTTGCTGCTAGCAGGCCAGCTCAATCCCAGGGCTGAAGGGGTCTCACTGATGGTGGCCTCCAATTTCCATTTCTATCAAGCAAGAGCAGGAGGCAAAGACAGATTAGGCGGAACCAGGACTTGATTGCAAGCTATGGCATCTAGCGCCACCTACTGTTATATCCCTGCATTGCTACCATTGCCAACTGCGTTGAAGTTGATAGCCTTGCTCTGCCCTTAGTGAGTAAATGGGAATATTTTCATACTCTCACTCAAATTACATTTTTTCACTTATAACTTAATTTTGTAAAAATGCCAGATCCTCATGATGTCGTGGCAATGGTAGTAACATTTCCTTGGCGTGTTTTAGTTCCAAAGACCTAGGTACCAAGTGTGTCTTTCAGTCCTCTCCTGTCTTTAGAATAAAGCCCCGGCAGGTGCTTGCCAGCTGGGAGCCCCGGTGACTGGAGGGAGTGGCTTGCCTGGGGTCACGAAGCTGAGGGACAAGGACTCGGGGCTCTGAATTCGCGTGCTTTTATTCTCCCTCTGTGTCTGTCGCTCCTCCGCCTCTCTGCTCACCCCAGGGCCATCTTGGGACCACCTGGCTCAACAGCTTGCCAGGCCCCTCAGAGCACACAGGCGTCCCCATAGTGCTCCTGCACAGTGTGGGTCCTGCTGGCCGACTCACAAAAGCGAGGAGGGGGGGCTGTATTGCGCCCGCGAAACTGCTCTTTATACTCCTGTGCTTTTTTTCTGGAAGTCAGTCGTGCCCACCTCCACCCCCAGGCTCCCTCCTCACGCTCTGTGACACATCACTCTGCCTTCATTAACTGGAACGTTCATCCCCTCTGTGTGCTTCTCCAGAATCCATCTTCACACTCGTCTTCCTTCTCAAGGAGACTGGATGGATTAGTCAGAGTTCTTCAGAGAAAGAGAACTAATGGGATACATTTAGGTATAGATACAGATTTGTCCTCGTTGTTCAGTTGCCAAGTCATGTCCGACTCTTTGAGACCACACGGACTGCAGCACGCCAGGCTTCCCTGTCCCTCACCATCTCCTGCTGTTGGCCGAAGTTCACGTCCACTGAAATGGTGATGCTGTCCAGCCGTCTCATCCTTTGTTGCCCTCTTCTCCTTCTGCCTTCTGTCTTTCTACAGAGATTTATTATAAGGAATTAGTGCATGGACTTGCGGGGGCTGATGAGTCCCAAGACCTGCATTTGGCAACCTGGAGACCCAGGAGAGCTGTTGGTGGAGCACCAAAGGCCTAAGAACCAAGAGAGCTGATGGTGTAAGTTCTAGTTCAAAAGCTTCCAGACTCAAGACCCAGGGAGGGCCGACATTTCAGTTTGAGTCCAAAGTGAGAAGAAAACTGATGTCCCAGCTGGCAGACAGTCAGGCTAAAGGAATTTCCTCTTATTGGGGATGGTCTACCTTTTATTCTGTGAAGTCCTTCCAAATGATTAGATGAGGCTCACCCTCATTAGGGAGGGCAGTCTGCTCTACTCTGCTCTGTCAGGTTAAATCTGAAACTCATCCAACAACATCCTCACAGAAAAACCGAGAATGACGTTTGTCCAAATGTCGGAGCAGCCCATGGCCCTGTCAAGCTGACACACGAAATGAACCATAGCCCTGAGCGTCTGATCGTGCCTCTGCCAGCTGACAAGCTATGTGAGTGCGGATGATTGCCTCTTTACTTCTGTTTCTCTTTCTGTACAATGGGTGGCATGTTCAGGATCCACCACAGCTTTCACACCAAGACCAGGTCAATCCAGCAGTCCCCAGTCAGTGAGTCGTTTCTGCCCTAGGCTTGGACTCCTGCCATGGGCCAGCTTTGCTCTGGAGCTCGCGTTGCACCAGCTGAGACTTCAGCAGGTCCCCATCGTGATCTGAGACTCTCTCTGCCCAATCCGGCTCACTCCTTTTCTTTCTCACCCTCAATAAGACTCTTGTGCTCCTGTCTCAGTGCCCACTTCCCAGAGGGCCCAGCTGATGTAGATGTTAACATTCTTCAGGAGTTCAGGTCGTTTACTCTGCAGAATGACTATACTGCAGGATGACTATAGTTAATACGGTATTACATATTTGAAAGTTGTGAAGGGAGTCCATCTCAAAAGTCCTCATCACAAAAAAAAATTTTCTGTAACCATGTAAGGTGACAGATGTCAACTAGATTTATTGTGGTGGATTTATCTTGTGGTAGATTTTTTGTGGTGTACTAAATATCAAATTGTTATGTTGTACACCTGAAACAATGTTATTTGTCAATGATACCTCAAAAATAACAAATGCTGCCTAAAAGAGGCACCCTGTCTTTAGTGAAGAGAGTCTCTAAAGAATTCAGGAGCTCATTTCATATTTCATTTGCAAGGTCTGCATCAGGATGAGGTCATTAGTTCAGGGTTATCCATACATTGTAAGTGGGTACCTGCCTTATACCCTTATGGCAAAGAAGTTTACTGTCCCCGAAGGAAAGCATCGATCACCATTGTAAAACCACCAAAAGCTTAAATATCAGTATGCAAGCTGAGCTCTCTGGACTTATGTGTACACTCTTCCCATGGACCCTACCCACTCTCTGCTTGCTTTGTTGTTTATACCTTGTCCACAATGAGTCTGCAATTTGCTAAACATCTTGCCTATTCCTCAGTGTTCTCTTTTCCAACCGTCTCCCTTTCCCCCGCCCCCCTCACCACTTGACAGAGCATCCCCAGCTGTTCCCCTGACGTCTGTATCAACCCAAGTACATTTAGCAGGAATTCATTTCCATCTTAATCTGATTCAAGGAAGTGGATCATATTTTAAGAACTAACAAAGATGGGTTTAGAACATTCTTTCATAAAAGACGAGAGAACAACAGACATTTCAAAGATTGCCTCTCTGGCCTTGACCTTCAACCAATCATTCTGATCTTCTGCCGTATAAAAATTCTTACAACAAAATCTAACAAAGCACAACGGGCCAGCTTTGGAGGAAGCATCCATAAATTAATAGCTGTAATTGCTATCCCTTGTCTAGCCCCTGCCATGCAGGATTGGGAGCAGGGTTAAGTAGTGGTTAAGAACATGTGCTTTTCAACAACAAACAGCAACAACAAAACCCAATTAAAAACTACACAGAGGATCTGAACAGACGTTTTTTAAGGAAGATGTATCCCGATGGTCAAGAGATACATGAAAAGACATTCAGCATCTCTGTAATCATCAGGGAAATGCAAATCAAAGCCACAATGAGATATCACTTCACACCTGTTAGACTGGTCACTATCTAAAAGGCAAGAATGGGAGAATGTGGACGAAAGGGAGACCTCGTATACTGTTGATGGGACTGCAAATTGGTGCAGCCACTCTGGAAAACAGTATGGGGATTTCTCAAAAAATTAAGAATAGAACTGCCATATGAGACCTAAACGTTCCACTTCAATAGCCAAGATATGAAAACAATCCAAGTGGCCATCAATGGGTGAATAAGTAAAAAAAGATATGTGGGGTGTGTGTGTGTAGTACTTCTCAGCCATAAAAAGAATAAAATCCAGCCATTTGTCACANATGAGACCTAAATGTTCTACTTCAATAGCCAAGATATGAAAACAATCCAAGTGGCCATCAATGGGTGAATAAGTAAAAAAAGATATGTGGGGTGTGTGTGTGTAGTACTTCTCAGCCATAAAAAGAATAAAATCCAGCCATTTGTCACAACATGGATGAGCCTTAAAGGTACTATGCTAAGTGAAATAAATCAGACAGAGAAAGACAAATATTGTATGATTTCACTCATATGTGGAATCAAAAATCAATAAATGAAACAAAAACAAATATATTGATAAAGAGAACAGATTAGTGGTTACCAGAAGGGAAGGTGGTTGGGGAGGTGAGTGACACAGGTGATGGAGGTCACCTGTTTGGTGATGGATGGTTTTAGACTTGTGGTAGTATCACTTTGTAGTGTGTACAGATGTCAAATTATGATGCTGTGCACCTGAAACTTATACAGTAAGAGAGACAACAACAGAAACCTAAAACAAGACATGTGCTTTGATGTCACGTGAACTGATCTCAGTGCCTGACTTTGCCATTTAATAGCATGTTGCTTTCTCCTTTCGAAGCCTCAATTTGCTCTTCTGTAAAATGGGAAGAATAGTAATGAGGCGAGGACTAAGTGGAATCATGTATTTCAAAGAACACACTTGGGCTCGTGTATGGCATGTAGGTGAATGATAATGTCGTTGGTAGACAGCATTAGGTCCTCTTCACAGATGAGGAACAGACTCAGGGCAGGTGTGTGACTTGCCCGGTTACCCAACAGTGAAGTGACAGAATCAGGACCCCAGCCTGGGCCTTTTGGACAACAAAGATCTTTCCATGCATTCCGACCACCTCCGCTTGTCAGCTATCAAGTTAAGCCAAATTGTTTCCAAGTGCTGCTGTTTAAAACAGTCCCAGCACGTGAGTATTGAATGTAAGTGTGTGTGCATGCCCTAAGCCGCTTTAGCCATGTCCAAACTCTGCAACCTTATGGACCATAACCCACTAGGCTTCTCTGTCCATGGGATTCTTCAGGCAAGAATACTAGAGTGGGTTGCCATTTCCTCCTCCAGGGGGTCTTTCTAACCACAGGGTAATAAGCCCCTAAATGTGAATGTACCTGCCCCCAAACCATCCCTACCTCAGGCCCCACTGTGGGTCTATACAAATGCATCACCTTTCAACCTGACACATTACAGGATGTCACGTTGCGTTTCTCATAGCCCTGCCCTCAGAGACCCATATGTAGATGAGAGGCAGGACACGTGATACAGAAGGGGACAGGGCAGAGATTCGCCTTGGCTTTCCAGGCAGCAGAGAATGGAGGCGCCACCCACACTCTGCAGAGCAATGGAAGACCTGAAGGATCTTAGGACTAGGGGCATACCTAAGGGAAGCAAAGACAAAATCAAGTCTCCCAGGATAGCTTTTATGAAAGTCAGCTAGGGATAGTCACAGAAATTAAACAAAGGACATCCAAAGACATGGTGATAGGATTGTACTTGGCTTTTATTTTCTCCTTTTTTTTTTTTTAATCTTTCCCTGGTATCTGTTAGTTCATTTCTTAACCAAATGATGCTCTAAAACGTAGAGTTGTATTACAAACGTGTTTCCTCAGTAAGGAGACACCCTAATCAATGTCTGTAGGGAGGAAATACTTAGCATTAGCTTGTTTTTCAGCAGAATGGATCTAAAGGGTGTGGTACACAGAACACAGGAGTTTTGATGCAAGCAGAGCTGGTCTCCGAGATCTGGAATATGCAGTACTTCCTGGGGAAAGAAACTGGGAAAAGTTGGAGAGTTCTGCATTTTCTCAAAAGGTGGGTTTTGATAATGATCTTGAGAGAGCTAGAATGATCCTAATTCTGGATATGCATCTTAGCCACAGGAAATTCTGGGGGTGTCAGGCTTAGAATCAAAAGATAAGGGATGTACAAAGTTAACATCTGCAAAGGGGTCCTCGATTAAAGGGAAAACCAGCTTTACAGTCTAAAAATAACTGATCAGCACCTGGAGCCAAAGCATTTGTATAAGCTATAACATAACCATTGGTAGGGGTTGGGAGGAGTCGTTTTCATTTCCTAGTCCCTGTGGAAGACTCATCCTTGCAAACTACATTTCCCAGGCACCCTTGCCAGCTGGCTTCCCTGTAGATTTAGCCAGTAGGAGGTGGAGCAGGAAACTGGAGGGAGGGGAAAGAGAGGGAGAGAGAGAAGGAGGCAGGCTACTGTTTTTCTCCCCATCTCTCACTCAGCTTCCGGTGGCACCTTCAGCTGAAAATACATCTCTTCCACAAGTCCAGCTTCTGTCAAGTGGCCCAATTCTAGAGCTTCTGAGGGCTACCTTTTCCCTTAGTCCTTCTAGCAGCGGAGGTGGTAGAAGTTTCATTTTGCTAATCTCTAGCATGACTTATCTTCCCTAATTTGACTTTTCGGCTCTTCTGACACCTTTGTAACTGCTCCCTTATATTACAGTCTTGAACTGTCTAGCATGACTTCCTCCCTGTAGCCCTGCCTGATACTGTGTGTTAAAATATACTTTAATTTTTTTTTTTTTTTTAACTAGAGTATAGTTTATTTACATAGAGGCTTCCCTTGTGGCTCAACAGTGAACAATCTGCCTGCAATGTAGAATATACGGGAGACACAGGTTTGATCTGTGGGTCAGGAAGATCCCATGGAGGAAGGAATGGCAACCCACTCCAGTACTCTTGCCAGGAAAATCCCATGGCCAGAGGAGCCTGGCGGGCTACAGTCCCTGGGGTCTCACAGAGTCAGACATGACTTAGTAAATGAACGCACTGAACACAGTTCATTTACAGTGCTGTGTTAGTTTCTGCTCTACAGCAAAGTGAATCAGTTATATGTATATATATGCACATACATACATAGACACTATTTTTTCCCTTCCTTTCCATAGTGGTCATTACAGAGCATTGAGTAGAGTTCCCTGTGCTGTACAATAGGCCCTTATTAATTGTCTGTTTTATATATAGCAGTGTGTATANATTGAAAATGTATTTAAAGTCAAATGAGGTCATAAAGGTGGAGCCCTAGTCCAATAGCATTGGTGTTCTCATAAGAGGAGGAGAGGATGCCAGGAACATGCACACATAGAGAAAAGACCAGGCAAGGCCTTAGCTAGTAGATGTCTTCTGAACTATAGGAGGTGCACCTTGATCATGGACTTCTGGCCTCCAGAACTAAGAGAAAATAAACATCTGTTGTTTAGACCATGTGTTCTGTTCTGACAGCCCCATCAGACTCATGTACTTGTCACTGTTGTAATTACCCTGCAGAGAATGTCCCAACTCAAGGGGGATGATGGTGTGCAGTGTCAGAGTTTGAAGCAGAGCCAAGCTCAGAGATGGCCTGTGTACTTGGCCCTCAGAATCAAGGGATGAGATCCACAGGGACCCCTCTGTTAGTTGTGGACCCGTTGCCCTACAAATTGCTCCAGTGTGTGAACCCAGGTTAGAGGGCTTTGAGTTCCCCCGTGGCTCAGCGGTAAAAAATCTACCTGCCCTGCAGGAGATGTGGGAGATGAGGATTTAATCCCTGGGTCAGGAAGATCCCCTGGAGGAGGAAATGGCAACCCATTCCACTGTTGTTTCCGGGACAAATCCCACGGACTGCCATCCAGAGGGTCACAGAAAATCGGACACATCTGAGTGCGCGAGCATAGAAGGCTTTAGAGGTTGATGCTTTGGGAACCCAGGAGCCCCAGGAACCCACGAGAGGTAGAGTTAAGAGGCCAGGACTTACCTGTGTGGGGACATCCAGGCAGGTGGCAAAGAAAGAGGGTTGTGCACCACCGAGGGCACACCTCCCAGCGGGGATTTGTCCTCTGCTCTGTAGTCATGCCTGGAGGATGTTCCAGGCTTCAGAGGAAATGTTCCAGGCTTCAGAGGACATGGTACAGCAGGGAAACTGGATCAGAGGTGAGATTCAAAATACGGGGCCATCATGTATGTCATGGCACTAATCGGTCAGAATAGACACTGGCCGTACAGAACCATTATGACCATGTCAGTTCTCACCAGCTGACTGTGAGCAGCCTTGAGGTAGATGATTCTAACTCAACATGCAAAGACACACCAGCGTCTCTGGAGCCTGGAAATGAGAGTTCCACAGTAATCTATACTGTAGACTTTAGGCTGATAACTGTGCCTTGATCCATGAGAGTTCCAGATACCAGGACTCGACCCAGTCCAAGGAGGGCAACGAGCAGTAGTGAGTCAGCCTGTAACCACAACTGATTTGCTAAATTTCCAGGAAATCTGCAAGCCAGTTATTAAGCACAGCTACTGTTAAGAATTAAGTTATATAAACTTACATGTTGGGTTGTAAATTATATAAACTTAAATATTGGGTTGTAAGTTTGTAAATCATATAAACTTAAACATTGGGTTGGCCAATAAGTTCATCTGGGTTTGTCCCCAAGATATAACAGGAAAACCCCAAACGAACGTTTTTGGCCAACCCAGTACATGATATTAAAACAAACGTGATAAATACTCGTAACTCATCACTCCTTAATGATTTCATATATTTTTACTGCTGGCTGTGCTCTTGAGATTACTTCTGTTTATAGTATCTGTGTGGTAGACATTACTGTAAAATGGGGGCTCCACATTCACTGACTTCATATCAGTAGCTCAGCATCAGCCACAGTGGGAATACTTGTGCACAGAAATCATCAGAAGCTACAAATCAGGCTCATTGTCCCTCCAGAGAGGTGGTTGTTACACACACACCAGCACCCTCTGTGGACATGCCCCCAGATAACCAGGGTAGAGCTTTCCTCTAAGCCTGTAGAGCAGAGGGGTGAAGGAAAGGTGATGAAGACAGTGGCTTTTCTGCCATCCTTGGTTTGGCAGGCTGAGTCTGTCCTTTTCGCCAGATGCATCTACCATGGCTAGAATTTAACATCCTCATCAGACAGGCTTTAACATCCTTAGCCAAGTGCTCGGTGTGAAGGACAGTGTGGAAAGAGCCAGAGAGAAATGCCACAAGGCAACAAAGCAAGAAACGACAGTGAAACCTTCCACCTGGCCATGCTCCTGCATCCCACTGACATTCAAGGAGCCAGAGCTCCCCCTTAGAAGCAAACACCTTTTCCCGGGGAAATCACCCCTCTATGAGATGCACACCCCTTGGCCTCATCACACAGTATTAAATGAGGTGAATGATTAGCGGAGAAGATATTGTCTTTTCCACTTGCTGTTTTTAATATCCGTTTCACCTCCTGTTAGAATCCAGCCCACCTTGTGCCAAACACCTTCACTGTCTCCTCGATTTTTATTTAATACTTCAGCCCTCTTATAATTCAATTGCACCATCCCCGGTTTCATGGCCAATTTAACATGATGCTAAAAAGAATAAAAATCTAACTGCTTTCCTCCTCGCCTGTTCCACCAGATGTTCAGAGGCACTAAGCAGCCACCGTACCCTCACTTGCTGATTTCTCTTCCCTAGCAGAAATTGACACCCAGAGCTTCTGTGTGTGCCCAGTTCTAGGTCGACTCTTGAAGGCAATGGCATGTCTTCCTCCAAAGCTGTTGATGCTTTTTATTGCACATGTTTTAAGGGAAACAAACATCTCTGCAACTAAAACAACAGACATGTCGACACTGAAGCTATGATTTACCCACACAAAGTTTAGTTAGGTACCAGCAATTGCAAATAAGCAGTGACGAGTTAGCCCTCTCCCCCAGCAGATCCCAGCAGGGTACAAGCTATGCAGGTGTTTCCAAGGTCTGAGGCTTTGCTTTCCAGCTGCATTTTGGGAGACAGCCGAAGCAGGGCAATGAGAAATGACAGAGGTGGGATTTGGGCACAGGAAGGAGCTTTTTATTTTATATGAAGTTAGACACTTCTTCTTGGTCCCTCCTTAGTTTTCTGTGATCATTCATTTTCTTCAACAAATATTTATTGAGTACAGGAATCACCAGGTATACACCAGGCGTCATTGTGTATACCGGAGACAGGGCAGTGAAATAGACAAAATTCCTGTCTTCAATGAATAACAAACAATGATGTGTGTTGAGCAAAAAGACAAGTTAGCGAGTAAATGTACAGGACTGGGGTGGGGACATTGACCATATCCTGTGAAGAATAGAAAAGAAGGTGATGTGCAGGTATAACTCATTTTACTGTGCTTCACAGGTACTGCATTTTTTACAAATTCAAAGTTTGTGGCAACCCCACATGTCTGTTATAGGCTCCATTTTTCCAATGGTATTTGCTCACTCTGTGTCTCTGTGTCACATTTTGGCAATACTCCCAATATTTCAGACTTTCCCATTCTTACTATATCTGCAGTGGTGATCTGTGATCAGTGATCTGTGATGTGACTGTTGCAAAAACATTAAAATTCACTGAATTTTCAGATGATAGTCTTCTCTAGCACTGAAGTATTCTTTAATTAAGCTATGTACATTTTTTAAGATATAATGCTCGTGCATGCTTAGACTACAGTACAGTGTGCATGCTAACTTGCTTCAGTAATGTCCAACTCTTTGCGATCCTATGGACTGTAGCCCACGAGGCTCCTCTGTCCATCGGGATTCTCCAGGCAAGAATACTGGAGTGGGTAGCCATTTCCTCTTCCGGGGAATCTTCCCAACCCAAGTCTCTTACGTTTCCTGCATTGACAGGCAGATTCTTTACCAGTACAGTATAAACGTAGCTTTTATATGCACTGGGAAACCAAAAACAAAAAAAAAGTGTGACTTGCTTTATTGCGGGACTCACTTTATTACAATGGCCTGCAACCCAGTTCACAATATTCCCGATGTCTGCCTGTGTATTGTATATGTCTGCCTGTATTTTGATGGGGAAGAAGTGCTGCTTGAGTGAGAGGGGTCAGAGGAAACAGTTTTGTAAACGGGCCGTGGGCCGACATCTGGACGGTGCCACTTGAATGGAGTGTTTTATGGGACAGTAGGTGGATGGGTGCCAAAGCCAGGACAAACCAACAGTACTGGAGAAGCAGAAAGAAAACCTGCGTGACTGGAGCAGATGAGGGAGACGGGCGCACGCTGGAGCCTACAGGGCCTTCAGCCACACAGGCCATGGGCAAAGGCTTGGGTTTTAGTCTAAGTCCAGTGAGAACCCTCTGGAGTGTTCTGAGCAAGAGAAGGATATCATCTGATTTTTAAAAAGAGCATTTCATCAGCTGCGTAGAGGTCAGTGGGAAGGCTATGGTAAGAGATGTCGATGGCTTGGATCAGGCAAATAGCAGTGCCTTGGAGGGAAGTGGATAGATTTGCGATTTTGTTTTTTCTATTTTGGAGGCACAGGACTGGATCAGATGTGGGAAATGAGGAAGAAGGTGCAATCTCTTCCTCCCTCACTGGGA
Source organism: Neotragus pygmaeus (assembly GCA_006410875.1). NCBI lineage: Eukaryota > Metazoa > Chordata > Mammalia > Artiodactyla > Bovidae > Neotragus > Neotragus pygmaeus. Next base: position 88,439 of record SJYV01051764.1, read on the forward strand.
TGTAAGATGTGTCCTAACCTAGAATATATCATGTCCACCGTCATGGTCCCTGAGTGTTTACTGGTGGGATATTAATTCTGTTGTCCATCCCTGGAACTTAGCAGTTAAAAATAAAGGGGAAGACCCGTATGTTAATTTAGGGGAAGTGAGTGAAGGAGACAGCTTATCTATAAATCTGTGGGATAAATCAGTTGATGAGATGGCAAGTCAATTGCTGTCTCCGTTGGGCTAGTCTCTCTCTTCCAGTGCCTTCAAACTGGAGTGTTCACTTTGCCTTTTTAGGGAATGGCCTGTGATTGGGAAGAGAAGGTATTAATGTTGTCCTGCAACATAATCAGTCTGTCCTGCAAATCCCCAGGGTCTAGCTCAGTTCTTAGCATAGAGAAGTCCTTCAATAAATATTTGCCAAAGTTTATATTTGCATCATGTCTTAAAAATCTTCCCTGAGGCAAGCAGGAAAGTTCCTTTTGCTCCATTTCTCAGATGAGAAAACTAAGACTCAGAGAAGCTCAGAGATGTCCTTGCAGTCGTTGTGACAGTTAGCTATCACCACATAACAAATCACCTCAAAAAACCAGTAACTTTAAAATAATCACATTTATTAATGACTGTGAGTCTATAATTCAATTGGGAGATTCTCTGGTCCCTGCTGGGCTCTCTTGAGCATCTGTCATCAGCTGAGGGTTGTGCTGATCTTGGCTGGGCTCGCTCCTAGGCTTGGAGGACAAATACCATAGGTGGGCATAGGATGACCTTTTCCTTAACAGCACAGTGTCCCATTCTCAAGCGGGTCAGCTGGGTGAGAATAGGATTCTGAGGGAGAATGAAAATGTGTGAGGCCTCTGAAGCTTTAAGGTAGGCAAAACATCACTTTGTGGCCAAAGCAAGTCACATATTCAGCTCAGATTAAAGATGTGGGAATAGATTCTGCTTCTTGATGGAAAGAACTGTCAAGTTTCCTTGCACAAGGGCAGAGATTTCAGGTCATTTTTTCAGTCAACCACAGTCAGATAGCCAGTTCCGAGCTGGCCTCTGACTCATGAGCTCGTTTCCCCAAAATTAATTTGTACAAATCAGAGTCTCCCTCTTGGGAGTGTAAAGTGGAAAGCACATCAAGAGTCAAGCAGGTGACAGTGGGGGAAGAAGCTACAAGGTTAGGAGGAAGGGAGGCCAGGGAGGCCGTGGAGAGCTGTGCAGAGCCAGGCCATGGCGGGCAGTGACTGTGTGTGTGAGCAGATGCTGCAAAGAGAGGAAGGCTAGAGGACCCGAGCAGAAGTGAGAGGAGAAGACGGCAGCGGAGGAGAAGAGGGTCACGTCCAGGCTCGAGCTGAAGACGTTCAGATCCTGCTCCAAGGACCCTGAAACTCTCTTTCTGGAGAAAATCTCTAGTGCCTATCTATGAGTTCCCAATCTTGGATTCCCACAAGATTTTTCAAACCCTTTATCACCCAATATATACGCTCACATAAACCCCTCTTGAGTGGAACAGGTTGGCAACCAAGCACCCTGATGACTGAAATGGCTTATTAGTCTATAAAGACAGATAAATCCAGAGGGAATGTGACTCTTTTATCATCCCACCCTGTTTCTGGACTGCCTTATGAGTTAATGGTGTTTAATAAGGGAAATTCACTTTGAGTTATGGTTTGTGTCTAAGCTGGTAGGTGAACTTCTCTTTCTGAAACAAAAAGAGATGAAACTAATAATTTAACTAAAAGTTACATCTAGATGGGAGGCCCAGATACTCCCCCACCCCCACTTCTTTCCCTTGTGCCCAAGATAGACATCATTAATGGATCCCAGTACTCTTTCCACCTGAGCCCAGACTTGGTCTTGAAAGTCCTCTCAGACCAGAACTGCAGATAGCCACCACCATGGATTAGAGTTGTTACGCAGAATGTAATTTATTTGTCATCTCTAAATTAGAAGACTCAGAAGGCAACGCTGGTATCTGTAACGACGATTAATCCAAACTGAGGGTTGGAGAGTAGGAGAGCAGCAGGAGAGCAAACCTTACCCAAATCCCTTCATAAATGAGGCTGACTTAATCAGTGAATTTAAATATGTTGAAAAACTGTAGTTGACCTCTGACATTCACTGATGGTTCTCAATAGCTTTTGCATCCCATCAGTCAAAACCCAGGATCCCCACATATACAGCCTGTAGCCCAGAACGTCTTCACTTAGAAATTCAAGCCTGATTCTTGCCACTGCCTTCTCCTCAGACTTGAGACTTGCCTCAAAGCCCTAGAATTGTTCAAGATCATGGATTTATATGCTGGTCGATACCTTGGAATGCAGACAAGGTTAAGGCTTCTAAATTGTACCTTATGAATCATTCAGAGAAGACCTCAGTCCCCCCTACATTACATCATCCCCCCACACACACCCATACCCTGCAGCCAGTGGGTGGGCATTAATGAGTCCCCAGCATGTTCCATAAAGGAAAGTACTTGGCCCTGTGTCCTTAGCCCGGAACTGATCAACATAGCCGCACACCCAGAACTGATCAACACAGCCGCGTACCCAAAGGGTAGGTCACTGCTGCAGGCTGGAGGAATCAGGCTGAAATTAATTGCATTTTTATCATCTTCAATGTGACCCAGAGGCCCTGCCCATTTCCAATGGCGTCTTGGTGTGTCTTTGACACCTCTAGCTAACTACACTTCCAGGGCAAGTTTTCCTCTCCGTTTTTCTTGCACCACCCTCCACTGAGGGTGGGTATCTTTGTTTAATTTCTTTCGTTATGGCTAAGGCTGCCTCAGAGGATCCCACCTTAAAAAAGAACTTACATGTTTTCAAACTTATGCATCAAAATATCTTGAACTTTGAACCTTTGTTACAAAAAGGTTTGCACAGAAAACTCTGTTTTGTTAAATCCCTTCCCAGATGACAGGCAGTGTTCTCAGGCTGATAGCCTGGCTTGAGGTTCAAGGTGGGGGAAGCGAGGTGGTTCAGACAGTACAGTAGAAAGTGTGCTGACTTTGGAGTCAGCTGTGGATTCAAATCCTGATTCCACCAGTTATTACCTGGGGGGCCATGCACGAATCAGTTCACTTCTGTGGAACTGGTTTCTTTATCCGTGGGATGGGATGCAGGGGCAAGACGTCTGCTGCACATGGTGGTTGAGATTTGTGGAGCCAGACACAGGTGAGGAACAGAGGAACAGCTCGAGAAAAGGCAGTCGTCATCTTTGAGCTACTTGTCGTTAGAGCATCTGCTCTAGTGTTATTCTAGGGTTATAACTGCCCTAGAGTTATTCAAGAGTAGCAACAAAGAGCTTTGGAGACAAAGAAACCCCGTCCTCCCCTCATCAGCCAAGTGACCTCAGCCTGGTCATTTTACTTCTCCAAACCTCAGTTTTTTATCTGTAGTATGGAATCAGTGCCTTCTTTCAGGGACATTTTGGTGAGGACCAGGGGACTCACAGTTCCTCCCACCTGTCTTGAGCTAGGCTTCTCCCATTTTCTAGACCTCAGTGGTCCTAGACCATGCAAACACATGCTCCCCACCATTGTAGGGGAAGGCTGCATAGTACAGACAATATGTGCTTCTCTCTTNCTTCTTTCAGGGACATTTTGGTGAGGACCAGGGGACTCACAGTTCCTCCCACCTGTCTTGAGCTAGGCTTCTCCCATTTTCTAGACCTCAGTGGTCCTAGACCATGCAAACACATGCTCCCCACCATTGTAGGGGAAGGCTGCATAGTACAGACAATATGTGCTTCTCTCTTGTGGGCAAAAAAAAAAAAAAAAATTTAACTCAGTCTTGTGCTACCCTGTAAAACTTTTAGGTAACTAGGTCCTAAAAGGTGAATTTATCCTGTTGATTAAATGTGTATGTGTGGCTTTGTGTTCAAAAGAAAGAAAAAGAGAGTCTGTGATCTAAAACAAAGATCTCACACTATGTTTAGCTCCCCCAGAGTTCAAGTCAAAGATTAGTGGGTGACACTAAGTCCTTCACCACTAAAACTGGGTCTTTGGGCCACCACAGACCCCTCACCTCTCTCATCACCTTGTCTAGAGCCCCCTCACTTTTGCCCGGCACTTTGGCTGGTCTGGGCTATTGCCCTTGTCGTTGTGCCTTTCTCAGGCCACGGCTGCTGCTCTTGTTCGTGGGTGGCCAGAACTGGTCAGGGGAGTGCACGAGTGCCCCAGGGGCTTTGTTGTTGTTTAGCCACTGAGTCGTGTCCGACTCTTTGTGACCCCATGGATTTTAGCATGTCGGGCTCCTCTGTCCTCCACTATATCCCAAAGTTTGCTCAAATGCATGTCCGTTGAGTCACTGATGCCATCCAACCATCTCATCTGCTCTTGACCCCTTCTCCTCCTGCCCTCAATCTTTCCCAGCATCAGGGTCTTTTCCAATGAGTCGGCTCTTGGCATCAGGTGGCCAAAGTATTGGAGCTTGAGCTTCAGTATCTGTCCTTCCAGTGAATATTCAAAGTTGATTGCTTTTAAGATTGACTGGTTTGATCTCTGCAGTCCAAGGGACTCTCAAGAGTCTACTCCAGCATGACAATTTGAAAGCATCAGTTCTTCTGAGCTCAGCCTTCCTTAAGGTTTCCACTTTGGTCCAGCCAATTCATTCTTTCTGGAGCTATTTGTAATTGCCCTCTGCTCTTACCCAGTAGCATATTGGACACCTTCTGACCCGAGGGGCTCATCTTCCAGTGTCTTATCTTTTTGCCTTTTGATACTCTCCATGGGGTTCTCCAGGCAAGAATAGTAGAGTGGTTTTCCACTTCCTTCTCCAGTGGACCACATTTTGTCAGAACTCTTCGCTATGACCCATCCATCTTGGGTGGCCCTGCGTGCTGTGGCTCATAGCTTCGTTGAGTTATACAAGCCCCTTTGCCGTGACAAGGCTGTGATCCATGAAGGGGTCTCAGTGGCTACCTGGGGTCATGCATGGTAANCCCCCCTGCAGTCACTGCCCTACCCCCAAAGAAAATCACTCTCCTGACTGCTTAGACTTACATTAGTGTCTCCTGTCTGGAACACTGTGTAAGTGAAATTGTACAGTTGGCACTATTACCATATTTTTTTTCCACTCAACATTATTTCTGAGATTTATTCTCATTGCCTTACAGAGTCAGGGTTTGTAATCTTCCAGTTTCTGGGCAGTTTCCATCGTGTGACACAGCATACCATTCTGATATTGATGGGCATTTGGGTTGTTTCCACTCTGGGGCTGTTATGAAGAGAGCTGCTACGGACATTCGTATGCATGTGTTTTGCTGAACATCTGTATGCATTTCTGCTGGGAACATACCTAAGGGTGGACTTGCACAGACTCAGCTGTAGTTGATACTGCTAAGCAGTTTCCTGAACCCTGTATTTTAAAGAACTTTTTAAAATACACAAACAATATGATTTAGAAAAACTGGAAAATATGGAGAAGTATTAATAGTAAAAATGAGTCATTGAACCACATTCAACTACATCCCCTAGGAATCATCTCTATTTGTATTTTGGTATGTCAACTTTTATCAATATTTTTATATGTACACGTGTATTTTTTAATCAAGAATAATAGAACCATTCGGCATATTCCACTTGGTAAACTGATTTTTTTACTTAGCAATAGATTGTGAACATCTTCCATGTCAATAATTGCACATCCACAATTTCATTTTTTAAACTTTTTTAGTATGAAAATTTTAAAATATCTGTATTTGAACCATACAGATTTGAACAAAAATATTATAATGAACTTCTATGTATGCATTACTCAGAGCAATGATTATCAACTTGCAGTCAGTCTTATTTCGTTTACACATCATCCTCCCCCATTATTTTGAAGCATTTATAATTTTATCTATAAAAATTTAAACAACTGTCTAGGGAAGGACTCTCTTTAAAATCATAGCCACAGTAATATTATCACACCGAAAACAAATAACAATCTCTTTCCTATCAAGTATTCACTCAAGTACAACCATCTGGATGGTTGTAGAATTATTCCACTCTAAGACTATAGCTAATAATTTATCTGTACTCTAAGAATGTGGCTAACCATTTCCTGTCATTGTACTCATTGGTTGTTCTCCTTTGATTTATTCTCCTCTTATATAAACAATCCTTAGAGGGACATCTTCAGAGTTACATCATTATATATACTCTAGTTCCTTAAGATGAAATTCCTAAGACATGCAGCTTTTAGATTCTTTACCCTTAACTAAAGTCCTCTAGTTTCACACTGGGTTGCTGAAAAGTAGCTAGTTCATAAATGCTTGGAACAAATGAGCTCTTCTCATAAGAAATGAGAGCAGAACAACCAAAAAAAGAAAAATAGGGTGTGAGAGACTGACAGTACCTCAGACTTGATTTTTGCCCTTTTCACCTTAGGATAGTCATTGCAAGCAAATGAGCAGTTTATGGAAGGGGAAATTAAAACATAAAGTAGTCATGATATAACCACCCACTAAATTTACTGTCCACCTGAGCGCTAGGCAGACCCAACGTGCATCTATGAGACCATTTCTCTTCCTCAGAGTTCTTCTCATAGAATTCTTGCCCTACTCAGCACTCCCTCTAATAAGCCCCTTCATAAGTGGTTGTTCTGATGGTTTTCACTCACATGAGCCTGTTGCCCAAGACTGTAATCCATTCACCTTTTTCAGTGCGAGGGAAAACTCCATTTGTCCTAAACACACTACCTCTAGCTTTTGACCACATCTTTGTCTGGATCATCTCTGTAATATCAGCTGACATTTTGCAGTCATGATTTCACTTGAAAGTAAAATAAAATTATATTAAAAAGTCAGAAGCCTCACAAGTTCACCAAGCTTATCTCTGAGCATCTTGCAGCCCCCTGTGAGAAAAGTGACACTCTCGTTTGTCCAACCCACGACCCACAGGAGTACAAAGCAATAATAATCAAATCGGCAGTTCAAACCCTGTTATTCCAGCATTAGTGCTTGTAAATATATTTCAACAGGTATTAATTTCCTTAGGGCTCTGTTCCAAAAGTGCATAAGAATCATTTTTGAAACCAGTTTCCCAGCCACGTACCCCACCTTCGATGTAATGTATTGACAGGCAATAGAATTCTGGAGTGGGTTGCCATTTCCTTCTCCAGGGGATCTTCCCCACCTAGGGATCGAACCTGGGTTTCCTGCATTTCAGGTGCACTCTTTACCGTCTGAGCCACCAGGGAAGCCCAGAATATATCATGGCTTTTGGACCCAGCTTGAATCCTGGCTCCACCACTGACAAACTGTTTGAATATGGATAAGCTCCCTAATCTTTCCGAATCTCATTGCCCTCATCTGTAAAATGAGGTTGTGATAGTTAAAAGATGCGTATATCTGGCACTTGGATTGCATGTATTAAACATACAACTAACACAGTCAGTCAGTACTCCTGATGGCTGGTGTTTATACATTACGCTGACTGCTTGACCATGCCACTGGGATTCTGTCCACTCTTCAGCAGATATTTTCTTATCATCTGTGTGGGGACCCAGCATATTCTCTTTCCNCTCAGTCGTGTCTGACTCTTAGTGACCCCATGGACTGCAGCCTACCAGGCTCCTCCATCCGTGGGATTTGCCATGTAAGAGTACTGGAGTGGGGTGCCATTGCCTTCTCCGAGACGTGGTTGATGTAGGTCTAAAACAAGACATGGAAGACATGAATCTCCTTTGATGACCAAATTTGACACAAGAACTCGACCACCTTTCCAAACTTTCCTTACAACTGTACTGCAGTTTAAAGGTGTCAACCCAACCATCTTTGCTTCCTTCTCTCGTTCGCTCAGTGTTACCCTTCCCTCTTTTCTCATTTTCTCTCAAGCACATTTCCCCTAATAAATGTCTCCCATGTTTAATTTTGTCTTGGTATCTTCTTCTTGGAGGCTCTAGGCCAACACACTATTTCATAGAGTTTCTGTGACAGTTAAATGATGTGATGTACACAAACTTGCAATTGTTAGAACATAGTATAACTTCTTGTCCTCCTCATATTAACTAGCCAGTCACCACCCTTTCTTAGCTGTGGGCTTCCTCATAGTTCTTTCCTCCTTATAATGGTAGTTGTTCAATACTTGTCACTGAGTTTTGTATCTTCTAGAACAAAGCCATCTTTAGAAGAGTCTACAGCTTCAGTACCCATTCTTCTATTTTTCATTTTTGAAGTAAAACTTTCTACCCCACTGAGTTGTTGAGGATTACATTTTCCAGTCTTCCTTACAATGAGTGGTGATGAAATAGCTAAGTTCATACCAGTGGAATTATAAACAGAAATGATATATGCATTTTCACCATTAATTTCTTCAGACAAAATTGTTTGTTCTCTCTTTTTCTCTTTTCCCCACATAGCTGCACTGAAATGTAGTTGCGTTGGTGAGATAGGTTCAACTATGTAGGTAAGGAAAATGCCATAACAGATGTCAGAAAAATGAGATAGAAGAAATATGGGTCTCTAGATGATCTTAAGAGATAATCTGCATGTCTTAGACCACCCACCTACCTCTAACTTTTGCTTCGAAAGAGACAGATTATCTTTTTTGAGTCATTGTATTTTTAGGGATTCTTTGTTACAGCAGCTAAGCCAGTACCCTACCTAATACACAATCTTTTTGATCTATTGCTACATTCTCTCTGCTTTGGTTGACCCAGGACTGGTTGACAGTGTTTTTTCCTTAATCCATTAAAGTCTATGCCTCAATATGGCATTTAATTACATTTGATGACTTTGAAGGACAGCAAAACTAGTTCCCTTTGGGCAAAGGATTATCTCAAGTCAGAGTTAATAGCCTTAATGGTTTAAAATGGCACTAAATGGTTCTCTACATTTGGCCAAGGCCATCTGGTCATTTGCAGATAAGCATAATAATAAGCATCCGGGCAGATCTCCACATATGGGCTGAACACAGACGTGTTCCAAATTATATATGCTATAAAATTTACTATCTTCCACACAAGCCACAAACGATCCCTTTCTTGAATTGCAATAATGAGTCACCACTTAGACAATATGACTGAAATGAATCTGACTACAAACAAAGCTCTAAAACCACAGTGCCCAGATTCCAGTCAAGGTCAAAATGCAATTTTAATTCTGGGGAGATCTTTTGAGCATGCACATCAGAAACAGCCATGGGACTGTGCCCACACATGTCCATGGCCAATGGGTTTGTTTAAATTTGAGCCCTTTCAACTGGATGAAATCATATGCTTTTGCTCCCAGAACATTTACATCCTCTCAGTGTGATCAATAAGTCGTGAAAGTAAATTAAGGAAATAATGAAATNGTGGTGGAACAGAACATTGAGTTTCCTTTGGGGTTCCACTCCCCTGCCCTCCAGAGTTGGGTGTATAACTCAGACCTGGCTGATTCATACATTTCTTCTCCCTGGCAGTGACTGGGTATACATGTAACTTGTGGTGGTCCAATGAATGTGAAGAGAAAGAACCTTTCTTAAGATTAAACAGGCAGAATGTAAACTCCTGGCTAGTGCTTTCCTATGAGCCACTGTGCGGAAAGAATCTGCCTAAGAATAAAGTCAACCTAGAAGCAGGACTTCCAGGAGGTGGGAGTAGATGGCATCATTTGAATCCCTGACTCTAACAGAAACTGTAGCTAGAACCAACTCTGGACTTTCCATTATATGAGCCAATAAAATTTTTTTGTAATGAAATCACTTTGAATTGATTTCATATAACTTAAAACCAAGATTTCTCACTGATTTTCCTATATAGACCTGTGATATTGGTGGCACTAGTAAAGAACCTGCCTGCCAATGCAGGTAGACTTAAGAGATGTGGGTTCAGTCCCTGGGTCACAAAGATCTCCTGGAGGAGGGTATGGCAACCCACTCAAGTATTTTTGCCTGGAGAATCCCATGGACAGAGGACCCTGGCAGGCTGCAATCCATAGGGTCGCAGAGAGTCTGACGTGACTGAAGTAACTTAGCATGCTCACATAATGATTTATAAGAAATATATTTGGTCATTCAGGTGACCAAATATATATGAAAGTGAAAGTGAAGTCACTCAATCGTGTCCGACTCTTTGTGACCCCATGGACTGCAGCCTCCCAGACTCTTCCATCCATGGGATTTTTCCAGGCAAGAGAACTGGAGTGGGGTGCCATTTCCTTCTCCAAATTATATATGGGAAATATACATTTCTTGTGGTATTTGTCCATGGTTCCTGGCTCACAGCTCCCACAACCATTGGAATTTCCTGAGAGATAAGAGTAATGGGAATAGCTTGTATTATATTTGGTCTCAAGTCCTGAAAACCCTTCAAAGCCATCCAGGTGAAATTAGTGTCTTTTTATTCATAACAAGCCCCTTCTTACCACGGACTGGGGCTATGTTAATAAAGTGACTTTCAGAAATTCCCTAAAAAGTGGGACTGCTTGCCAAGGGAGCCAACCTGGAATGGAGGTTTGGAACTTTCAGTCTCTGATTTCCAGGGAGGGGAGGCTGGTAGTTAATGGCCACCAATGGCCAGCAATTTAACCAACCATGCCTATGTGATGCGGAGAAGGCAATAGCAACCGACTCCAGTGCTCTTGCTTGGAAAATCCCATGGGCGGAGGAGCCTGGTAGGCTGCAGTCCATGGGGTCGAGAAGAGTCAGNAAAAAAAAAAAAAAGCAGGACAGTCAAACAGCCTGGGAAGTGCCGAGAATGATGTTTCAGCAAGTTCCCTTAGGTTGCATCTGAGGCAGACAGAGTTTGGGGGCTCAGGAAATTGCATGTGTTTTGATGCTGCTCCGGCAGGCCCATATGCACCATTTACAGAAAACACACAGCCTGGCCCTTCAGCACATGTGTGTGTTTACCTTTAGGAGTCATTCTGGGTCAGATTAACACCAGACAAGAGCTCCATGGTGGAATGTGGGTGCAGAGTTAAAGAAAGAAATTAAAATATCTCTTTGCAAGATAATCTTTAAATCAGAAGAGCTTATTCAGTAACCTGCTGTTGTTCAGTCGCTAGATCATGTCCAACTCTTTGCGACCCCATATACTGCAGCATGCCAGGTTTCCCTATCCTTCACTACCTCCCAGAGTTTGCTCAGACTCATGTCCATTGAGTCAGTGATACCATCCAACCATCTCATCCTCTTTTGCCCCCTTCTCCTCTTGCCCTTCGTCTTTCCCAGCATCAGGGTTTTTTCCGATGAGTCGGCTCTTCGTGTCAGGTGGCCAAAGTATTGCAGGTTCAGCTTCAGCATCAGTCCTTCCAGTGAATATTCAGGATTGATTTCCTTTAGAATTGACTGGTTTGAATCTCTTAGCAATCCGTTAAATAAAACCAGATCCAAACGACTAGTTAAGGCAGGAATCTGAATCTCCACCCCTGCCCTGAAACAGCCCAAAATACACATTGCCTGGAAAGCAACCTTTAGATCCAGTGAACTTTCTCGGAAGGTCTATTACCCATGCGAGGACTGGGGTGGGGAGGCAGCGGTATGTGTTCAGAACAGGGCTGCCCCCTTGCACACTTACAGGGACTACCGTCCATAGTGTGTGTTTCACCGTGAATGGCATCCCACCGTCCCAACTCAGTTTGTAGGCTACAGTGTTAATAATGGCCCTGAGGTTGTACAATTAAGCAGCCCTTTAGTGGTAGTTACACATAGATAAAAATAAGAGCTAAAAGAGCTCTCAGGGCCTGAGGCCTGGGAGCGGGGTGGTGTTAGACAAGGGATCACAGGCCAAATTATTGGTATGAGTGCCTTTGGTGATTTATAGACTAGATGCAAGCCTTTAAAAGTGTGTTTGGACTCATTTACCTTTCCCCTGCAATACCTCTGTGGTTCTTTGTGTTTACACCCTTTGGAAGTGTTTGATCTAGAAAAGTGAATAAGAAATGACCAGGTAAAAAGGATGCAGAGTTGAGGGAGGGTTCCCTGGCAGAGAAAACAGTGTACACAGGATTGCAGTCAGGACATGAGCTGGAAAGCTGGGTGACTGTAGACACTGTTTGCTAGATTTCTGCTCTGTCTCAGGCACTGACTGGGCTAGGGACTGATGTAAGGTCACCTCTAACGTGAGAGGAAGATGAGAGCTTAATCCTGGGGATCAATCAGATAGTTAACAGAAAGGCTTTCAAATCTATGCAGCTCAGCAGACCCTGGGTGAATGGGGGTGGGGGAGCTGGCCATGGTCCTGAGCAGAGATTTTGCATCTCCTGGGATCCTTCTGAATGTTTCATGACAAGGACAAGCTGTGACAGACAAACACTTCCTGTCTAGGAAGCCATCAGAAGATGGTTATGGGCAAGACCCAAGTTGTGAATTCAGAAGAGAATCTTTGACTACACGCTCCCCGCCACCAACTGCTCCGTACCTCGTGTGTGTGTGTGTGTGTGTGTGTGTGTGTGTTAGTCTCTCAGTCATGTCTGACTCCTTGCAACCCCATGGTCTATAGCCTGCCAAGGTCCTCTGACCATTGACTTCTCCAGGCAAGAATACTGGAGCGGGTAGCCATTCAATTCTCCAGGGTATCTTCCTGACCCGGGGATCAAACCTCGGTCTCCTGCATTGCAGGCAGATTCTTTACCATCTGAGCCACCAGGGAAGCTCACCCCCACACCTTAGACCCTTGCAATTTCCCCTTGTACTGAACTCAGTGGAAAAAGCCATTATGAATTCCTGAGTGGTTCTTGGTCTCTAGCAAGTAATCCCCACCATCAATCAAACAGAAGAACATGGATCAGAAGCTCACAGGCCAGTGGTCTTGTGCCTTATTTCATTGCCTGTTTCTAAATTATAAGCCAGGGGTTCTTTGGAGATAGTCAGTCCACTCTTAAAAAAAAAAAAACCTGCCTCCCTGCTGATGCATATTTTCTGTCCACACTGGCTGGTCCATGAAGAATAATTCTTCCATCCCATTTAATCATTAAGCACAATAGGTAATAATGGGTGCTGCAGGGTGGGGTTTGCATTCTTTAAAAAGCAACAACAACAGAAAATACTCACTTATCTCAGAACCAAAAACTGACTGCTGAACCACCTCTAAATGCTGTGCTTTTTTTCCTCAGGTGGGATAAATTTCTGTGTACTGACAGATGGCACAAGAGGGCAGTGGTTAGGAAAACTACTATATATAAAATAAATAAGCTGCAAGATGTATTGTACAGCATAGGGAAATGTAGCCAATATTTTATGATTTCATTTTTCCCTGTAACTTTTCACTTTTAAGTAGTCACAGAGGCACAGGAAGGTATAAAGGCAGTAGAGGATGGTTTCCTCCAGCAGTTGCGTCTTACGTGAATACAGCACCGTGTCACTCTGTGACCACAGTAAGCAAACCGGCAACCAAAACTGCTGAAAAAATATTTCTACCCAAAAGCTGTCGCTGCCCTGGAGATGCCTGTAAAGATGAAGACTAAGGAGTTGGCTACAACCAAGTACTTGAGCATCTAAACCATGGGCCTTAACCTTCACCTAGGAAAGGAAAGCAAGATGTAATGGTGATGAAGAAAGAAACTCTCCAGGCTTCTAATCATAATCTCTGATTTCTGTTGCCAAAAACATGGAGAATCCGTTAGTTTCCAATGACTCACATTTTTTTCTTGGGGGAGGCTGCATGAGAACCTGAAGCACTGATTGCATTTACGATCTCATCTGAAATTCAGTACTGTCCACTTACCGTCAGTTCCCCCTGAGAGATATTTACTTAAAAGTTTTACTTTTATTAAGAGCCTTCTAAAAAATTGGATGGGTTTCCTAGCTGGCCCTAGTGGTAAAGAACCTGCCTGCTGATGGGGGAGACAGAGGAGACACCGGTTCAATCCCTGGGTTGGGAAGATCCTCTGGAGGAGGGCACAGCAACCTACTCCAGTATTCTTGCCTGGAGAATCCCATGGACAGAGGAGCCTAAAGGGCTACAGTCCACAGGGTCGCAAAGATTCATACACGACTGAAGCAACTTAGCATGCATGTGCCTAAGTGTTGAATATGTAACTTGGGAAAACCTTTATATGTAAGAATCACTGATAAGAAGCTCAGTAACATCTTCATTCTGCAGAAATCTTGGAGGTAGAAACTACTACTATATTTATTCTATAGGAAGAAAACTTAAGCTCAGGGAGTTCAGCAATTTCACTATATTCAGACATTGGTGAGCAGCAACTTAATGGAGATGGTAACAAAGTAGAGATTTAGCCATCATAATATACTGAAAAAGAACATTAGCTGTTATTCCAATAGTCTAGACCTATATGTAGCCATTTTCATAACTTGTCAACATATTTTAGATTTTGTTATTGTTTATTCACTGAGTCGTATCCGTAGCCTGCCAGGCTCCTCTGTCCATGGGATTTCCCAGGCAAGAATACTGGGGTGGGTTGCCCTTTTCTTCTCCATATGATAATTTTAAATGGGGTATAAGCTATAAAACTTTTGAGTCACTGTGTTGACACCTGAGACTAATATAAAATTGTAGATTAACTATACTAAAAAAAAAAAAAAAGACGGTGGCTCCTGGATTCAGACAGACCAGAGTGAAAATCCTGGCTTTGTTACATTCTATTGTGTGTGACTTTAGGCAGGCAGCTTCAATTCTGTGAACTTCAGTTTCTCCAACTTTGAATCTATAGTACCTGCCTTGCGGGGCTCTTGTAGGGATTAAATGAGATAATATATGTGAGGCCTTGGGGCTCTGCCTGACACTCAGAAAGTGCTCTGTAGGTAATGGCTATCAGGATGATGATTTTCCAGTCTAAGTCCTCCCTGGAGTTTCTGTACTCAAGGATAGTTAGCTTCTTCCACACCCCCGCCAAGCTCTAATTTGCTTCTGGGGTGAATAGACAAAACAGGGGTCAGGGAAGTGAAGGCATCGTGAAAGCACACTACACCCCTTCACAGGGCCTGCCCTTCCCTGTGAGGTTCAGGACTCCTGATAGCAATTGCCTAGAAACTGGACCCGGGGGCTCCTGCTCGCTTCCAGAAATCGCCCTAATTGGGGTGCATGTGGAACAGTTTGACGACCCTTGGTGGGTTTCTATTCTCTTCCAGAAGCGTTGCATACATCTCTCATACAAATACTGACTCACGTTAACTAAAGAGGAGCCCTGGGGCCAGGCGCCTTTTAACCATAAAGGAGTCAGAGGGATGGCAGCCGTGTTCAGCGTCCTCAGACAAAATGGCCATTAGGTTGCTGTCACTGTGTTTGCACTTCAGGATGTTTATAAAGTCTGAAATGGATTTGGGGAGAGGATGGTGTGTGAACAAGGGAGTGTGTGTGTGTGTGTATGAACTGTGAGCTCACAAAAGCTTTCAAAGTCCATTAACTTGTGCCATCAACCAAAGCACAATGTGTGCCTACTGTGTAAGCTGGTATTAAGGGCTGGATCTGTGCTCCTTTGGGGGGGGATTCAGCACCTCTTGTAGTCATTGGGCACAAGGTAGGTCAGGGACCACATTGCAAGTTATAAGAAATAACTTTCCTGAGAGGCACACGGATGGATATTTCATTTGATCACTTCTTCCAGAACACCACTTTCTATATTCTAGTTCTCCGCTGCAAAAAAAAAAAACAAACAAACTCAAAGGCATCCATTTATCTCTATCCTCTTTGGGTGAATCAGCTTCTGCACAGACGGTTCTGCACACCTGCTCCATCCAGAGAGAAATGTGAACGCCCCACATCAGATAGGGTGGTGCCATTGTACCCAAAAGGAGGCATGTGTTTAATTCAGATTTGAGATGCAAGAATTTCAAGCCCTTAGCTATTTAGGCAACAAGCATTTTTCTGAGGACTCCTCATGTGCTGGTTCTAGGGACACAGGAAAGACTCGGAAATTGTCCCTACCTTACAGGTGCTCCAGCTGGGGGTGGGGGTGGGAGGAGGGTGTATACAACCAGAAACAAGTCACCAGAGATGCCTGGGAAAAGCGGAAGCAACTTCAGCACAGGGTGGGGTTTATACCTGAGTAAGTTCTAAAGGTTGAGTAGAAGTTAGCCAGGTGAGGAAGAAGAAAGGGCATTGCAAGCAGAGGGACAAAGGTGCATGATGACATTGCTAGAGCATCAGGTGGCAAGGAAGAGGCTCAGTGAAAGCTCTTCAGTCATGTCTGACTCTTTGTGACCCCGTGAACTATACAGTCCATGGAATTCTCCAGGCCAGACTACTAGGTTCCCTTTCCCAGGGCATCTTCCCAACCCAGGGATCAAAGCCTGGTCTCCTGTATTGTGGGTGGATTCTTTACCAGCTGAGCCACAAGGGAAGCCCAAGAACACTAGAGTGGGTAGCCTGTCCCATCTCCAGTGGA
Source organism: Neotragus pygmaeus (assembly GCA_006410875.1). Classification (NCBI taxonomy): domain Eukaryota; kingdom Metazoa; phylum Chordata; class Mammalia; order Artiodactyla; family Bovidae; genus Neotragus; species Neotragus pygmaeus. The sequence goes on from SJYV01051764.1 coordinate 104,672, forward strand.
TCTTCCCGAGGCAGCAATCAAACCGGAGTCTCCTGCATTGCAGGTGGATTCTTTACCAGCTGAGCTATCAGGGAAACAGGCTCAGAGGGTGGGACAAATCCAGCTCACGCAGAGCCCTGGAGGCTGGACTGGGAAACCCAGAGTCAATGTGCAACATTGGAAAGCATTGGGCGGGGGAGGGGGAGTGGGGCAAGTGATCCAAGGTAAGGAGGCCAGTGAGGAGGAAATGGCAGGAAAAAATAATGATTTGAGGGCCTGGCAGTCAGGGTGGAAACCTTTTGTTACTTAGCCCCAAGGAGGGGGTCCAGCCCTGAAACAAAGCAGGGTGGAGTCAGCCCAGATGGAGGGGAGCTGTGAGAACAGCGGAGGCGGGTGGAGGAGGATGCTCTCTTCTCAGAGTATGCATCTTCACATTGAGGAACCTGAGTCTGGTACCCGGTGGAGGACCAGAACATCAGGGATGCGGGGTAAGAGACAGAAATGCTATGGTCATTACATGGCCAAGACTTTTGGACTCTAAACCCCCAGCTAAACATGTCATGCCTATTTCATTTCCTTGAGTGATGCCTAAGGTGCTTTTTTCAGTTCCTGAGAAAGGTGCAGAGGGTTGAGAAGAGGGAGATTCACAGAGATACAGCTCTTTTTGCATCTTAATTTACTCATCACCAGCTCACCTGTGTGCGTACCCTGCATCCATGAGAAGACTTGATTTTTTTTACTGTGGCCTTGGCAATTAGCCATAGTATGATGGGATAGTGAGGACCAATCCTCCTCTTTATAAGGCAGTTTTGAGTATCTAATTTACAACTCTACTTCATTGTACAAATTGTACTGACTTTTTTTAATGCTTTCACATCTACTTCCTCACTTTTCATCTTTCACAGATCAGATTAAAATAATATTATCTTTAAAGACAGATGAGGAAGACAGGTTCAGGCCTAGATACTAGTACAGACTCCACTGCACCCCACCTGGGTGACCTTGCATAAGTCAGGGAACCTCTCTGTATTTCAGTTCCTCACTGTGAGGTGGGGTTGATAATAGCTAGATTAGTAATTGTAAAGCATTTTTCATAGTTATTGGCACGTGGTAATTATCCATGTTCTAGTGGTGATGGTGGTGGTGATAGAGGCAATGGTGGTGATGGTTATCCCTAAATTATAGTAATTGAACAGAGTGGTTAATTATTTTGCCTAAATCACACAGCCAGTTGTCAGTAGAATCAGAACCTGGCTTCCTGAAAGTGTCAAAAGTGTTAGTCATTCAGTCTTGTCCGACTCTTTGCGACCCCATGGACTGTAACCCATCAGGCTCCTCTGTCCTTGGGATTCTCCAAGCAAGACTACTGGAGTATGTTGCCATTCCCTTCTCCAGGGACTCTTCCTGACCCAAGGATTGAACCCAGGTCTCCAGCATTGTAGGCAGATTCTTTACCATCTGAGCCACTAGAGAAGCATTTCAGCTACACCTGTCAGCCTGATTATAATCCACTGCCTTTAGCATCATTTCCCTCTAAAACATCCACGAGGCTGGATGCATTTCCTTACATTCTTCTTTCCATCTCTTGCTCCTCCTTGTTTTCCTCCTCGTCCTCCTTTCCTGCTTTCTTCATTTTCTTTAGTGAAGGCCTGAGACAGAGATTACAGGAAAAAAAAAAAAAAAACACTTGAAGCAATTAGGTCTCTGCGTATCATTTCTTATTCAGTAGAGCAGAGGTTAACTTTCTGGTCCTTTAGCTTAATAAATTTCATCACTTAATATGATAACCGAGCATTGATCCTACCACTACCACATACGGTAGATTCACAGACCTTTATAAATTACTGCGTGATGCAGTTGACCAAATCTCAAAATATTAATAATTGCGGTCTAATTAGACTGTTCTCGCTTCCACTCTTGGAGAAGAGAAACCCCTAAGGTTGACACTTGAAACAAGTGCCACTTTCCAGAAGCCCACAGGAACTTGGAGCCAGACTGCCAAACTGGCTGCGCGCAAAAGCAAAAGAGTTATAACAGCAGTCATTTATAGCTTCATGGAGATAATGACGGTGATGATGATGAAAATGATGGTTGTTACCATTTATTGAGGAGCTTCCCCGGTGGCGCAGCAATAAAGAATCTGCCTGCAATGTAGGAGCCACAGGAGATGCAGGTTTAATCCCTGAGTGGGGAAGATCCCCTGCAGGAGGGCATGGAAGCCGACTCCCGTGTTCTTGCCTGGAGAATCCCACGGATAGAGGAGTCTGGCAGGTACAGTCCAGAGGGTCACAAAGAGTTGGACACGATTGAAGTGACTTAGCACACATGTACATTCATTGAAGATCTCCTGTGTGCCAGGCAATATGCTAAGTGCCTCTCATTTCAGCAATATCCTAAGAGGGTGTCCATTTATCCGCATGTTAGAGGTGAGCAAGTGAATCAGACAGAGGAAAAACGGACTCACCCAGAGTCACAGACATTGAGTGACAAGGCAGCGATGACCAATTAAACCCAGAGAGACTTTTTCTAAAAACCAGTGCATTTTCCTCTTGCAGCACTTTGAAATCAGGCTACCTGGGTTTAAATTCCACCTCTACCAGTAACGAATCTTGGGTCAAACTACTACTTAACCTCTCTGAGCCACGGTTTCCTCATGAGCAAGACTGAGACAAGAGGACTTCCTTCCTAGGGATGCTGTGTGGGTGCAAGGAGAGAATTGCCCACGAGAGCTCAGCTCAGTGCCCCTCAAGCCATCCTTGTGCCTCCCAGTGCCCCAGGCAGGACCTGCTTCTCTCCAACTGCAGCCACTCGCTGGGGCCCCCAGCCCCCATTCCTTCCAGGCTCAGACCCTCCTGTTGAATATCTCCCAGCTGTTCAGACACACTCCGTGGAGACGACCCAGACCCACCTCTCTTGGCAGTTTCATGCTTCTAAGTTTCTTTGCCTCTTTCCCATGATCCAGACTAATCCATCCTAATATCACTCTCTAGTCTATGGCCGGGGATTTAGCCAAGATGACAGCATTTTAAATGTGATAATCATGACAGTTTAGTCAAAGAAAAAAAGAGAAACAGAGACAGAGATTGTCATTTGCAGACTGTGTTCAACTGCAGAGCAAACAGAGCCCTGAAATTACCACGACTTAAGTAAGACAAAGTCTTTCCTCCCTCACATAAAAGAGGTTTTTTTGTTTGGCTGGGTTTTATTTTTTATTTTGTTTTTTGTATTTGTCTGTGCCGGGTCTTAATTGTGGCACGAGGGATCTTCAGTCTTTGTTACAGCACGCAGGATCTTTCAGTTCTGGCACCTTCAATTGGGAGCTAATTCCCTGACCAGGGATAGAACCTGGGCCCCTTGCTTTGGGAGGGCCGAGTCTTAGCCACTGGACCCCCAGGGAAGTCCTGAGAGGTTTACCCTGTGGCAGATGTACTGGTCATCCAGGACCCAGATTCCTTCTGTCTTGTAATCCTCTCTCCTTAGTGTTCGCTTCTGTCTGCCGGGTTTCCTCATGCTCACACAATGGCTCCTGGCACTGCACCCATTGCAGCTGAGTTCCAGGCAGCGGGGAGGGAGAGAGGAAAAAGGGACCGAAGGACAAATGCCACCCTGCTGTGTTAACTTCTTTCTCAGGTTTTCCTAGAAGTTCCTCCCAGTGATCTCCTCTTGTACATCACTGGCTAGTCCTATCTCCAGGAGAGCTGAAAGAGGTAGTTTTGTTTGTTGTTGTTTTGATGACTTTTTGTCTAGGTATTTGATGTTCAAGATAACTTGATCTGTTTCCAAGGAAACTCAGTTCAGTCACTCAGTCGTGTCCGACTCTTTGCGAAACCTCGTGAATTGCAGCATGCCAGGCCTCCCTGTCCATCACCATCTCCTGGAGTTCACTCAGACTCACGTCCATTGAGTCCGGGATGCCATCCAGCCATCTCATCCTCTATCGCCCCCTTCTCCTCCTGCCCCCAATCCCTCCCAGCATCAGAGTCTTTTCCAATGAGTCAACTCTTCACATGAGGT
>SJYV01051764.1:109031-134485 GCA_006410875.1 Neotragus pygmaeus
CTGTTTCTACTGTTTCCCCATCTATTTCCCATGAAGTGATGGGACCAGATGCCATGATCTTCGTTTTCTGAATATTGAGCTTTAAGCCAACTTTTTCACTCTCCTCTTTCACTTTCATCAAGAGGCTTTTTAGTTCCTCTTCACTTTCTGCCAAGGAAGCTCAGGAAATGGATATTGGCACTTCCTGCCTTTGGGAGAAAGAACAAGATGTAGGGAAAGAAAACCAGCAAATGCTGATCGCCTACTCTTTGTCAGGCACTGTCCTCAAGGAGTCTGTAGTTTAACAGGAAAAGCAGACAAGGAAATAGGCAACTGAACATATAACATGACACGTGCAACACTGGGGAGCACATAGGCATGGGGAGCTGTGGGGGCGCAGAGGAGGCACTTGGCCTAGCCTAGACTTGAAGCAGGGAGGAAGCAGCAGTATTGAATGGTCAGCAGCTGACAGTCTCTCCCAGACCTTAGAATCAGCAAGTGAAGAAAGGGAGGACGTGCTGCAGGAAGGGGCAAAATCATAGAATTCTGAGGGACGGAGAAATACAAATGAATGACTGGGTGAGTGGTCAGAGATAAAACCCAGATCTTAGAGGACCTGATTGCCAAGGGGAAGAGTCTAGACTTCACCCTGAGCGCATTGGGAAGCCATTGAAGGGTTTGGAACACTCTGATGGGAATGAATCTGCCTTTCAGAAGAGCCCTGTGACAGCAAGGTGGACAATGGATTGAGGAGGAGAAAGATGAGATAGGAAGCTACCCAGAAGAATAGAGGCAATGAATGATGGTTTCTGGCTAGGGTGGTAGCAACAAGATGTCAGTCTAGTGACATTTAGAAAGTACTTGATATCACTTTGTGATCAGTTAATGATGAAGGGGACGAAGCAGACAAAAGCAGTCACTCCATTTCACAGGTGAAATGAATTGTATTTTGCCACACTGAGGACTCCTGAATAGCATACTTATCTGTGTCCAAAGAAAAACTCTAGGCTGTGTCTTCTTCCAGCTCAAACATCAGCTAGGTGCATGTGCGCTCTTCGCCCAGACCTCAGAAATACCACGTAAATTTCACAAAGGAGCCAGAGAGGACAAAACTTGAAGCAGATAAAGCTACTTCTCTAATTATGAGTCAGTTATTCTGTGTCTTTATCACAGCCTCAGTAGCATCTTTCTGCCATCTGATTAAAAGGAACCCTTGAACCAGCTCTCCTTTTTGGGCTGAGTCATTCAGAAAGGAGAGAAATCCATCTGAAACTTCTGATCTCAGAGATGAAATCCTAACTTGGCAAATCTCCCATTGTTAGGCATTGCAATTAGCAAATGACCCAGGGCCGGTAAAGAGATGTTCAGATGTGATTTAATAAGAGCGCGGTTGCAGTAAGCACTCAGAATATGTTTGCAATCAATTTGCTGTATACACAATATGCTACCAGAGCAATCTTTTGTGTATGCATTTGACCTTTTTTCTGGCAATCTTGTCCTGTAAAGAAGAGTGAAATCCTCCATTGCAAATCACTGGCACTCAGGAATTGGCTCTAATTTGCATGCTGACAAAGATATTAACTGGGCGGTGGGGGGGGGGTGTTGATAATACAACACATCCTTTTGTCTGAAAGGTAGTTCAAAATCTGTGTTGTGACTACAGTTGACTGAAGTTCAATTACTGTAATAAATGTATTCCAAATTTCATCTCAATTGCATTTGCATTTTAATGAATGATTCTCACCTTCTTGTCAATTTGGCAGCCAGGCTAGATTTATTAAGTTATTGTATAAACAGGGCATTCTAATGCGGGAATTTAAATGCAAAATATTTGCTCGGCCACATTTGAACAGGGGCTGCTTTATTAATTCGTCTGCAGGGGTTGCCTCAAAATTCAAGAATTTAAGGACTGTGTTTCAGATCCCTCCATTCCATCATGTTTGCCCTGTCCTCCTCTGAAATTGATCTGTCTGGGTGGGCTGACAAAGCAAGACGTGAGCCAGCCAGATGAAGTGGGCTCTCTAAGCTTTCAGCCTCCACAAGCTGGGAAGAAGCTGATTTATTTGCTATTATTTGAAAACAGTAAAATTTGTTAAGTGAAAATTTCCCACGTAGGCAATTCCCTTCTGGGAGAGCAGGACATTCCTGAAATCAGATTGCCAAGAGTGTTTGTTCATCTTAATGTCATTCCACCTTCCCATCGAAGCTCTCCTGGCTTTATAGCCCCATATTTCTTGCAGACAGAGACAGAAAATGTGAGTGAAAACCAGCTGGATGCAGAGCCATAATACTATTAAAAGTTGAGGTTAAAAAAAAAAAAGTTGTGGTTGTTGTTTTTTTTTTTTTACGTACATCTGGGCTGTTGATTTTTAACAAATGATTTGCAGTGGTTAACCCCATGCCCCCCATAATAGAAAGGTTGAACATGAGTTTCTCTCCCTGCCTCCTACCTCTCCAGTACTCCACAGCTTCCTGCCAGGCCCCTATGAAAAGAACAGAGGCTGTCTGTTTTAGATGACCATCAGTTTCTTCAAGGCTCTGGGGATGGAGGCTGATTCAGGTAATGGGAGACTCAGAAGAGCAGAGTGCCCTCCAAGAGTGAGAAACGGCTGCCACAGCTATGCTCGAAGAACTTACTGAGATGAATCGACTGCTAGTGTGGGTCAAAGTTTTATTTCAAACTTGTACCCAGGGAATCAGCCTTCTAATAAAGCCCGTTTGAAGATTTCTTTCTGCAAGAGTTTTGTTGTTGTTGTTGTTTTAATAAAAGGAACAGGACAGCTAAACCAGTGCGCCTCAAACTTCTGTGTATATGAGTCATCTAGGGGTCCTGTGAAAATGCAGACCTTCATTCAAGAGGTCTGAAGGGGACACCCAAGATTCTGCCTTTCTAACAAGCTCCTGGGTGTTGCTGATGCTGATGGTCCAGGGACCATACTTTGAGTAGCAAGAAGCTAGATAGCATCACTCAAGGGTGGAATGGCTCGGTAAAGATAGATGTGTGGGTAAATCTCACAATCAGAAAGGACTCTTGATCTCACAGAAAATACCAGGCAGCTTATCAGATATGCTATCCATAGATGCTTCTCTGAGGGGGCTGTTAATTACCTTGTGCCCCAAGTTCTGTGCCACGGCATCTCTTCTCAGGTTTGAGGCACTATTTTCTCAGTGCCATATTTTGTCATATCTAATAGGCACATTTTTCATATTTTAACATCTCTGTACTAGAAATACAACATACAGTCATGTCCTAATTGACTTTTCATGGGTTTTTCCTTCTTTGTGGTTCGTAAAATAATGTCATGTCTTATAACAAATGATGTATCTGTCAGCTATTTTCACCCCAATGCTGTGTAACAAGCTACCCTGAAACTCAGTGATTTTCAGTAAGTATTTCTTCCTTACTTATACATCTGTGGGATAACGAATTTGGCTGACTTAGGTTGAGATCAGCTGGTTCAGATCTGTTCCATGACTTTTTTGTTCTTCTGGGGTCAACGAAATAGTGAGTTTGGTTCTTGTCATGGACCCAACTGAGCAAGCTTATTTCAAGCTTCTGTTCAGGTCATACCTGCTAACATCCCACTGGCCAAAGAAGTCACATGGTGAAGCTCAAAATCAGGATGCTGGGTGTACATTCCACCCCTGAATGTAGGGAAGCAGGGAAGGGGGGATGGAGGGAGTATCCGGTGAACGGTGAGCTAATCTGCCGCAGGATAGATGACCTAATCTGACTTGGATTGGATTAAACATGGCCTAAAGAAGAAACATGTACGCCACCAGTTTCTCTTCTGAGGGCCTAGAGGTGAACCCTGTGCAATAAGAACAGCCCAGAGATACATAAGCTTGAAGCTTAAAAGCTCTCTACTGAATAGTCTGATGTTTGCAGCATATACAGACGGAGGGAGAAATCCCAGAATCAGCCCTGGGGGCTCCCAATCCTTGCTTGCTACTTTCCAGCCACTATGACCTTCATTGTTCACTTAACCTCTTCCTTCTGTTTTCTTAACTGCAGATCACAACTGCTCAATAAGTTGACAGTAGTAATCATAGTACCCAGTCACTGAGATACTACGCTCAGCTCTTTATATCTGCTGTCTCATTTAACCCTCCCAGCAGCCCTTGGAGGCAGGAATGACTTTTTTCCTCATTTGGAGGTGGAAAGACTGTGGTTCAGAGAACTTTAAAATCTGCCTAAGCAGGTAGCAGAGACCCACCCCACCCAGAGGCTGCCCCTCCAAGCCTCAGCACCACTGGCTCTCAGATCAGGAAGTGCTTGGAGGGAAACCTGCCCCTTCAGTCTGACTCAACTGTGCCCCAGGAGACTATTCCTATTGTCATCTTGCACATTTTTCATTCATGAGCTCACACAGACTCCCGTAGAGAGAAAGTATGTCCCTTAAATGTAAAAACCTTCTCCACTGCATCAGTGAAGAGGAAGTGGCTTTGGGTGGAGGAAACTTTCCATTCTATAATCTGCTTCTTCCTCTGCTTGCCTGATGCAGTTAATTATTTGCCTCCCTATCGCTCCTCTTGCAATGTTAGCTGGGGGAGTTTTACATTGTGGGAAGCAGTGAGCAGGAGGCGCTGAGTGAGTGGACTTAATGGCAGAAACTGCTCTTCCCTGCAAATACCTCCCTTCCCGCAGATAGCCTGATAAGAGCAATAATGATGAAGAAAATAGAGGGAACATGCAAGGGAATTAAACAAGAATCTGATAAAATATTAAGCAGTTTTAAATGGACTTCTGCAGTAGTAGGGGTGCGCTTCACGGCACGTGGAATGAACACCCTGCGGTCCTGAAGTTCCCAGAATAGGCTAGTGGGTCTGACCTGAGGGCCTGGACATTTACTGCCCCCCACCACCACAGACATACACACACACACTGCCCCCGGCCACCTCTGTTCATCTCTCAACCAGTTCTTCCCAGAGGATCTAACAGCTGGGAGTCTGGCTGCCTTGCTTGACAGAAGCTGCAATTCTACCAGAAAACTTGCTAAATTCCTCAAACTGACAACCACCATCTCCCCTAGTCTCTTCTGTGAGTTCACCAGTAAGACAGGCATTCATCAATACCCACATCCAGAGGTGTGTTGCAGACTCGGCTTTTCACAGTGTCCTTATTCAGATCCTTGAAAGAAATCTCTTCCTCTTCCACTTGGAATGGCAAGCCATTACCCAAATAGCTTTTTGACATCTCTTGGTCATTAGAAATCACATTATGTTTCCCTCTTTGCATTGGCTTCTAGGATGCTCAGGGCCATATCTGTGTACTAGCTCGTATGTCATGAGATGTGATACTTGCCTTACCTGATCTTGTTTTCTTATTCGTCACATCTCCTGCCTTTCTCACTTTTTAAATTGCCTGCCCCTAAGCAGAGACATTACTTTGTCAACAAAGGTCCATTTAGTCAAGGCTATGGTTTTTCCAGTGGTCATGTAAGGATGCAAGGGTTGGACTGTGAAGAAAGCTGAGTGCCGAAGAATTGATGTTTTTGAACTGTGGTGCTGGAGGAAGACTCTTGAGAGTCCCTTGGGCTGCAAGGAGATCCAACCAGTCCATTTTGAAGGAGATCAGCCCTGGGATTTCTTTGGAAGGAATGATGCTAAAGCTGAAACTCCAGTACTTTGGCCACCTCATGCGAAGAGTTGACTCACTGGAAAAGACTCTGATGCTGGGAGGGACTGGGGGCAGAAGGCGAAGGGGATGACAGGATGAGATGGCTGGATGGCATCACCAACTCGATGGATGTGAGTCTGAGTGAACTCCAGGAGATGGTGATGGACAGGGAGGCCTGGCGTGCTGCAATTCATGGGGTCGCAAAGAGTCGAACACGACTGAGCGATTGAACTGAACTGAATCCTTTTTGGAACAAGGGCATAACCAAGTCAAATAAATTTCTTGCCAAACTCTTAATCTGTACTTCTGTAGAAATAAGGTAACTTAGATATAGAGGTGGAGTCTGTGAATTCTATGAAGATGGATCCTTCATTGTAATGCCAGTGCTTGAACAGAACTCGACACATAGTAACCGCCTAGCACAGACTCTGAGGCAAAATAGGTGTCAGCTCAGGGCTTGGCACATAATACTCAAGTCCCTTTTACATGCTGTGGCATGGACCATCAGCCTGTCACTTATTATAAAATTCATAAGAATTTTGTTAACCTTCACAGTCAAAGAAAACAAAGAGTTGGGCTGTTCCACGTGTAGGTTTAAATATTTGACCATACTGTACTTAGTTTGCTAGGGCTACGGTAACAAAGTACTACAAACTGGGTGGCTTAAACAGCAGGAATGTGTTGTCTCAGTTCTGGAGGCTAGAAGTGCAAGATCAAGGTATCAGCAGGGTAGGTTTCTTCTGACTCCTGAGAGAAACTCTGTTCCATGCCGCTCTCCTAGCTTCTGGTGGCTTGCTGGCCATCTTTGGCATTCCTTGGCCTGCAGAAGCATCCAGGCCTTCACTGACCATGAGTTCGAAATGGCACTAACCCTTCCGCCAGCCCTGTCTCACGCTCCCGTGTCCCGGCTTCATGCTCCTCCCAGTACTTAGCGTGTCACCCACAGTTCACTGCTTTGTGCCGTGTCTGTCTCACCCCCTGGAATAGGAGCTTCGTGAGGACCAGGATGCTGTGAGCTGTTTTGTTTGCTGCTGAATCTCAGCACCTAGAGTAGCTCCCGGTACACAGTGGGTATTCAGTATATCTTTGTTGAATGGTTATAATGATGCAGCTGTTTAGGCAAACACACACATTTGAAACTGGCTGTGAATTAATGCTATGATGAGTCTGACTTCAGTTTTTAAAATTTATTTCCAATTGAAGGATAATTGCTTTACAATATTGCTTTGCTTTCTCATTCTAAGGAGATTGGCTTGCCTTTTTGGAGGTCTGGGGTCTTCAGCTGTCATTTGGAAGTGGTGCTGTAGGAGAATGTAGTGGTTCCACATTCTGATGAGTCTGTGGGGAGGCAGGTGATCTCCCCATCTTACTCTCCACCGTCTTCTTCCATTCTTCTGACTTCATTGTGTGACCGTTGACGCTTTTGAGCTGCCCAACCCCCTTCCCTCTGCCCACATCAGGGTGAGCGTTATAATAAGAAACCCAAGGTGCTCCTTGTTTATTGCTGGAGAGAAGCTCAGTCCCCACTCAAACAAAGGACCCCTCGCCCTAGCCCTGCTCCCATAAAACCCTAAGCCACACCTGCTCTGCCCAGAAAGCCTCACAATGTGAGTTGTGTCATTTTGTACCTTTGTGCTGTGTGTATGATGACCTGAACCAAATTCTGAGCAAAGAGGCTCCATGAAGTAACATAATCATGAAATAGCGTTTGCTGTCATGCCAGCCCCAGCTCCCAGATTAGCTCTGCATTTGCTTTGTTTGCGCCACATCAAGAAAATCCTCTTTTGTGGAATTGAAGGGTTGCACATGCTTCCAGTTTTTCTATCAGCTTATCTGGCAATCTCAGGGTGTTCTTTGATGAGTGGGTTCAGAAGCTTGAAAGTAAAACAGAGGAGCACTTTTTTTTCAAATACGAATTCCACCTCATATCAACTGCTTGCATCCCTAAACTTAAAAGCCCAAATGGACAATTCAGGGCCAGTTATGTATAATCTGGCTTCACTGTGTTCCACCCGGTAAACAGTCATTTGGTTTTGCACTTGGTTTTGCATTTGGTTTTATGCATGAGGAACCTGAGAGATTATTTTGCTGTGACAAGAACATGGCTGGACAGGTGACACCTGATCCTTGCCTGCCAAATTTTTGTGAAAATTTCAAATTGTCCCTATGAGATAGATGCTATGATTAACCCCACTTTAGAGATTAAGAATGTGGCATGTAGCGTAGAAATTCAGAAAAGTTTACGAGCTGAGAAGCAAGGTCTACACTTAGGAAAAGATTGCCAGTGACCTTCCAGTGACATACGTGTATGGANGGTGATGGACAGGGAGGCCTGGCGTGCTGCAATTCATGGGGTCGCAAAGAGTCGAACACGACTGAGCGATTGAACTGAACTGAATCCTTTTTGGAACAAGGGCATAACCAAGTCAAATAAATTTCTTGCCAAACTCTTAATCTGTACTTCTGTAGAAATAAGGTAACTTAGATATAGAGGTGGAGTCTGTGAATTCTATGAAGATGGATCCTTCATTGTAATGCCAGTGCTTGAACAGAACTCGACACATAGTAACCGCCTAGCACAGACTCTGAGGCAAAATAGGTGTCAGCTCAGGGCTTGGCACATAATACTCAAGTCCCTTTTACATGCTGTGGCATGGACCATCAGCCTGTCACTTATTATAAAATTCATAAGAATTTTGTTAACCTTCACAGTCAAAGAAAACAAAGAGTTGGGCTGTTCCACGTGTAGGTTTAAATATTTGACCATACTGTACTTAGTTTGCTAGGGCTACGGTAACAAAGTACTACAAACTGGGTGGCTTAAACAGCAGGAATGTGTTGTCTCAGTTCTGGAGGCTAGAAGTGCAAGATCAAGGTATCAGCAGGGTAGGTTTCTTCTGACTCCTGAGAGAAACTCTGTTCCATGCCGCTCTCCTAGCTTCTGGTGGCTTGCTGGCCATCTTTGGCATTCCTTGGCCTGCAGAAGCATCCAGGCCTTCACTGACCATGAGTTCGAAATGGCACTAACCCTTCCGCCAGCCCTGTCTCACGCTCCCGTGTCCCGGCTTCATGCTCCTCCCAGTACTTAGCGTGTCACCCACAGTTCACTGCTTTGTGCCGTGTCTGTCTCACCCCCTGGAATAGGAGCTTCGTGAGGACCAGGATGCTGTGAGCTGTTTTGTTTGCTGCTGAATCTCAGCACCTAGAGTAGCTCCCGGTACACAGTGGGTATTCAGTATATCTTTGTTGAATGGTTATAATGATGCAGCTGTTTAGGCAAACACACACATTTGAAACTGGCTGTGAATTAATGCTATGATGAGTCTGACTTCAGTTTTTAAAATTTATTTCCAATTGAAGGATAATTGCTTTACAATATTGCTTTGCTTTCTCATTCTAAGGAGATTGGCTTGCCTTTTTGGAGGTCTGGGGTCTTCAGCTGTCATTTGGAAGTGGTGCTGTAGGAGAATGTAGTGGTTCCACATTCTGATGAGTCTGTGGGGAGGCAGGTGATCTCCCCATCTTACTCTCCACCGTCTTCTTCCATTCTTCTGACTTCATTGTGTGACCGTTGACGCTTTTGAGCTGCCCAACCCCCTTCCCTCTGCCCACATCAGGGTGAGCGTTATAATAAGAAACCCAAGGTGCTCCTTGTTTATTGCTGGAGAGAAGCTCAGTCCCCACTCAAACAAAGGACCCCTCGCCCTAGCCCTGCTCCCATAAAACCCTAAGCCACACCTGCTCTGCCCAGAAAGCCTCACAATGTGAGTTGTGTCATTTTGTACCTTTGTGCTGTGTGTATGATGACCTGAACCAAATTCTGAGCAAAGAGGCTCCATGAAGTAACATAATCATGAAATAGCATTTGCTGTCATGCCAGCCCCAGCTCCCAGATTAGCTCTGCATTTGCTTTGTTTGCGCCACATCAAGAAAATCCTCTTTTGTGGAATTGAAGGGTTGCACATGCTTCCAGTTTTTCTATCAGCTTATCTGGCAATCTCAGGGTGTTCTTTGATGAGTGGGTTTAGAAGCTTGAAAGTAAAACAGAGGAGCACTTTTTTTTCAAATACGAATTCCACCTCATATCAACTGCTTGCATCCCTAAACTTAAAAGCCCAAATGGACAATTCAGGGCCAGTTATGTATAATCTGGCTTCACTGTGTTCCACCCGGTAAACAGTCATTTGGTTTTGCACTTGGTTTTGCATTTGGTTTTATGCATGAGGAACCTGAGAGATTATTTTGCTGTGACAAGAACATGGCTGGACAGGTGACACCTGATCCTTGCCTGCCAAATTTTTGTGAAAATTTCAAATTGTCCCTATGAGATAGATGCTATGATTAACCCCACTTTAGAGATTAAGAATGTGGCATGTAGCGTAGAAATTCAGAAAAGTTTACGAGCTGAGAAGCAAGGTCTACACTTAGGAAAAGATTGCCAGTGACCTTCCAGTGACATACGTGTATGGAACTCAAATACCACATGTTATGGAATCTAAGACAAACAAAACAAATAAAAATACTGCCAATTGAATCAGTCCTCCAGGATGTGAATTGTTATTCTCATTTCATAGTACCTAGCAGAGTGCCTAGCACACAGCAGGCACTCAATAAGTATTTGTTGAGTGGTGGAACCGAAGCCTGGAGAAGTTAGATAATTTGTTCAAGGTCTTTGGTGGGAGGTGGTCTTTGGTAGAATTCAAGCTTAGGATAAGTAACTCTGACTTTGGAATTCTAAAGACAGGAAGTCTCCTGCTACTGGGCCTGAGAGTGTCCTTCACTTAATTGTCGGTCCCAAGATAGTAAGACCTTGCCTTGATAGCCAGTGCATCTTTCTCCCTCTTTCTTTTCTTCAGCACCTTAATTCAGTGGGTGAAGATTGGCCGTGGATACTTTACCATCCTGAAGGAGGAGAGTGCCTTGAAAAAGAAGCAGCAACAACTGGAGAAACTAAAAGAGGAAGAAAGAAAGAAATTCCAACCAGCCAAAATGCTGTCAGATATCCAGTATGGGGATTTGGTTCTGCCGTAAGTAGACCTCTGTCGCTGCAGCCCCGTGGCCTTGGGAAGGACCATTGAGAAGGAACACTGGCTGGTTGAGGGGTAGCAGCTGTCTCGCACGGGAAGCCCCTTCTTAGGCTGGTGTCTGATGACTTCTTTCAATCTGACTCAACCTTCTTCGCCAGCCTCGCCTTCAGATATTCAGTGATCTTCTACTACACATGTCCGTTCCCATATCCAGAGCCGAGAGCTAACCAGGAAATCGTGCAGGTCCCAGATGTGCTTCTTTCCCTCTTCTCCCAAGGTTTATCCCTACCTCTAGATATTTCTTGTGCTGTTCACTGGGCCTTAAATGCTCTTCCCTACTACATCCTCTCCCTACTAAAGTGCTACTTATCCCTTATCCTTAAAGCTCAGCTTAAATGCCACCCTCTCCTGCAGCGTCTCGGATTTCAGCCCACCACCTCCAAAATCCATTCTGGACTCTTGAGTTCCCATACTGTGTTTGTATGCTACTTTGTTTCATTACAGATCAATATCCCTGTTCTAGACCTTCTCCTGAAACCTGAGATCCTAGTTCAGTGTCCACCCAAAGCAAGTANTAAAACCCACAGGGTGGAGGCTGCAATGTAGAAATGAGACAGATCCATTTGGGGGCTCTCAGAAAACTGTATAATAAAGGAAGAAGATGAACATGAAGAAAGTGATAGATTATAAAACATATTAGAAAATATATAGGAGTTTTTTGTTTGTTTGTTTTTGTAATGAAGTGGAAAAAAGGGAGCTAGTTAAGAATTATGATGGTGGCATGAGGGAACAAAAATGTTAGTATGATATATGATAAGACTGACAGACACTTTTGGATGGCACTCCCAGAAGAGACTCAGCTCCTTGGTAGTTCAGCCACAGTTAAAAGACCCAAATAATTGGACAGACTTTGGCAGTTCTGTGTGTATGCTTAGTCACTCAGTTGTGTCCAACTCTTTGTGACCTCACAGACTGTATCCTGCCAGGCTCCTCTGTCCATGGGGAGTCTCCAGGCAAGAATCCTGGAGTGGGTTGCCACTCCCTTCTCCAGGGAATCGTCCCAACCCAGGAATCAAACTCTGGTCTCCTGCATTGCAGATTCTTTACCATATGAGCCACCAAGGAAGGCTTGGGCTGTTCAGATAGAGGCTAAAAGAACCTTGATAAATCCCTAGATAGTACTGTACCTGGGACTGGAAAGATTACTTCTGTAAAACTTGGTATAACCACTTCTGAGTCTTGACACAAGCCCCTTGGCACACGTTTAATACTTCTCCCAGCTAAAAAGGGAGACACAAAGCAGGTTTTACACTGGTTCTTTGTGTATTTCTGTCACTACAACACTGCATTACTATACTTGTTCAGTTCATTCATTGGAGAAGGAAATGGCAATCTACTCCAGTACTATTGCCTGGAAAATCCCATGGACAGAGGAGCCTGGTAGGCTACAGTCCATAGGGTCGCAAAGAGTTGGACACGACTGAGCAACTTCACTCACTCACAACAGAGATACACTCATTCCAGGGCAGAAAAGACAGGCTTTAATGTTTTAAACATAGGAAAGACCATCAGCACAGTCATATAAGCTGTGTTACATTATTACACTAAGCCTGTGGAACCTTCCAACAGTTCAACATTCCTTTTCTTCTGCCTCTGGGACTTCTTAGAATCAGACTTAAGACTTGCTAGAGGAAAGCAAGCCTTTCTCTCTTCCACTGATTCATTTCTCAGGGAAGCATCTTCCAAATTCCTGCTTGAAATGTAAATTTTCTGGGAACAGTGATGTGGGGGGGTGGATTGGCTAGTAGTCTCTACATTTAGTATTAAGTATTCACATGTTCCTGGTGGTTCAGATGGTAAAGAATCCACCTGCAATGCAGGAGACCTGGGTTCAGTCCCTAGTCGGGAAGATCCCCTGGAGAAGGGAATAGCAAACCACTCCCTTATTCTTGCCTGGAGAATTCCACGGACAGAGGAACCTGATGGGCTACAGTCTATAGGGTCGCAGAGAGTCTGACAGGACTGAGTGACTAAGCAAGCACGCACAGTCACATGTTCACTTAATACCCTTGTGTCATAGAAAGTGCTATGTCCTTTAAATAAGTCTAAAATCCTCTGATGCAAAGACTATTTTATTCTCCTCTAAGAATTATCTCCAGACTTGTTCTGGGATGAGAAGGAAGCAGATTTCAATGGTGTAGAACAGGGGAGGAAATCAAACTGCCTCTTTCAGTCTCTTCCTTTCTCCCCAGATTCCATAAATGGATCTTTCTGCTTAAATTAGTTCCTTAGTTTTCCCACTGTTGACCTGGGCTCTGACTTTCTCAGGTTGACTGTATTATTTCCCACTTGTCATCTGCTTCTGAGTTTCCTAATATTTCTTGCTGTTGCCTCTTCTCTCATTTTGTCCTCTCCATCCTTATGGATTTAGGTTTTTTAGAAGAAGAAGAAAACAAACAGTAACTAAAACCCAGCTCATCTATAGTTTCAGTGGTATTTGGAAAAGGAAAAGAATTGTACATATGTGACAATTTACTGTCTTAAACTGAAAACCCACTAGAATTTACTATGGTTGTGAAATGTTTCTCTTCATGATATTTAGATATTAGAATATTTAATGTTTTATTCATGAATTATGCCTTTTTTCACCTCAGGTAAATTCTATCTGAGCAGTATCTTGATTGAACTTAGTTTCTACATTTCATGGTTTATATAACACTTGATAACATCTAATACTTTTCCTTCATCTAAACAGGGAACAAGCTCTAGGTAAAACTTTATAGATAATTATATCTTTTATGGTCACTTAAGATGAATTTTTAAAACTTGTTGAACATGTATGGGAAAAAGACAAAAATGATAACTGTTCCACAAATAAGAAATACAAAACATATTCATCATTGTAAAAAAATAATGATTTGTAAGTGTGTACCAACACTAATATTACTATTAATACAGTTAAAAATGGAAAAATTTTCAAGTATATTCAAAATATACCAGAATGATTTACCTATCCTCATCAAACTTTATATTTCAAGATGCAATGCAGTGTCAATTTTCACATGGACAAAATGGTGTATTAAATTGTAGGCTTTTCTATAACTTTGTTTGGGTTCATTTACTGAACATCTATAAAACATCAGGCACTGTGCTTGGTATGAACGATATATCAATACCATCAATACCTATAGTGGAGAATTTTGAACTAGGCTAGCATAAGATAAGGACTTTTCTGGTGGCTCAGATGTTAAAGCGTCTGTCTATAATGCGGGAGACCCAGGTTCAATCCCTGGGTCAGAAAGATCCCCTGGAGAAGGAAATGGCAATCTACTCCAGTACTATTGCCTGGAAAATCCCATGGACAGGGGAGCCTGGTATGCTACAGTCCATGGGGTTGCAAAGAGTCGGACACGACTGAGCGACTTCTGAAGAAGAGATGAGGAGAACAGGAAGATGGGCAGCTGTGCAGAGAGATGAAAGAAAAAGATCTAAAGGAATGATTTAATAAAGTAGGAGTGGACATGGTGACAGCATAAATTCAGCTCTGAGAAAAACTGAAGAGGCTTGCTAAGAGTCAAGATATAAGTAGAAAAAGGGCTGGAACAGGATTACCCTATATAGCTAATACAGCAAAAAGCAGTTCTGGTTTTATGTTTCTAAACTGTCCCTAAGTATGTTCTCAGAATCTTGACCAATTTGGCAAGCTAAAATGACTTGTCTGCAAATGGGCCAGTTTTCTCAGACATTTTATAATTTTAACCATTTTAAGCATAGTCTGCTACAATCAAGAATTATACTAACTATGAAAGTGAAAGTGAAATTGAAGTCTCTCAGTCGTGTCCAACTCTTTGCGACCCCGTGGACTGTAGCCTACCAAGTTTCTCTATCCATGGGATTCTCTAGGCAAGAATACTGGAGTGGGTTACCGCTTCCTTCTCCAGGGGATCTTCCCGACCCAGGGATCAAACCCAGGTCTCTGACATCGGAGGCAGACGCTTTAACCTCTGAACCACCATACTTCAGCAACATTTAAAGAAAAGAGAAAATACAGAAATTGAATTTTAAAAGGGGTTAATCTAAAATATAGAGGAATGTGTGGATGTAAAGGAGTTTGCAGTAAAGCACTGAGTTGTCAGCTTTCCTTGTATCCAGGATATCCTCTGTGATGCCTGGGCAATGGGAGGAAGTGCTTTAAAGGCTGCCCAAGTGAAGGAAAAAGAGAAGAGCACTCATGAGTGCTCAGAAATCATGTTGCACTCTGGAGAAAGGGCGTCTCTGGATAAGGCAGCTATAGAGTGATGGCACATGAGGAACTAGATTCAGAAGTGGGAGTACATTTGTTCTCACTCTGTGGCTACTTCCCACTGGACACAAGCTGGTATGTAAGAAACCTTTTTGCCCCACCTTCCTTTTTCACTGTGGAGCTTCCCTGGTGGCTCACATGGTAAAGAATCTGCCTGCAATGTGGGAGACCAAGTTTCGATCCCTGGGTTGGGAGGGCATGGCAACCCACTCCAATATTCTTGCCTGGAGAATCCCATGGACAGAGGAGCCTGGTGGTCTACAGTCCACAGGGTTGCAAAGAGTCAGACATGACTGAGTGACTAACACTTTCTTTTCATTTTCCAAGATAACAACCCTGAGAGTTGAAATAGTAAATGAGCAAGGATAAATGAGCAAGGAAGGGTAGAAACTCATCTATCCTCTGTTCAGCTACAACTTGAGGCTTGCATAGTTGAAATGTATGAAGTTCATTTGTTCTAAGCAATGGCACCCCACTCCAGTACTCTTGCCTGGAAAATCCCATGGACGGAGGAGCCTGGTAGGCTGCAGTCCATGGGGTTGCTAAGGGTTGGACAGGACTGAGTGACTTCACTTTCACTTTTCACTTTCGTGCATTGGAGAAGGCAATGGCAACCCACTCCAGTGTTCTTGCCTGGAGAATCCCAGGGACAGGGGAGCCTGCTGGGCCGCCATCTATGGGGTTGCACAGAGTCGGACATGACTGAAGTGGCTTAGCAGCAGCAAGCTTCAGCATCCTTTGGTTTGCTAAATACAAAATCTCTTTGCAAGTGGCATCTTGATTTCTGAGGTGAAGTTTTCGTATTTTAACACAATGTGTTAATGATAGCAATCTAAATGTTTAGCCCACATGGAAATAATAAGAAACATTGGTGAGTTTTGCGTTTCTTATTTCTAAAGGCAGTATGATGGTTTAAACTATAAGAGTAGTAAAGGTAATTTTTGTTTTACTTGATAGACTACTTAATTTTCTTTCTCTTATGTATTAAAATACACATAAATATATAGCATATAATTGAAAATATAAATTATGAGGTTCATAGATCATTTAAGATTTTGAAAAAAGGCTTCTGGCTTTTCAACCTATAACTTTAAGAAGACATTTATTTTATATCTGAAATAAATATTACATTAGGGAGAAAGAGTTATTTTTCTGTGATCTAAAATGATGGTTCTTTTCTTCTCTCTTAGACATTGTGTTAGGGTAATTCTAGGCTGTTATTATTGCCTTTTGCAAGAATATGCTCCCTGTAAGTAATCAGTTTATTTTACTTTGTGGAGCCTTGAATTACTGGAAATATTTTTCAGTAATGCCAATGAGAAATACTTTAACATAAAGGCGAATAATGCTGTCAGTTATTTTTACATAATAAAATCTGCATGCATCCTAATATGATAGTTCAGTCACTCAGTCATGTCCAACTCTTTGCAACCCCATGAATCGCAGCACGCCAGGCCTCCCTGTTCATCACCATCTCCAGGTGTTCATTCAGACTCACATCCATTGAGTCCGTGATGCCATTCAGCCATCTCATCCTCGGTTGTCCCCTTCTCCTCCTGCTCCCAATTCCTCCCAGCATCAGAGTCTTTTCCAATGAGTCAACCCTTCTCATGAGATGGCCAAAGTACTGGAGTTTCAGCTTTAGGATCATTCCTTCCAAAGAACACCCAGAGCTGATCTCCTTCAGAATGGACTAGTTGGATCTCCTTGCAGTCCAAGGGACTCTCAAGAGTCTTCTCCAACCCCACAATTCAAAAGCATCAATTCTTCGGCACTCAGCCTTCTTCACAGTCCAACTCTCACATCCACACATGACCACAGGAAAAACCACTAAAATATTTAGGGGTGACATGTCAATATTATTTTCAAATACTTAGGGATATATACACTTATAATTTAATATTTTATAGTCTTAGTATTTACATTTTATTCAATTATTTATCTACATTAATGTAAATCTATTTACATAAACAAGACCAGCAGGAGACAATGGTGGCGGCCCCTTCCTCTCTGCCCCAGATCTAACATTTCTTAGGCTGTTTTATTCCTCCCTGAAATTTCACTATTAAAATGTAATTGCCTCTGGAAAAGGCAGAACTCTGNATGGAAATGGAAATCTGGGGACCTAGATTCTGCTCCTATTTATTTCTTTGGTGTGCCTTGCGACTTGCGAGATCTTAGTTCCCTGCCAAGGTGTTGAACTCCTGGCCCCTGCACTTGGAGTGAAGAGCCTTAACCACTGGACCACTGGGAAAGTCCCCTTATTCTGGTCCGACTCTTTAGTTAACTATATGATCCCAGGATTGTCCTCAAAGTCCCAGGAGGAAGGTAAATTCCTAGTGGGTGCCCCCACTTCACCTCTTCTGCCTCCCTCCGTTGCCTTTCCCCACGCTAAGCCAGAGTGATCTTTCCAAATGTAAACTGCTGCTGGTTTAAAATCCTCAACGGCCACCATTCTTTATAAGATGAGAACTGGAAAAGTCTGAGCCGGGGTTGCGAGGCTCTGGACAGCCTGGCCCTTGTCTTCCCCTCCAGCCACACTTTTCCCCCTCTTCCACAGGGCCTCTCACCCCACCCTCTGCCTACTTAATTCCCATTCAACCTGCAGATCTCAGCTCAATATTTACTTTTGTTCCAGTTACTGTTGCTGTGGGCAACCACTCCAAAACCCATTAACTCAAGACAGCACACATCTATTTCACTCACACATCTGCCATTTGAGTGGGGTTCAGGGCGGAAGGATCATCTACAGAACCAGCTTGGGTGGCTCAGAGTGAGTGTCTGTTTCCGAGAGGACTCATCCGTGTGAGTGGCACCGCGGGGCTGCTGTCACTCTGAACTCGGCCAGGACTAAGCCCAGCAGCCTTGGCTCTCTGCCCCCAGGAGGCTCTTCACAGCCTTCCCGCATCTCTCCCCCCAGCCCCACCCCACCAGCATGCTGGTGGCTAAGAATTAAGAGTGAGCCTCCCAAGACATAGAACAGAAAAGCTGCCAGTTCCTGGAGGCTGGGCCCAGAAATGGGCATCATGCTGCTTCTGACATGTCCTGTTGGCCCAGCCATTCACAGAGCCAAGATTTCAGGGAAATGGGGCTATATATTATAAAGCCACCTTCCCACTGAAAGAGACTTGGGGCATATATTTCTANCAGTTCCTGGAGGCTGGGCCCAGAAATGGGCATCATGCTGCTTCTGACATGTCCTGTTGGCCCAACCATTCACAGAGCCAAGATTTCAGGGAAATGGGGCTATATATTATAAAGCCACCTTCCCACTGAAAGAGACTTGGGGCATATATTTCTAAATTGATACAGCTCCCTCTGGACAGTATTCCCAGACTCCCAGCCAACTTCTCTGTTTGGGGCTGTCTGAGCACCATTCATGCTCCCACTGAGTCTTGTCACAGCTGTGTTTGTGTGAAGCCCATCTCCCCCATGAGGCTCTAAGCTCCAGAGGGCAGGGCTGGTTCTGTCTCCTGCATCACTGCACCCACAGCCCCCAGCACAGAGATGTTTGACAAATGTGGGTAGACACGAATGAATCAGGGAACCTGTCAATGATTCAGTCAATGTTTAAGTGGTCAGGCTGAGAAAACTACAAGGCTTTAAAGGAGCGTGCAGGTAGCCTGAATATGCAGGGCAGGCTGGGAGTGAGATGCCAGGGGCTCTTAAGTCTCAAGCAACCCAAGGGGCACCCACCTCCTGCACAGGTGGGCAATGGTCTTGATCTTGGACCCCACCTACCTCTTACCCAGAGTGGCAAGAACTTTAAAGTCTCCATCTTTGTGTGACATCTCCCAGTTTTAAAATATAGACAACTGATTCCATTATGCACACAATAGGCTTATTAAGATGTGTCTGTGGGCTCGATTTGGTCATGGGCAAAAAATATTTGCCCTATGACTCAGGCATGCCAAAATTAAGGGGAAAAAAAGACTGTTTTCTCTGACTGAAATGACTTGCCCCATGATAGTGCTGAAAAAAAAAACTTACCTATGTTATTAAATGTAGCTTAATATTTTTCACTTTTTGAAGCAGTCTTTTTCAGACAAGCATCTGTCTGGGCTGATTCACATCTCTGTAAGCATCATGTCCCCTCCCTTCCTGTGATGGTTTTGGCTTCAGAGGAAGCCCCTGTGTTCCCTGTGGGGCAGGGAATGGGCTTTGGAAGAGGTATGCCTGATCATGGCTGATCTTNGACAAGCATCTGTCTGGGCTGATTCACATCTCTGTAAGCATCATGTCCCCTCCCTTCCTGTGATGGTTTTGGCTTCAGAGGAAGCCCCTGTGTTCCCTGTGGGGCAGGGAATGGGCTTTGGAAGAGGTATGCCTGATCATGGCTGATCTTTGGGGCAAAGCACACTTGTGCCCACTTCTGAAGTTCGAGATCCCTGCATCTCACGGCCGATTCATCCAGCTGGTGAGTCAGCAGTCTGGAAGGCTGGGAGAAGTCCCTTTAAGGGAAGGTCTGCAACCGAGAACCACTGACTCCAGGCAGCTCCTTCCCTGTGTCCATCCTGTCATTTGACCCCGGCACAAGCCACCATGCTGTCTCCAGCTGAAATTATCACAGCACTTCTCATCTGTCTCCTGGGCCTCTTCCCCTGCCATCGGCCATTCTCAAAACAGCAGCCAGAGGGCTCCTTTGTAAGAGGTCACATCATGTCTTGTTCCAGTTCAGAATCCTTTACTGTCATTCACAGAAAAGGCCAGGGTCCTCGCACTGGTCTGCAAAGCTCCTGTTCTCTCTGCATCCCTCCCTCTCTCCTCTTCCTGTTGCTCACTCCACTCCAGACAAACGTACCTCCTTGCCGTCTCTAAAACATACTCAGGACATTTGCACCCGTCACTGCGTCTCTCCAGAAGGCTCTGCCCCCAGACGGATGAATGGCTCGCTCCCTTCCACTGCAAATTCTTATCAAATGTCACCTTCTCATGCCTGCCCCAATCATTCTGTTTAAGATTGCAGCCCCTAGCTCTCCCAGCCCTACTGAACTCCCTTCTCTTTTATTCTCCCCACAGCATGTATCACTTACTAGTGGGAGCGAGGGGGTGGGGAATGGGTCAGCAAACTCCAGCCCCTGGGCCCCCAAGCTGGTTTGGTAAATAAAGTTTTATTTAAACCCTGCCCTTAACTTACTGTTTACATCATCAACGGCTTTCATGCTACTAAGTAGTCAAGATGTGGACTGAATGACCCACAGCAGCATAACTGTTTGTCTAGCGGGATGAGAAAGCATATCCAACCCCTCATCTAGTATATCAGTGCACCCCACAGCTGCCTGACTGATCTTATGTGTTCTCTCTGCTCGTTCACAAGAACAGATGCTCCATGAGAGAAGGAGGTCTTACATGCTCTGGTTACTGGCTGCCTCTGGGACCTTCACCTTTCTAGCTGAAATTACTGGCTGGTCCATGGTCGGTGCCTAGTGATATTTGCCAAATAACCCCTCACTAAAGATGTGGGCAATTAAAACTGCTCCTTGTCATTAGCTCTGCTTTTGCTTCTGCTTCAGCACATACGGGGATGAGAAGACAAAGAAGGCAGTGGCTGAAGTCATCCTGCGACCGTTCACCCCCATGCACAGCTGCATCATTTCGCCCTCGCTGCCCGAAGCCCACGTGTAAGTAGTCCCACCTCGGGCTTGTTTGCTTCGCTGCTTTATCATTCGCAGCCAAGGTCAAATGACTCAACCAGCTAACAGTCATTGGGAGCTATTCCTTTGTCCTCTTGAAAGGGACAGGGAGCCTGGGGCCAGCAACACTGTGTGGCGTATAAAAATAACAGAAAGCAGACATGGTGCCTTAGAGCTAAACGGCAATCAGCTGGGACCGAGTCATTCCATTCCTTACCAAGCCAGACGCTCTAATGTCAAATAGTTTGCAAAGCCTGATAAAATCTATCTGCAACGCATGCCTGGCGGATGTCTCACCCGAGCCTCTAGGGGCACGTTTTCCCCAAGACTCAGGGAGTTATTTCCCAGAAAAGCCCCCACTGCCTTCTGAGCCAACCCCAGGTACAAACTCATCATTGCATGGTGTAACAGGGGCTCAGCAACCCTCCAAGGAATATTCAGGCTTTCCAGAACCTTGACATCTCATTCCCCTCCTATTTATTCCAGAGAATTCTCAGCCCAGCTTTTCCTTTCTCACTAGTTAGCCCTTTTCAACTGGGAGATCTCAGGGACAGGGATTAAGGCAAGCCTGCTCAGCCTCAGCACTACTGACATTCAAGGACAAATAATTCTTCTTTGAGAAAGACTGTCCTGTGCGCTGTGGGATGTAGGATACTGGGCAGCATCCATGGCCCCAGCCGCCAGATGCTAGTAACCAACCCCNATTTCTCATGATGTACTCTGCATATAAGTTAAATAAGCAGAGTGACAATATACAGCCTTGACGTACTCCTTTTCCTATTTGGAACCAGTCTGTTGTTCCATGTCCATTTGCTTCACTTCCTCGCTTTACATTTTTCCCCCCTCAACTCCAGTCAGTCCTGCCTCTCTTCTCACTCCATTTTTCAGAAGTTGCTGGCAAAAACCAACACATTAGCCCCTTGAACACCCAAGCTGATGGTTAATCTCTCCACCTAGGTGGAGAGAGGATCCTGGAAGGCTACAGTCCATGGAGTCCCAAGAGTTGTTCACGACTGAGACTGAACCACCACCACCATCTAATTCATCAAACATTGTTGGCCAATTTTTTTCATTATTCTTAAACTCTCTTACTTCAAAGTCTCTCATTTAACTTTGGCTTCAGGGGATACCTACTGAGACTTTTCTATTTCTAAAACAATGCCTCGTATCAGTAAGAACTCAACACATAGCAGGTTGTGTGTCAAAGCTGAGCCCAGCACGAATAGTCTCTGTTCTCAGAAAACCAACATTTAGGCTGAACTTTTAAGAGTCCTTACCTCACAAAATGATCACGTTCAAGGAAAAGTCAGAACTTTCTAGAATGTCTAACAGGAGGTTTCATGACCTGGCCATGACTCCGTGGCGTCCTGCAAACTCTTAGCTCCAACCAGGCTGAGCCATTTCCAGGCACTGAGATACCCACTGCCCTCCTTGCATATACATGTGTCTCAGGTGCCATGAAGAAGAGTTCCAGGTGACTTCAGAAGAAAATCACCAAAGGCAAATTGATCAACACGCCAACTTGACTAAAATGATCATCTGGTGAAGAAGAAAAGGAGAAAGGCAGCCTTATCAACAGGTGAGTTTACGAATGTGCTGCTCTGCAGTTTTGTTTCCCTCAAGTGCTTTTCTCCAGGGTGCACACCTCCTCCTCCCCCCAACTACACTCCAAATTTTGGGATTTCCTCTACTTTGGGGAGCTAAAGAATTGTTTTTCTCATTTTCTCCGTTGTTTTTTAGATGTGAAAGTTTAAAATTAAATGCCCAAAATATGGTTAGTCCCCGGTTTGCCTACTTCAAAAACTTAACATTTTTCCTTCTACATGGAGTTTTGAAACAGAACACTGCATTCATTTATTTATTTAGTAAATACTACTGAGATCCTACTACTGTGTTTGTTATATCCAAATTTGGGTCTTTTTTTCTTTGTTTTTATTTTTACAGAGATGTTGCATTTGCCTCTAGATGATACTTTTTTTCCTCTTTCTCAGTGTATGTATTCAAAGGGAAATTTTTAGGCAATTTCAATTTCTCTCATCCCTTATCCTATTTGAATATTGGTTATTCATGATGAAAGTTGACCTCTATCAATAAACTGTATACCATATGCAGCAATATTCCACAGAAAGGAGTAAAATTTTTCACACAGGCATGAGGCTGCCTGGGAGGGTTAACCACAAGGTCACAAGCCTATTGGAGTCAACTGAGAACAGGCTGAAGGCCCCAAGGGAGCCTCCAAATCAGCCCTGGGAGTCTACATCTGAATTTGTGAGGGCCATATCTAATCCTAACAGATACAATGTACTATCTGAGAAACTGGCTTTAAAATCCTTAAAAATTCTAAAAGTCAACAAACAAGAAATGCCATATTAAAAGACTCACAAAATAAAACAGAAAAGTTACTCTTTGACCAAAAGTAAACAAACTCTGACAGAGCTATCTAATATCCCTATTGAAGCATTAAAGCATCATAGATTTGGTGAATTGGCAAACTGATGATTCAGCAGTTTGGCTTTGCGCACACTGTGTTTTATTGAGATGATTTCAAGTAAACTGCCCATTGAATGAACTGTATTTTCTCAAACAGAATTCTAGCCATTTTCTTGCTTCTTCCTCTCATATAGGAGAACTTGGTTCACTAAACAAAAGAAAAACAACAGCTAACATTTATTGAATTTTTGTGTTATGCTACCTCTAAACTGGGCTTCCAGGGGGCACTAGTGGTAAAGAACCCGCAGGCCAACACACGCATGTGTAAGTGACACGTGTTCCATCCGTGGGTCAGGAAGATCCCCTGGAGGAGGGCATGGCAACCCACTTCAGTACTCTTGCGTGGAGAATCCCATGGACAGAGGAGCCTGGCAGGCTACAGTCCACAGGGGCAAGGAGTTGGACACACCTAAAGCAACTTAACATGTACGCAACTCTAAATTAACCAGTTTCCAAGCACATAAAAAAAATCAGTGTCCTATAGGCCCCAAATCCCACAAAAATCTAATCATCAAAATCCTCACCATCATCAATCTTCACCATTAGTTGAATTTGAAGGTTTTTTTTAGAGAGGACTAACACATCCTGGTTCCCCTAGAGTTTCACCATGCCCTACTAGATACTTCTACCTCCTTCATCCATTTAATTTGATGTCACAAGGACATTTCTTTCTTTTATATATTTATTTATTTTAATTGGAGGCTAATTACTTTACAATATTGTATGGGTTTTGCCATACATCAACATGAATCTGCCACGGGTATACATGTGTTCCCCATCCTGAACCCCCCTCCCGCCTCCTTCCCCATACCATCCCTCTGGGTCATCCCAGTGCACCAGCCCCAAGGATCCTGCATCCTGCATCGAACCTGGACTGCCGATTCGTTTCACATATGATATTATACTTTTCAATGCCATTCTCCCAAATCATCTCACCCTCTCCCTCTCCCACAGAGTCCCAAAGACTGTTCTATACATCTGTGTCTCTTTTGCTGTCTCGCATACAGGGTTATTGTTTACTATATTGGTGTTTTTCTTTCTGGCTTACTTCACTCTGTATAATAGGCTCCAGTTTCATCCACCTCATTAGAACTGATTCAAATATATTCTTTTTAATGGCTGAGTAATACGCCATTGTGTATATGTAGCACAGCTTTCTTATCCATTCATCTGCTAATGGACATCTAGGTTGCTTCCATGTACTGGCTATTGTAAATAGTGCTGTGATGAACAGTAGGGTACACGTGTCTCTTTCAATTCTGGTTTCCTCGGTGTNGCCATTGTGTATATGTAGCACAGCTTTCTTATCCATTCATCTGCTAATGGACATCTAGGTTGCTTCCATGTACTGGCTATTGTAAATAGTGCTGTGATGAACAGTAGGGTACACGTGTCTCTTTCAATTCTGGTTTCCTCGGTGTGTATGCCCAGCAGTGGGAATCCTGGGTCATAAGGCAGTTCTATTTCCAGTTTTTTAAGGAATCTCCACACTGTTCTCCATAGTGGCTGTACTAGTTTGCATTCCCTCCAACAGTGTAAGAGGGTTCCCTTTTCTCCACACCCTCTCCAGCATTTATTGTTTGTAGACTTTTGGATTGCAGCCATTATAACTGGCGTGAAATGGTACCTGATTGTGGTTTTGATTTGCCTTTCTCTGATAATGAGTGACGTTGAGCATTTTTTCATGTGTTTGTTAGCCATCTGTATATCTTCCTTGGAGAAATCTCTGTTTACTTCTTGGCCCATTTTTTGATTGGGCCGTTTATTTTTCTGGAATTGAGCTGCATGAGTTGCTTGTATATTTTTGAGAATAATTCTTTGTCATCTGCTTCATTTGCTATTATTTTCTCCCATTCTGAACTTCCCTGGTGGCTCAGACAGTAAAGCAGCTGTCTACAATGTGGGAGACCGGGATTCAATCCCTGGGTTGGGAGGATACACTGAGAAGGAAATGGCATCCACTCCAGTACTATTGCCTGGAAAATCACATGGACAGAGGAGCCTGATAGGCTACAGTCCATGGGGTTGCAAAGAGTCAGACACGACTGAGTGACTTCACTTTCACTTTCTCCCATTCTGAAGGCTGTCCTTTCACCTTGCTTATAGTTTCCTTTGCTGTGCAGAAGCTTTTAATTTTAATTAGGTCCCATTTGTTTATTTTTGCTTTTATTTCCAATATTCTGGGAGGTGGGTCATAGAGGATCCTGCTGTGGTTTATGTAGGAGAGTGTTTTGCCTATGTTATCCTCTAGGAGTGTTATAGTTTCTGGTCTTACGTTTAGATCTGTAATCCATTTTGAGTTTATTGTTGTGTATGGTGTTAGAAAATGTTCTAGTTTCATTCTTTTACAAGTGGTTGATCAGTTTTCCCAGCACCACTTGTTAAAGAGATTGTCTTCTCTC
>SJYV01051764.1:137601-179027 GCA_006410875.1 Neotragus pygmaeus
ATGGAATTCCTTTGCTTTTTCTCTGATCCAACGGATGTTGACAATTTGACCTCTGGTTCCTCTGCCTTTTCTAAATCCAGCTTGTACATCTGGAAGTTCTTGGTTCACATGCTGCTGAAGACTAGCTTGAAGGATTTTGAGTATTACTTTACTAGCATGTAACACCTAGTAGTAGTAGTAGGCCAATATAATGGGGGAATGGAAGGAAGTATCTTATTTTTGGTTTACTTTGCACCTCCCAAATTGTCATTAAGATTGAAAATCTTTTAATATTCCCTCGACATTCAAGTTTCCTTTTGAAGAATTTCCATTTCTTATCTTTTATTCATTTGTCTATTATACATATTGAAGAATTCCTTCTTCCAGGTCTTTCAACTTTATTGTGCCTTTCATAAGAACAAAGGTTTTTTTTCTTTTTTTAAGAATGAAACTTTAAATTGATATGCAGTTAAATTTTGTATCTCTCTATTGCATGTAACTTTAATATCATACTAGGAAGTCCTTTTCCCCATTCTCTAAGACTGTAAAACTCTTCTCCCACATTTTCTTTACTGTTTTCAAGCTTTAGGTCATTAATCCACCCAAAGGGGAGAGAAAAAGATAAAATGTAAAGGGTTGAGAGATTTCTCTGTCAACCCAGAGGGGATGATGATATAGGATACCTGGAGGATAAATTAGCTACTTCTATCAAATGGGAAGTGGGTGAGTTATACAGAGGAGGATCTCCAGTTGACATCATTCTGGATCTCCAGTTGACATCATTCTGAATCTCCAGTTGACATCTTCAGTTGACTGTTAGTTTCTTATGGATTGACATAAACTACTCATGTGTGAGTAAAGATCTTCTTGGTAGTTTCTTCTGGATTCCTTATGTGTGCATAACGGGTTAATGGTAAGACCCTTTGGTCCTGTCTGTCCTACTCTTACCTTCCACAATAAGAGTCACAGGAATGCTAAGTAACCAGCTGGTCTCAGAGAAAAATGGTGGAAAATATGAAACCTGGCTTCCAATAGTCCTTTGACCCAAGCCAATTTTCCTCTTCAATAACATCTATTCCAACATGAGTTGTTTTTCTGATAACCTCCTCACTGTAGATCTAATATCTGAAGAGAAGTACTGAAAATCAACAACAACAGTTTAAAATTAAGGAATTCTCAAAAAGTTTTGGTAAGGTAAAGGATTAGAACTGTACTTGTGGAAGATTATTCTGTCGTTTATAGTTCAAATTTGAGAAAGAGATCATTGAAGTGGTAGAACATACCTCACTTGGGATGACCCAGGGAGGCAGTAAAAATAAAACCATGGTTTTGTAACTAGCAAGGCTTCATATGCCTGTGGCATAGAAAGCCAAATTCTGGCAGCAGGTGTTTACATCAAAGTCAGGATTTATTGCAGGGTGTCAAGCAACAGAATGGGGAACAAGACTCAGATCCACTCCAATCGGTCTCTAAGTGAAGGATTTTTTTAAGTGGAAGAACAAAGATGGTGGGATTAATCATCATTTTTTGATAGTTCTGTGACTTTCTTAATCATAGTTTTGGGGGTCAGGATGTCTCTGGTTTATGATTCTCTGGCCAAGTGGTCCACGACTCTGGGGTCTGTTATCTCATCTTATCCTGAAGAAAAAAACCTGAGTTTGTATGTTAATGGTGAAATCTACAGCAACAATTTTAGTCATCTGGCTCTGGTTGGTTAATGTTCAATTACCTCAGCATTGAGGTCAGAAGAGACGAGACAGGGAATAGAGTTTTGGATAGAGAAATTAATCATAAATTCAGTATCTTGTAACAACCTGTAATGGAAGGGAATCTAAGAAAGAATATATATGTAAATATATAATATATATTCAGGTAGATATATATATGAATCACTTTGCTGTATACTTGAAACTAATACAACACTGTACATTAACTATATTTCAATAAACATTTAAAATTTAAAAAATCATAAATTCAGTAAAGAAACTTAGTTTTAGAAGGACTCAGCTTCAGTGTAATCCAGAAGGATTATGTTACTAAATCAACAGAACTCTTGACAGATAACTAGATATGAAAGCAGCCAAATGGAAGAGTCTGGGTGTCTGCAAGAAGGATGATACTATTAATGTAAATAGGGGAGTCTTGGTGAGGATTGATTCTATGGATAATAGTGGACTCCTTGTCTTTAAAATACAATGCCTGCATTGGCAGGCAGACCACTGAGTCACCAGGGAAGCCCCCATAAGAGCTTTCAAAGCCCAGGTGAAACCATCTTTCTCTCCTGAGTCTAAGCAGAACACTTCTTGTTCTGATCTGTCACTTCACACTGATGACACCGCACTTAGCACAAGGGCCTGGCACACATGCCGAAGGGTCAGTAATACTAGTGACTCATAAAACACTCTGCATGTGTCTGCTCAGCCACATCTGACTCTTTGCAACCCCATGGACTGTAGCCCACCAGGCTCCTCTGTCCTTGGAGTTTTTCAGGCAAGGATTCTGGAGTGTTTTGCCATTTCATGCTCCAGGGAATCCTGGATCCAGGCCCCAGGGATCAGACCCACATCTCTTGCATCTTCTGCATTGGCAGGTGAATTCTTTACCACTGCACCACCTTGGAAGCCCATAAAGTACTATGGGCCGACACTTCTGTGAGAGCTATTGACTGAAAGATGCACAATGTAAGAGCCATGAGTTGAGTTTATTTAGTGTTTTACTGAGGACTATAGCCCAAGGGACAGCCTTTCAGATAGCTCTGAGAAGGTTGGGGGAGAGGCAGCACACATGATTTCAGCTAAAGAATACGTGCAATTAAGCATACATCCCAGTAGAAGGTTACTGATAGTCACAAGGAACAGATATCTCAGTTAGTGATTGTAGTATTTTTTTAAGTATATGAAGATGCAAGAATTTGAATTGATAATTTTTTTTCCCGCGTTCAGTTCAGTTGCTGTCGTGTCCAACTCTTTGCGACCCTATGAACCACAGCATGCCAGGCCTCCAGGCCTCCCTGTCCATCACCAACTCCCGAAGTCCACCCAAACCCATGTCCATTAAGTTGGTGATGCCATCCAACCATCTCCTCTGTCGTCTCCTTCTCCTCCTGCCCTCAATCTTTCCCAGCATCAGGGTCTTTTCTTTTCTTTTCCTTTATAACAGAAGTGTTTTTGTTTTTTACTTTACAATATTGTATTGGCTTTGCCATACATCAACATGAATCCACCATGGGTGTACACGTGTTCCCCATCCTGAACCCCCCTCCCACCTCCCTCCCCGTACCATTTCCCTGGGTCATCCCAGTGTACCAGCCCCAAGCATCCTGTATCCTGCATCAAACCTGGACTGGTGATTCGTTTCTTATATGATNGCCCTAACTCGAGTTAGAAAATAAACCTTCTTGCTTTTGCATGCCAGTGGTGGGTTGGTCTGTCCGCTTCTTGGGGATTTGGATCTGGAGCATAACATTAACATGCTGAATTAAAAGATGGTGCCTCAAAGCCCACTGGCAAGATTATGTTAATATGTAGTATTCAGTTCAGTTCAGTTCAGACGCTCAGTCTTGTCCAACTCTTTGCGACCCCATGAATCGCAGCACACCATGCCTCCCTGTGCATGACCAACTCCCGGAGTCCTCAAACTCATGTCCATCAAGTCGGTGATGCCATCTAGCCATCTCATCCTCTGTCGTCCCCTTCTCCTCCTGCCCCCAATATGTTGTATACATACAGCGTATTTCCGTTGCAAAATGCCAAAATTCTGAATTTGGCAACACATCTGGTCCCATGGGTTTCAGATAAAGGGTTCTAGGTAGATCACTTTCCAGACCTACTGGGGCTTCAGTCTCCTACTCAGAAAGTTACAACCCATGAGGGAAGATCCAGGTTTCGTGGGACCTGAAGATTATTCAGTTGGGGAGAGGGACACTTTAAGAAAAAGAATACAAAATTAAAATACAAAAATTAGGTACAGGGCCCTGGAGGGACCCACGCAAGGGATGGTCATTAGATCCACTGTAAATATGCATCTGGGCAAGTGACTGAAGACCCCAAGTTTGTTTTCTCATCTGTAAAATGAGATGATAAATATCTGCATAACAAGGTGGTATTGAGGTGATTCAGCGAGAATGCACAGAAGCGTCTTGCATGTAGGACTGTATAGAACTTTTACTTAGTAAACTCCAAACCTGTGATTTTCATTGTGCAACTCATCCCACAAGCTTCTCCCAGCCCCCCTCCCCACAGCAAGCACACCCAGAAATTCTCTCTGTGTCACTCAGAATTGTCCCTGATGTGAGACCCTTAGGCACTAGAGTAGGCAGAGATTCAGAAACAAACATGCTTTTCGATTCACCCCCAAGAGGAACCACAGACCTGCTCTGGAGTCTGCTAGAGGACCCAAGTCCAAGATGCAGATAGATGCAGAATGTGGACAAATACGCTGCACCTCCCTCAGGCCCTACCCCGCAGGCTGCGGTCTCTCCTAACCTCGATTCCCACTCACAAGACCACGGCCTCTCCTACTGTTTCCTGAGTACAGGAGGGGGGAAAATCACAGCAGAGAAGTGCCACCATCCATCACCGATTTATTGCTTTTCTTAAAAGTACTTGTAATAAACTGAGGCTCTAGAAACGGAAAACTCATTAAGCTGTTTCTCACTCAGGGACCCAGGTGGAAGCAAAAGCACAATAAAAAAAATCAATAAGGACAAGTCCATGGGACAGAGATGGGAGCACTTCGTCACAGCACCAAAGGTAACCGTTTGCTCACCACTCTCCTGTCTGGTTACCAACCCCAACTTGGAAGGGGAGGCATTTTTTGCCAGTCTTTTCTCTGATGGGATTTTTTTTTTTTTTTCTAGTTGGTGCTCTAAGTGAAGGGAAATCAGAACTTCATGCTGTTGGATGGCTTTTGTGAATTTAATTAAAATGGTTATCTGGGGATTGTAGAAGAAATGCCATTTGGCTAGATACCACTTCATAGAGGAGGGGAGGAGTAGTGGAGGAGCTGCCTAATAAGATGTCACCAGGAGGAAATGGATTCACCTCGCTCTTTAGCTCTATATTTTTAATCAATAACAGTCATTTGTCTTTCTCTCTCTCTCTTAACTCAGAAAACAAGAAATGAGTGATTGAACAGACAGGGCTTTCTACAAACTAGAACGTGGGTCTATTATTAAGAGAAAATCCAGAGTTCTGTTCTTTTCACTCAAGAGTATTCCTAACTCCCAAACTCATCCACTTAGCAAACAAGCCCCATAATAATAATAATGGCAGGAGCAGAGTGCTTAAGGCTGTTGAGAGAACACACAATGAGATTTTTGTTGAACCCATGCCCCAGCCCACAGAATGGAAATAATGTTGGTTTCTGCCCATTTCTCAACATGAGCAAAAGAACCCCAGGAAACAATACACAGTCTCATTTTGAAAATGTTAAAATGCTGTGCATTATTGTGGTCATATAGTTTTTAGAAGCCACTCTGTAAACGGAATTACAGTGGGCCAGGTTCTGTGCTAAAGAAGCTCTTTAGGTGTATTAGCCAGGCCTGTCCTCCTGACTGCTCCATAAACACTATACTTATTTCCAGGTAGGAGATCATAAAGCTGGGGCTCAGAGAGGTTAAGTAATTTGCATGAAGCTACGCAGAGCCAAGAGTTAACTAATCCTGGGTCTATTTTTTAAACCCTGTTTATTAAACACCACGCTCTTCAAAAGCATGTTCTCTCTGGCATCATGATTATCATCGCCCCTCGGGAAGTTTCACCGTTTTCTTGCTTTTTCATCAGAGCACTCTACATCTGAGAAGTAGAGCCTTTGTTTTTATCACTGAAAGTTGCTATGGAGATACCATGTGCATCTGTCTCCAGAGATGCACAGAAAAAAGTGGCAGAAGCCTCGAACCTTTAAAAAAAAATGTCCTTTAGGAATATTGACAACCATAGTTGGAGGAGGGGTGAATGAATCACTGCACTTGAACTCCGAGTTGAAATCCCTCCTGGGCAAGTTTGTGGGTCACACTCTAGGCTGCAGTGTGGTCTGTCCTGAGGGTGGGGAAGCACTGAATCAGGAGTCAGGAGACCTAGTTTAGCCGCTGTGACCCAGTTCCCTGAATGGCGTTGAAGAAGTCCTTTCCTCTCTATTGACCTCAGTTTCTCCACCTGCAGAATAAGGACTTTGAAAGAGAGGCTCCAGTCAACTTCCACAGCAGTCAATATTCTTCTTTATGTGTAGAGCTCATCAGTGCCAGGGCAGTGATCCTCAAAAGCTGGGGGAGTTGCATAAATGAAAAGATTAGGCTGGGTAATATAGTAGGGAGTGGGGAGGTCTATGGCGAACAAGAATTCTCCTGCACAGCTAAAGGAAACAACCTCTGCCTAGCTCTACTCATTTCACCATGTGAAAATGGGATCCAGAGCTCATCATTTTCAAGAGAGACCAATAACCTCAGTACTTCATATGAACATATCCCCAGTTTGTAGAATTCTGAGCAGTTAAACATGTCTCCCCATGGGCCACCAGTTTGAAACCCCTGCTTCTAAGAAAGTATAAGGAAACCTTTTCCTTGTTTTGCCAAAAAGCAGTCCTTCCTGGTTGGAAACACAGCAGCCAATTAACACCACTCCTTGAGTGAAATACCAGACACAGAGAAGAAGCATTTGGGGATTTAAGTCAATTCAGGGAGAGTCATTTCAATAAAGGGCAAGCAGGATTCCGAATCTGCCTATCACACCTCCCCCAACACACATTTTATTCTTCTGCCACTCTCAATTAATCAGAAGTGTCAGCCCTTCACTTTGGATTTCCTGGCTGTGACTGTTAATTGAATTTTAATTAATGGCAACTTTAGGAGCACAGAATGAAATCCTAATGCAACGAAGATGTGCACAGAACTCTGCGTGGAAAGCTCTTCTGTGATCATCCCAGCCCATCCTCTCTGTTGTACAGATGAGGGAGTGGAGGTAGGGGAGTGACCTGCTCCAGGCAAGTCCCCAAGCTCTGGGTCCAATGCTCATTGCAAGACTCTAGGCTGCCCTGGTGACACAATCTGTCCAGACTTCAAAAATGACATTGATGTAAAAGAGTCTGGTTTCCAGAATCAAGAATTCATGTTGTGCCGGTGAGCTAGGAAGAGCTGACTTCTATAGGTATTATCACAGAGCTCTGATATTCTCTCTCCCTAGCTGGGGCAGGGAGCAGAGGAGCCCTCTGACGGTCTGGCAAGCTCTTGTCCAGTTGCGGTGCCGTGACAAAGGGGATACTGCATCAGGCTGCTAATTTATCAAAGGGGAGAGCATGTCAGCTTTGGGCATTTGCTTTTTCTTTATCTCNGGCAGGGAGCAGAGGAGCCCTCTGACGGTCTGGCAAGCTCTTGTCCAGTTGCGGTGCCGTGACAAAGGGGATACTGCATCAGGCTGCTAATTTATCAAAGGGGAGAGCATGTCAGCTTTGGGCATTTGCTTTTTCTTTATCTCAGTCATTTTGTAGCTTCATCTACTCCCTTGGCGATCTGGTTAAACCCAGTTCGAACTCTAGGTCCCCAGCCTATCACATTCTGAAACATTCCATCACTTGTGTGGCATTTCCCTGAAGATTTGTTGGGGGAGGTGGTGTTCATAGGGAGACATCACATCTTAAGACCCACAGCCTCCTCCTGTCTCTCTTCGCTGACCTTCTCCTTGCCTTGTGTAATGGAGAGATCCCTTCCCTCTTCTGGAGCAGGGAGGTTCTGTTGCAGGAAGGGGGACCCCTTCCAGGGCCAGAAACTGGGCTCTTGTCTAGCACTCGGAAATGAATTGTCCTAGGAGACACATGTGCTGACAAAGCAAGAGATTTTATTGGGAAAGGGCACCCGGGTGGAGAGCAGTAGGTAAGGGAACCCAGGAGAACTGNTATGTTCCTTTTATATCCTTTTTTGTAAGAAGGTATGAGTTTTTACTATGAATGGATGTTGAATTTTGTCAAAGGCTTTTTCTGCATCTACTCAGATGGTCATGTGATTTTTACCCTTCCTTTTGTTAATGTGGTATATCCCATTGATTAAGAATGTTAAGCCATTCTTGCATGCCTGGAATAGCTCAAACTTTTAATAGTGTATGGGATGCCTTTATCTGTTACTAAATTTGGTTTGTTAACTTTGTGTTGAGAATTTTTCATCTATGTTAGCCTGTAGTTTTCTTTTTTTGCATTATCTTTACCTGGTTTTGGTATCAGGGTAACAATGGCCTCATAGAATGAATTTGGGAATATACTCTACAATTTTTTGAAATAGTTTGAAAAGAATGGGTATCAGCTCTTCTTTATCTGTTTGGCAGAATGCCCTTATGAAACCATCTAGTACTGGACTTTTTCTTTTGCTGGAATTTTTTTTTTAATTATTATTGTTAACTCACTTTCACAACTAGTGATGGATCTGTTCACATTATCTTTCTTTTTTTTCTATTCTGTCTTGAATGGTTGTACATTTCTAACAAATTTGTCCATTTCCTATAGATTGTCCAATTGTTGGCATATAATTGTTCATAGTATTTTTAATGATCTTTTGTATTTCTGTGATAATGGTCGTTATTTGTCCTCTCATTTGTTATCTTATTTATTTGGGTCCTTTGTCTTTACTTTTTTCGTTGATGAGCCTGGTTGAATGCTTATTACTTTTGCTTGTTTTNGACAAAAATGAAAGTCAGAGTCAGGTCAGATGGAACCCTGCCCACAGGTTGCTAGGAAGGTGAACTGCTTGAGAATGTGGAAGGTGGGGTAGAAAATGGCTAAACATTGATAATTATCACAGCCTGGATGGCTGAGGGGAGGTCTCTGAGGGGAACACCCTCTTTCCAGCACCCAGTGATTGCGTTCACAAACCAGGCTGGACATGAACAGACGTGGGAAGCGCTGGCTTCACCCGTCCAGGTATGGCTTTTGAGACTTAACCCTGAGGCGACTACAGACACCTACTGAAGGAAAGTGTCTACATTGGCATCGTGTTCCTTCATTAATATTCCAGATCTAGCTCAGAGCTTTCCAAACCCTTCCTGTTTTTTTTTCTCATAGTCATTTACTTATTTATTCTGCAAATATTGACAGTGCCTGGATGACAAGCACAGTGCCAGCTACTTACCTTGCCCATCTGCATCCATATAAAGCACTTAGAGCTTCTACTGCCCTCCTCACCCTGAAGCATGTAGCTTACTCCAGGTATATGTTATTTTCCAGCTTTTAAGAGTGTCCATGTACTAGATTCTTGGAACTGGCTTAACAAAACACCATGTCCTGGGTGAAAACAGCATTAATTTTTTGTTTCCCAGTTCTGGAGGTTAGACTCCAAGGTGTCAGCAGGGCACTGTTTCTTCTGAAATCTGTGTGGAATAACCCTTCCCTGCCTTTTTTAGCTTTTCGCGGTTGTTGGCATCCTTGACAGTTTGGCTTGTACGTGCAGCAGCAATCCAGTCTGCCTCTGTCCTCACATGGCCATCTTCTTCACTTATTACAAAGAAAGCAATCATATTGGATTAAGGGCCCACTCTACTCCAATGTGGAGCTTCCCAGGTGGTTCTAGTGGTGACGAACCCACCTGCCCATGCAAGAGATATGAGACACGGGTTTGATCTCTGGGTCAGGAAGATCCCCTGGAGGAGAGCATGGCAACCCACTCCAGTATTCTTGCCTGAAGAATCCCATGGACACAGGAACCTGCCTAGCTATAGCCCATGAGGTTGCAAAGAGTCGGGCATGACTGAAGAGACTTAGCACGCACACACGCACACANCAGGAAGATCCCCTGGAGGAGAGCATGGCAACCCACTCCAGTATTCTTGCCTGAAGAATCCCATGGACACAGGAACCTGCCTAGCTATAGCCCATGAGGTTGCAAAGAGTCGGGCATGACTGAAGAGACTTAGCACGCACACACGCACACATTCCAGTGTATCCTCATCGTTACTATACCTGCAGCCACCATATTTCCAAATAAAAACATGAATAATTTTATATTCTGAGGTACTGAGGATTAGCGCTTGAACATTATCTTTTGAGAGAACTCAAGTCAACACACGATAGTCAGTCACAGAGAAATATCTCTACATTATATAAAAAGCAACAGTACCAAGTATGGAAATACAAGTCAACTAGTGTGATGATGAGTGGGGAGAGCTATGGTGAGCTGGAGAATGCCCTAAAAGGCTGAAGACCCCATCAGCACACAACAGTGATGAGCCGCACCTCAGAGTCTTTACAGGGAAGCTGGAGGCCTGGGTGTTTTTATGGGAAATCCGTCAGTTTTAACAAGTTTGGGCATCCCAGTCCAATCCGATCCAATCAGCCTATGGGTCACCATTTTGGAACCTCAAGCCTATGCAGTAAGAGGTTTTCCCCCACAAGGTGACTTCTTGATTTCTTCTTGGAAGTAGAAGCAGTGCTCTCAGACTGCAGTGGAGTTCCAGGGGGCAGAGGATGCGGAGAATGGCATGAGACAAGAGGGACAAAGAGCAGCTCAGACCCACGAGGCCTCACAGGCCACAGGAAGGACTCTAGGTGGCATTCCAAAGGAGACAGCTGGTCACTGGTAGGAGGCAGAGGAGTCATATTTACAACCTGTCAGACTTCGAGACCCTGGTGTTGTCCTTCTCCAGCCCCCCAATGCTGTGAAGTGAAGTGAAAGGCGCTCATTTGTGTCTGACTCTTTGCAACCCCATGGACTATACAGTCCATGGAATTCTTCAGGCCAGAATACTGGAGTAGGGAGCCTTTCCATTCTCCAGGGGATCTTCCCAACCCAGGGACTGAACCCAGGTCACCCTATTGCAGGCAGAGTCTTCACCAGCTGAGCCACAAGGGAAGCCCAAGAATACTGGAGTGGGCAGCCTATCCCTTCTCCAGAGAATCTTCCCGACCCAGGAATCAAACCAGGCTCTCCTGCATTGCAGGCTGATTCTTTGCCAGCTCAGCTACCAGGGGTCAGTGCTCCAAAGCAAAGATGATATCAGGCTGGGGGCTGGGCCCTGACCTGCACAGTCCTGTTTCACAGGCACCCTGCAGGCAGTGACTTCTTGTGTTCCCATCAGGTCTGCAGAAGCTCCTAGAGATGGTTCGGGAAGATGCCCGGAGAGCAATCACCATAGAAAACGAGATGCAGAGACTGGCACCCAGGTATATTCTCTTGATACCTGGTCAAATAAAGGATGTCAGCATCAGAGTGATATCGTTCAGGCCAGCAGGGCCCCATGGTTGAGCGTTTTCTCTGTGACAATTGCTGAACTGCATACTTTGTTCATATATATCACCTCCCTGAGTCCTTCCAACAACCCCACAAGGTAGGTACTGTTGTCTATATTTTACAAATAAGGAAATGAGGTTCAGAGAGGGTAAGGAACTTGTTTCAGGCCACCCAGCTAATGAATGGTAAGGTGACAACTCAAATCTGCAACTTTCTTATTCCAAAAACTATTCCTTTAACTACTCCACTGCCCTTCTTCCCAGCAACCCAAAGGTTATTCATTCATTCTTTTAGTGTGTATTTATGAATATGAATGGACCAACTGTACTCATTATTGCAGGAAGTGTTATGAAAGAAATCTCAGACCTGTAAGAGGAAGTAATAGGAGCATCTGATCTCGTCTGGGATGGGGATCAGAGAAGCTCCCTCCAAGGAGGAAACTTCAAGCTGAGATTTTGGATGACCAAAGTTACGAGGGGAGCAGGGAGAGCAGGCAAGGGGAGTGAACATGACAGGCATGCATGTGCAAACATGCTCAGAACAGACCAAAATGCTGCCAGAATGGGATGGGGAGAGGTATGAGTCTGTTGGGACCTTGGAAGCTACCTCTGGGATTCTGATTTCTATCCATGGAGCAAAAAGGATCCCTCTGCAGTTTCGAGCTGACAGGCAACCAATGTAATTGGCTCAGAGAGTCAGGACTTAAACCCAAGTTGTCCTCCTTCCAGCGGAAAGCCCCAGGCACTGGACGTCTGACCCTCTAAAAGCTTCGGAGACCATGCAGGCTAGAGCTGAAGCTCCCTTCCCAAGCGTGGATCCCTCTGAGTAAGCAAATTACTTCCCGAGAATGAATGAGGCACGAAAGAGGTTCATCATCGCCTTCAGCCTACTAGGATGCCGGCTATGACTTATTGGTTATTGTTATTACCATAATTACAGTTCACCAAGCACGCTCACATGCATCACACCCGCCTCTGCTTGTTCATGATGAATTGGCAGCTGCTGCTGCTTCAACTTGCCTCGGGGCCCTAAAGGGTGGCTCTGAAGGCACACGGCGACAGTTTTGGCCCTTATGGCCCCAGCCTCTTTGCCTGGCTTATCAGCATTAAGGACAGATGACAGTGATGAAGCATCAGCTCCAAGAAGCTCCTTTCCTGTGTGAGCACTCACATCATGAACACTGGCTTTGGAATCAGACTGATGTGGGTTCAAGACTTAGTGCCTTTGAACAAGTCCCTCAGCCTTTCTCTAAACCTTAGTTTTCTCATCTGTAGAATGAGATTGTGTATCATCCAGGCATTGGCAATGGTACCAAGCAGAGGAGGGTTGAGCTCCATTTCCATGAGTTAATGGCTGTGTGCTGTTGAGCAAGTTGCTTCACCTCTCTGAGCCTGATTCCAA
This sequence comes from Neotragus pygmaeus, assembly GCA_006410875.1. NCBI lineage: Eukaryota > Metazoa > Chordata > Mammalia > Artiodactyla > Bovidae > Neotragus > Neotragus pygmaeus. The sequence continues at coordinate 150,185 of SJYV01051764.1, forward strand.
TTCTGTTAAATGAGGCTCATTAATAACCTATCCCAAAGGGCTGCAATGAGAATTAAATGATAATTTCCTGGTAAAGTGTTTTCATTATTATGGAAATAATGTCTACATCACCAAGTCATATTAAGCATTTAGTGAGATAATGCATTTAACATATTAGCCTGTGCCTGGCATATTGTAAGCATGTAAAAATTGGTGACAGTGAAGGTGGTGGTTACTTTTATTTCATGTGCAGTGTCCTGTGGAAACTTTGCAGCACTTTGCTAAGACAGATTGATTAACCAGTACCCAATTCCTTTGTCCATCTCATAGATGGAGAAGGATGACTCGCGTCAGGCACTCAAAGACTAAACCACACAAGAACCTGGTTCTCACAAAACTCTTCACCTGGCCCCTGCATTCACTTTAATGATAAAATAACCATGGTTTCAGTGCAAGAACCTGCTGAAATTTCCCATCTGCTTCCATTCCTCTAGGAGAAAAGTCTCCCTAATCTCTCACAAAGACAGCAAATATTGGAGGCTTCTCTGCAGAGCTTCACGGAGACAGTTAGGGAAAGCTGCAGGTTGTCTTTTGCCCGCCTCACTTTAAAAATGTAGATTCCTATTTCACTTTAGACACCAAATCAGATCCCATCAAGACAGACATAGAATTCTGAGCTTTTTAGAAACCCCTGAAAGCCTGCCTTTCCAGCCCCTAGCCTCAAGGGCCAGACTGCCCTCTGGTCCCATGTCTTCGTGTATTCAGGCTGATATAACAAAAAATACCATAAACGGAGTGGCTTGTGAACAGCATTGATTTTGCACAGTTCTGGAGGCTGGAAAGTCCCAGATCCAGATGCCAGCAGATTCAGTGTCCAGCAGGGACGCTCTTGTTCATAGACAGCCGCCCTCCTCACTGTGTCTTCACGTGGTAGAAAGAACAAGCTAGTTCTGCAGGGTCTCTTTTACAAGGGCATCAGTCTCAGTCATTACGGCTCCCCCATCACGATCTAATCAGCTCCTGAAGGCCGCCACCTCCTAACAGCATCTCTAAAAGGTTAGGATTCAACATATGAATTTGGCAGGCAGGTGGGGGGCAGTCATAGTAGACCATAAACATTCAGATCATAACATTGTCTAGGAAGATGACCTTTTCTTAAAATCCTCTGACAGTCTTTCCCAAACATCCCTGAAGATCAGAATCAGCTGGGGCGCTTGTGAAAACTACAGATCTATGGTCTTCATCCCAGACACACTGAACCAAAATCCCTAGAGGAAACCATATTTTTTAACAAGCACTTCAAGCAGGCATTGTTTCGTGGTGTGTCAGGAAATTCTAAGGTTTTCAAAGTATGTTCTCTGCGAACCCGAGTCAGAAGACTATGCGTGTGTGTGTGGTTTTAAAAGCAGCTTTAAAATAAAGTAAAAAAAAAAAAATTTAAAATTAAAATAAATAAATAAATAAATGCAGCTTTGGGGTACCACTCCAGGCCTGATGTTTCCAGATCTCTAGGAATGTGGCTCAGGAGTCTACATGTGCATTCTGCGTGGTTCCTCCAGGTGACTCATGCGCCCTCCTATAGAACCTAGGATCCCCACTGTAGATGAGCACCCTCCGTTCGTTTGCCCATGGATGTTTACTGCCTCAGAGCATCATATGTTCAGAGCCTTAGTAAGTGACTCATCTTGCTTTGCAGCATCTTGTCAGTGCTTAGACAAAACAAGAGCGATTCTGCCTATAAGGACATGCAGACCACCCGCAAATCAAGGTAGGAAGGCCCAGGGCCCTAGTGGGTAAATCAGGAGGCAACACACAGTTACAGGAGGCATTGCAGAGACACCCTCACCAGACTGTGGGAAGGGGGCAAGGAGGGGGATCTTCTTCCTTCCTCACTGGAAATAAGTTACTCGACTCCCAGGGCTTGGTGGTGCATGTTCAGCTATTACTTCCCAACGATTGTGTGCCATAAAGTTAGTCTTCTCTGGCAGTGGAGAGGTGAAGGGGGGCGGGTGTGTTTTGGAACTACCCCTTCCCTCTTTACTCAGGTGACTTGTAATGGGGCAGGGACAGGTCTGCCCCCAGTTTATTTGTTCATCTAGAGAATACTTCTCAGTTCCCACTCTGTCCCAGGAGCTGTGCCCGGCTCTTTTGAGATTCAGCAGCAAACAAGACAGATGCGGCCTGCCCTATGGGTAGAGCCCACTGTCTTGTCTGGCATCATAACTCCTGTGTCATAGACTCTTTGACCATCCAAGAAAGCTTATGGATGCCTTTCAGCAAAATGCCTCCAAATGCAGACCATAAACTACAGAAGTTTACAAAGAAATCTAGTAATATTGATTATAATATTACAACCAAACATGGGATAGATAGTCATCTGTGAGCTTCGTCAGCAATGCCTTATACAACAAGACATAGCAGCAGCTCTGATAACTATTATAACTATTATAATTTTGGATTAGCGTCAAGTGTAAATGATCTTTCAAAGTATCTCCCATAATGTGTAAAAACCTGTGATTTCCATTTCTGTGAAAGGCTAAAGATGCAGCCTGTTGGGTTTTTGTTTGTTTGTTTGTTTTCCATCTGCATTCTTGGACTCCTTGAAATTGCCAGTGGTTAACAGCTACTGTTCTAATGGGAGACTCGTGCATTTATCAAATAATCCCACAGAGATAGTTGTGTAATCATGACCATAGATAGCATTCTGAAGGAGAATTATGGATGATTCGGTGAATGGTGAGCACCAGGATCCTAACCGAGGCTGAGTCTGACATTTAAGCTAGGACCTGAGGGGAAAAGAAGAACTAGCTAGCCTATGGCTGGAAACAGTAGGATCTGAAGTCTGCGTCCATTCTGAGCAGTTTCTCCAGGTGATTCCTGTACCTTCCCGTAGAACCTAGGATCCATGCTGTGGAGGGAATAGAAGGAATAGCATTCCAAACAGAGGGAACAGATGTACAAAGAGTCTGAGGTAGGAGGAAGCTTAGAGGCACTGAGCAAAGACCAGTAGGGCTGAAATTCAAGGAAGGTCAAGGAAAGGATTGACTGAGACAGGCAGAAGGGTCCTTTGTTGTTTGGTTTTTTTCAAAATCACAGCTAATAACACTACTTCTTTCACCTCCCGCCTCCCCCTGAGTCACACTATCAGCTCTAGAAGAGAGCCATCTATAGGAGGGAGGTCAAAAGCCCCCCCGCCACCCCCCNTTTGTTGTTTGGTTTTTTTCAAAATCACAGCTAATAACACTACTTCTTTCACCTCCCGCCTCCCCCTGAGTCACACTATCAGCTCTAGAAGAGAGCCATCTATAGGAGGGAGGTCAAAAGCCCCCCCCCCCCCCCCCGCCTGCAAAGAATTCATCAGCAGAGGTAGGGGCAGCTGGTTGGAATCCAAATGCAATGCCTTCTGGACATTATTACCAGGGCTCTGCTCCCTAGCAAGATGGGATAAGGGTTTGCTCCATCACCTGCCAGACCTGAGACCTCTGGGTCCAGTCCCAAGAGCCTGTGGGAAAAGCACAAAGGCCGGACCCTTTCCTGTGGGGAGGGGTCTGAGAAATGGCTGGCCTCCCTGAAGAAGTCCAACATGTCACAGAGCAGAAAGGGGAGGATTTGCCACACATCACAGGGACAAGAAACATAGTCTCACTCTCTAGAATCACACAGATAAAGCAGTCAAGTGAGTGTCTCAAATGCTGGGAAGAAACAAAGCGGGGCAGGGTGTGAGAGAAGATGCTGGACACGGGTGCTGAAGGCCCAGGTCACTGGAGGAGGACCTAGCAGAAGGTCTGGGTGGGGACAGGCATGAGCAAAGAGCTTCACCCCATCTAGGGACCCCAGCCAGGCAGTCACAGGAGGGAGTAGCCACTTAAGGAATTCAGTCACCTCCCAACCTGGAAAGGGTCAAATGGCACCAGGAGTTGCCTGATCACAGATGAGGAAGCTGACACTCCAGAGCCCAGGAGTAGACAGTGCCAGGGCTGGGAACCCAGCTCTGCCTGTCTCCCAAATCGAGTGAACTGGGTGTTCAGCACCAGGGTCCAGTGAAGATAAGAGAATCCTTGAATGAAGAGGCAGCCTGGGGCTGGAACCACCCCAGACAGCATGACCAGGAGGACTTGCCCCTCCCCAGATCTGCACTCAACCCCAGGAGAAGTGCAGACAGAGAGGAGGGTGGGAGTGTCCACAGTGAACCTGCCCTCCAGGTGGAGAGACCGATTTTATACAGAAAAAGCTGGGTTCCTGAAAACTTGTCATCCCAACCACATGCAGAGGCAGTAGGCCACCACTGGACTAGGAGAGCCAGAGCAGCACTTGCTCAAGGCCATGAGATCCGGCAGGGTTTGAGCAGCTGGGGAAGAAACAAGGAAGACTCTGCAAGCAGAGTGTCCAGTGGGAGCAAAGATAAAAGTGTGGGGAAAACACGCAGTTCTATCGGATGCCTTGATTAGAACCACCACACTCACCTGAGGCTGGCAGATGTCATGGGGCCCTGAAGTCACCCTTTGGGGGGAAATCAGACTCCAGGCAACATGAAACCATTTCTCTGTGTCTCAGTGACAGATCCAGCAGTACAAGCGGAGACAGCCACTCCCAGGTGCTCCAGAAGAAGCTTAAAAGGTACGCCAGGTGGGCAACAGAAGGTGCCAGGCAAGAGGGACTGTGGCCACTGCAGCCTCCATCTTCCCAGGGATGTAGAAATAACCCAGTGCCAACCAGACTCCCTGAAGCCATAGATACAACTGAAGGACAAAGGACACCCAAGGCAAGGGGCTTATAGCCAAGATGTGGAGCAACCCGTGCAGACAGTGGCAACAGAGCCTTCCTCCATGCTTGTTGTTGAGTCACTCAGTCGCGTCTGACTCTTTGCAACCCCATGGGCTGCAGCACGCCAGGCTGCCCTGTCCTTCACTGTCTCCCGGAGTTTGCTGAAACTCATGTCCATTGAGTCGATGATACCATCCAACCATCTCATCCTCTGTCGGCCCCCCTTCTCCCCCTGCCCTCAATCTTTCCCAGCATCAGGGTCTTTTCCAATGTGTCAGTTCTTCACATCAGGTGGCCAAAGTGTTAGAGCTTCAGCATCAGTCCTTGCAAAGAATATTCAGGGTTGATTTCCCTTAGGATTGACTTGTTTGATCCCCTTGCTGTTCAAGGGACTCTCAAGAGTCTTCTCCAGCACCACAGTTCAAAAGTGCTATACTCATTATTGCTTATTCCTCAAAACTAATCCTGTGAGGCAGGGGTACTGTCCCATTCTTCAAGGAAACAGTCTGAAACCTGGCGAGATGATATGTCTCATCAGAGGCCACATAGCTAAAACATGGGGGTAGGGAGTTTGAACCTGAATCTCCTACCTCCCAGCTCCAGGTTCTATTTTCATCTCACTGTCCTTAGCACTTGCTGAGCTAAAGTGACCAGATGTCTCATCATGGGCTCATGTAATAAGGCCTGAATCACCAGTCCAACATTGTTGGGAAGGTCTGTTATTCCCTACATCCAGGAGAATGCTGAGGGAGGTCCCAGCTGAGGATGGAGAACCTGGCTGTGTATTATTGCAAAGCACCTTGGGCCCCAGGGATGCATCTGTCCCTTGGGCTTGGTCCCGTAAGCCCATCTTATCTGTGTCCACAGCCGCGCCAACCGTGACATCATCCAGTACAAGAGTGGGGTGTGTAATACCATGAGGGCCAAGTTTTACAGCGTGGCCCAGGAGGCTGGCTTCTGTCTACAGGATAAGATGGAAATCCTCATGAAGTAAGAGCACACATGGATCCATTCACTCAAAGGATATTCATCTGGCACTTAGTATATAACCACCAGATGCTTGGTGTTGGGATGATAACAGGGATTGAGAAGGACATGTTCCCTGCCCTCAGGGAGCTTATAGTCTCCTGGAAAATATGGGCAGAGACAAAACAACTGAACTGATAGATTTATGGGTACAATTTATAGTCACTGCTCCACAGTAAGGGAAAAGGGTTCTAGGAGAAGGAGTGAAACCATGAGGACCTCATGCAGGCTGGAAATCAAGCAAGACCTCTCTAAGAAGGTGGCATTAAGGCTGGGCCATGACAAGTTCAAATTTATCTGAGATTGTTCTCACTCCTGCTCAGTCAGCTGAGTCATGTTCGACTCTTTGCGGCCCATTGGACTGTAGCCCACCAGCTTCCTCTTCCTCTGCCTGTGGAATTCTCCAGGCAAGAATACTGGAGTGGAGTGCCATTTCCTTCTGCAGGGGATCTTCCTGACCCAGCTCATGAACCAAACCCTAAAATCCTGGGAGAAAAGGGGTAGAAAGGGTAGAGATAAGGCTGGAAGTTGTCGTAGGGGCTGAATAATCCAGAGCCTTAGGGGGTAAGTCACTCAAAGGACTTTATTCTGAGTAAATGGAAAGCCATCAAAATGTGGATATGGTTGACGGCATGGTTATATTTGTAATATAGTCTCTTTGGAGAGAGAAGATACATGCACAAGATGAAGGGCATGAGGAGGAGAAGAACCAACATGAGTTAGACACCTGCTGTTGTCAGCAATGACCTCAGCACTATACACACATTATCATTTACTCCTCACCACTGGGATCTAGGAATAATAATTATCCTCCATCTTACCGATGAGAAAACTGGAAAGACAATCAAAAGTAGAGAGAGAATGAGGGCTGATTAAAAAGTGACTGGGTTTAGTAAGACAAAGAGCATTTCAGGACCTTGGAGAGAGCTGTAGCCTCTTAGGCCAAAGCCCACTGGTATTTTACAGGGTAGCTGAGAGGGTTAAGAAGGACCTCAAGAAGGAAAGGTGTTTAACTCAGATCTCTGAGGGCAGCTAGGAGGGTGAAAGAAAAAGAATATCTGATTCATCTTTCTCTTTCTCATACCATCTGTGATGCAGGCGCCAAGAAGAAAGAGGTATCCAGAAGTTCCACTCTTTCAACCTTGTCTCAAATTTCCAAAAGGATATAGCCAAAATGAGACACCAAGTCTCCACAGTAAAAGCTGATGCGGAAGAAATTGCAGACCACTGGTAAAGATCCTGAGAGCCAGATAAGGCAGTCCCTGGAAGGGGTGAATGGGGTACTGGTGTTACAAAGTTACATTCAATCCCATTATCCTCAAGACAAAGAGACATCACTCCAAAACTGTCCTCAGCCACCAGGAGGGCCCCTCTCCCAAAACAGGCTATATCCAGAGTATAATCAGGCAAGAAACCCCTCAGTTCCTGAGCCACAGATAATCTACCTAGCTGCACTCTCCATATTTACCTTCTGTTTGCTTCAGCTTGCAAATATAGACTCATTTGCCAGCCCTTATAAGAGAAGCAGAAGAGGCAAACCAATCTGAAAATACCAACAGATCCTGAGGTCAGCGGGGATATGTTCCCCAAATAATTTAACTCTTAATGATACAAAGCCAGACAGGCATACCTCAAGAACACTGTGCCCCCAGCACAGGGGTGATAATAAATACAACACAAAATAATGCAAATTGAGTGATTACTGGATGGTAGACACTCCCCTCCTAAGCACTTTTCATGAATTATCTATTTTATTCCCCACAAAAATCCTGAAGGGTACATATTACCGCGCCCCCCCCCCACCCCCGCTTTACAAATCAGGAAACTTTAGGATTTAAACCCCTGTCTGACCTGTCTCTACGCTTATCTGCAATATAAAATTGGAGTCTGATTTCCAAAACCTCTATCCTGTCAGGGTGAGTAAATCAAGATCTTAGAGTAAGATAGGAAAGCCTAAAAATGTACCAAGAATCCCTTCAACAATTTTAATAATGCAGAATGGGAGCTTACAAAGAGAACAAAATAAATATATAAACAGACATCACAAACATAAAGCAGTATGAGCAGCCAAAATGTATGATGGATGATCAAGTTTTTCTTCAACCTTTTCTACAGTCAGGGAAAAAACCCATTTTCCATGAGATAACACCCCTACCTTCAACCGCACCTGAACCCCTAGGTTAGAACCTACCTTTTTCCCGCTATCTCAAGGATGCATTCCCAAACTACCTTCACATGCTGTCATAATATTAAATTTTTTTGTTCAGTCAGTCATGTCCAACCCTTTGCAACCCCATGAATTGAGGCATGCCAAGCTTCCCTGTCCTTCACCATCTCCCCAGAGTTTGCTCAAACTCATGTCCATTGAGTCAATGATGCCATCCAACCATCTCATCCTCTGTCCCTCCCTTCTCCTCTTGCCTTTAATCTTTCCCAGCATCAGGGTCTTTTCCAGTGAGAAGGCTCTTTGTATCCGGTGGCCAAAGTAAGTTCTTAAAACCCACTGAAACACCAAAATCATGGCCCCTGATTGTTCATCTTCAGGAACATGGAAAATACACACACACACACAGACACACGTCCTCAGCAGCTGGTGTGTGAGAACCTCTTGCATCCTAGAAGGGATCCCACAAGTGTGTCCATGTCCTCCTTGGCTCGATTAACTCTCCAAGAGTATCTTCAGAATACCAGTATTTTTCCCTTCCTTATAACTTTTCACATTGTCTGCTTGGCAGAAAAAGTCATCAATGCCTGTCTTTAAAGCATGCCCTTAGTTTTCCTTGTTGTTGTTATTTAGTTTCTAAGACATATCTGACTCTTTGCAACCCCATGGACTGTAAGCCACTGGGCTCCTCTGTCCACGGGATTTCCCAGGCAAGAACACTGGAGTGGGTTGCATTCCCTTCTCCAGGGGATCTTCCCAACCCAGGGATCGAATCTGTGTCTCCTGCATTACAGGCGGATTCATTACTGCTGAGCCACTGTGCTAATCGTGACTCCCGGTTTCTACTATCCCTAAAAACAAAGACTTGCCTGATCTGTGGACACTTTACATTGAGGAGGGAGGAAAGTCCCCCAGATAAAGACTGTTGCTACCCTGGAGACATCCCAGGAGTGGAGATGAGGTCCTTTGGGTGCCCAGATTGTCTGCCAGCTGTTTCTTAACCGATCCTGTCCTCTTGGAATTGAAGGTACTTTGACCTGCTGTCCAAACTCCCTGAGGATCTGAAGAATTTCCCCCCTGCGAGGAAGATCCTGGCAAAACTGCAGAAGTTTGGGGAAAACCTGGACCTGAGGATCCGACCGCATGTCCTCCTAAAGGTGCTCCAGGAGCTGAGAGCCTGGGAACTGTGCTCCCCGGACATTGCAGTCGCCATCGAGGTGACGAGCACTTCCTTTCCCCTCATAACACCCCAGACACACTCATTCTAGCCTCTCAACATCCAGGCACTGTTGAAGTTTTTAAAGTTTTTTAAAAGGCATAAAAGCCTTCATGGAACTCATCAATCCAATAGAGGAGGCATTGTCCTGTGACCTTGGTTGTTCAACTCCAGGGGACATTATATTCTGTGTAAATGATGCCCCCGGGAAACTTGGAGTCTTTGGAGAAACATAAATGAATGGACATGTGAGTGCGGTAACTGACAGTCATAGTGAGCAGCACTGTGAATCTTGCAACTAAAATTGTGGCCTGTGGACCTCACGTGGGTGCATGTTAGAAATGCGGCATCCCAGGCTCTGAACTGTATCTGACCAGCTCAGTGTCTGTGTTTCAGTGAGATGCCAAGTGACTGATGTGCACAATATAGTTTGAGGAGCCCTGACTTAACGTAAATGTAGAAAAGGCTTCTCTGAACGAGAGCCCCCTGAGAAGGATAACTTTTAAGCTGAGATCTGAAAAGGCAGCAAGTTGAAGAGAAAGGGAATGAGCAGGTGCCCAGGCCCCAGAGCAGGAAAGAGCTTGAGCTGCTAGAGGGATTCAGTGGCAGTCAGTGGCTCTGAAAGGAAGAGAGCAGGAAGGTGCACAGTTCCCAGGGGACCAGAAAGGTCAGCGCTTGCAAATCTCTGAAGGTCAAGTTAAGAATTTAGGTCTTTATCTGAAGGGTGCTGAGGAGCCTCACGCGGGTCTGCAGTAGCAGCCTACCCTCCCCACCTCCCCTAGAAATTCCTGGTGCCCTATTCCCTTAGGTCATCAAAAGGTGTCAGTAGATGGGAGGAGGAAGGGCCCCCCAACTAAGGTATCTGTTGAGTCACTTCCTTAATTTTATGTGATGGCAAATGTACATTTTAATAGGGTTTTCAGTGTCTCAAGACAAAGAAGTGACTCAAATGGTGGCTTTCTTGAGCCTCTCAGTGTTTTCATGATGGTCTACCCTTCCACAGGCTGACCTGGCTTGTGTATGTGGGCACACAGTCAGGAGTGGGGGGAGGGAGAAATACCCTGTGGACAAGCTCAAATGTCCAGACTCCACTTCCCACATCCCGTGAAGCTCTTTCATGGGAGAATCTGGCAGGCTAGCCTGAAACTAAGTCTCTAGGGCATCTTTCCAGTTGTGGGGTGTGCATTCCACCTGCCACTTAGAGAAAGATTGAAGGCAGGAGAAGGCGACAACAGAGGACAAGATGGTTGGATGGCATCACCGACTCAATGGACATGAGTTTGAGCAAACTCCAGGAGATGGTGAAGGACAGGGAAGCCTGACCTGCTACAGTCCATGGGGTTGCAAAGAGTGGGACACGACTCAGTGACAGCTTATGGAAAAGGCCGTTTCTGAGTGGGTGAAAGGAGGNGGGTGTCTCTTAACCTGAAATTTATGTGAAACTCTGTGCTTTGTGTCTTAACCCTTTCCTGGAAGCAAGCCTGTGGCTGGCCTCAATTCTCAAGAGAGTCTGTGAACCCAAAAATGTTTATGGACAAATGACTTTTTAAAAAGATATTCTGCAGTAGAAAAGAGAAAAAGATGCAGACAGCTGGGTTTTTCTGCTCTCCCCAGATTTCTCTGGGTCAGTGGTGACAAAAAGGGACTTAAAATTAGCCTGCTGAACTGGGAAACTGGAAAGAGGCCCTTTTCTTGATTATGAATGCCTGAGGGGTTGGAGGTATCCTGGGGCCACCAGCCTCAATCACAAATCATCTGGGATCTTCTTGGGGATGGTAGGGGGCACAGAGTCTAGCTTTCAGACCAAATCTGAGGCTGTCATGTGTCTGCCCCCTTAGTTTGTACGAGAACACATCATCCATATGCCTCAAGAGGATTACATCAGCTGGCTGCAGAGCCGGATCAACATCCCCATCCGGTCCCAGAGTGCCCAGACATAGTGGGCCTGGGTCGACCAGTGACCCCAGTGGAGGAGGGCTGTCTACACCGTGTGCCTGCTCTCATGGAGACTCATTATGATCTGGTAGGGTCATCTGGAGACCAGATTCTGAAAACATTCTAGGGGGAGCGGCTCCCATGTAGAAGCCCCCTTCTCCCTCACATACCAGCCTCAGGCTCCTGGCCTCTGGTGCTCCTTGGTCCAGCCTGACTCTACTTACTCCCTGTCCAGGATCCTTCCCTCTTAGCCTTCTCCTCAAACTCTGGATAATAAAATTGAGTTGAATGTTTGCTGTCTGGCTGGGGAAAAGTTGGAGCTGTGGGATCTGGGCATGGTATTGAAATCTTAATAGTAACATACAGTTATCATTTATTGATATGCAGCAAGGTGATGGGTGATTGCACCCAGTGCTGGGTGGTATGCACCCAGTGCTGGGTGATGTTCTTGCCTAATAATCTCACAACTACAGTTTTAAGTAGGTGCTGATGTTATGCTCATTTTATACCATTAGAGCAAGAGTATAGTTCTCAACTTTATGTATACTGTCCTAGATAGAGATGAGTGGTGGGTTGGTGGGTGAATGGATGGAGCACTTCCCAACAAGGCAAGTGATGTGCAAGAAAATCTCATCCTTAAGAGTCCTTGTAATATCTTGTGTTGGGTTTGGTTGTACAAGGAAGCTTAACTTCTAGTCATCTCAAAATTGTGTGGGTTTATTGCCATTTAACTCTTTTCTCATCTTCGTCTTCTTTTCCCATCTTGGTCTTCTTCCCCCATACATCTTACTAAGTTACAGAACCTGTAGTCATTTTAACTCTCTCACTGACAGCCAAACTGAATTAACATTTAAACAATTGGAATTGATTATCGGAATGCTCATACAGGCTGGACCCCAGCGTCTCCCCGTGACCCAAAAGGGGTGGAAAGAAGAGAGTCAAACTGTTTTTCTGTCTATGCAGCATCTCACCTATTCAGTTATTCACTCTTTTTAGTCAATGAATATTTATCAAGAACTGAATATGCATCAACCAACCAAATTCTAAGTTCCAAGGGTAGAGCAACGACCAAAGCAGACAAGATCCCTGATCGCAGACAATTTACCTAGAGACACAGGTCAGCAAAGGGCGATGGAGAAGGCAGAGGGACTACGTGATATCCGCGGCAGTACTCTGTTTAGTGTGATGTCGCGACAAGCCACTCGGGTGTAGAGGTGAGATTGCAGTCTGTAAGGAGTCTGCTCAGTTAAGAGATTCTTCTCCGTGTGTGTTCAGTCACTCAGTCATGTCTGACTCTCTGCGGCCCTGTGGACTGTAGCCCGCCAGGCTCCTCTGTCCTTAGGATTCTCCAGGCAAGAAATACTGGAGTGGGTAGCCATTCCCTTCTCTAGGGGATCTTCCTGACCCAGGGACTGAACCTGGGTCTCCTGCATTGCAGGCAGATTCTTTACAATCTGAGTTACCAGGAACGCCCCTAAACTTTTCTGTATTAAATCAGGATTGGGGTGAGGGGGAGTGGAGAAACAAGAAGGAGGGCAAAGGCCTAGAGGCAAAAAAGAAACTCGATGTCATCTGAGGAACTGAAATAACATATGTCTGGCTGGACTGTAAGGTCAGGTCGGTAGTGAGCACAGGGAAGGAGAGGAGATGGAGGTGGGGGAGGGAGGTAGAAACCAGAGTTTTAGATGCCTTCTAGGCCATGTTAATTTTCCCTGGTGGCTCAGACAATCAAGAATCTACCTGCAGCGCAGGAGACCCAGGTTTGGTCCCCAGGTCAGGAAGATCCCCTGGGGAAGGGAATGACAACCCACTCCAGTATTCTTGCCTGGAGAATCTCAAGAACAGAAACAGGCTACAAGCCACAGAGTTGCAAAGAGTCAGACACGGCTGAGTGACTAACTGTTTTCTTTCTTTCAGGCCATGTTAGGAAGTTTAGGCCAACTTACTGGCCATGGGGAGCCAGGGAAGGATTTTCAGCAGGGGAATAATCAATCATATTTCCATTCAAGAAAAACAAATAACCACTGTGTGAGTGCAAGGCAGGGAACAGGGTGCTAAGATACAGCTGCCGTAGCAGCGATTATAGAGAGCACATGCCAGTGGGGCCAGGGAGATCCATTAAAAGGATATTTAAAAGGTGAAATCAGCAGAAGTCGGTTTGGTGTATGACAAATGGACAGAAGACAAGAACATCGGGAATCATGTCCGATTTTCCAGCTCAGACCACTGGGTGGAAGTTGGTACCTTTAATATAGCAGAAGGAAAGGAAGAAAAGAACATTCAGAATGAGAAGGTAAGGAGTTCTATTTTGAGCATACTGAGTGGGAGATGCTTGTGGGGCAGTCAAGTGGGGGCATTTATAACTCAGGAGAGTGGGTGGCAGTGGAGACAGACATAGGACCTCAGCATCCTATGGGTCATGACAGTTAAAGCAGGAAGTGGGAGGAGAGGGCAGAAGAGGAGCGGGGAGAGAGGGTCTTGAGGACTGGGTTTGCAAAAAGCATCAAGCAGCCACTCACAACCTCGCACTGACGGAAGGACCGCTTCCTTCCAGACACTGTGCAAAATGCTTGCTATGTGTTATCTCATTTCTTCATCATCATCCTGCGAGGCAGGACTCCCCATGTTTTGTACCCATGTTCAGCTAACTCTGCATTCCCTCCTTTTTGCTGCTGCCCTCTGACCCTGCCCCCCAGCCCTGATCATATGGGACAAGGAGGTCACTAAAGTTACCTTGCTTTTGGAACCATGCCCCCAGGAGCAGCTCTAGTGATGGAACTTCCTAGCATCCCGTTAACTTACTCTGTTTTCCACAGTTTGCATCCTACTTGAAGGTCACAGCATACCTCTGATGTGAGCATTGTTATAATCCCCATTTCACAAGTAAGGATGCCAGCACTTGAGGTCATTTGCCAACAGTCACATAGCCAGTAAGTGGCAGAGCCAAGTCTAGAACGTGTCTGTCTGTCTGGGGCAGGGGAGATGTGAGACTTACTCCACCCTTCTACTCATCATTTTCCCAGCCTATTTCTCAGAGCTGTAGCTCCATCTAGTGGTGTGTGTTAGTATTATCCTTCCATCTTGCTCTCCAGGAAAATATTTAAAACCTGCCAAAAAGGAACTGGGCAGGCATTAACAGCTTAGGCGAGGAGTATTTACTCAAAGGAAAATCTTTTACGACTAAAATGGACTAGGGACTAGAAGGAGGCAATACATCACCCCCCAGCTCCCAAGCTCAAAGAAGAACCTCAGGGAGAAGTATTTTGGCCATGAGCATTTCATTAGAACCATAATTGAGTACCTACTGTATGCCAAGCCCGTGTCAGGAGGTGCCCTGTCCCACTGCTCTGACTGAGCCACCTGCATGGTTATCATGAGAGTATTTAAAACCCCATGTGCACTGGAGAGGCTTTTTCTGTAAAGGAGCAGGAGCAGATATAGCAAATATCTGTTGCATATTCTTTTTATATACATGGACATTTAAAAATGTAAAAACCTGAGATTGCAGGTCATATAAAAATAGACCACAGGTCATAGTTGGAGCATGGACCAGAGCGGAACAGAGGGATGGACATGTATGGTAATCTGATAAAAGTCAACCTCTGATCTTGTGTTGGAACTGGTGAGAGCAAGGAACTTTCTGCTGGAATTAATGACAATGAGGATAAAATAAGTCTACAGCTTCCAAGAACCACCACACAGACACTGCCAACCAGGAGAGGAAAATGAAGTGGAGAAATGGAGTAAGAGAGGTCTCAAATCTCGGTTACACCGTGAGGGTACCTGAATCAAGTCGGGCCTTTGAACTGGTTATGTGGACAAAGTCTGCTCAATAAGCCAGATTTGGTTTGGTCTCCTTCACTTGCAACAAAAGGATTCCTAATTAGAGAACAGGGACCCGTGTGTAAGTGTGGCTAAATTCCAGACAGCCCCGAGGAAAGGTCCTTCCTTTCACAGGGCTAGTGGCACAGGAATGGGAGAGACTGTCTTCAGATACATTGTGCCGGTAAAGCAAAGAGAAAAATCGGAGTTAAAGCCAAAGCATCAATCAGGAGACAGAGGAAAGACTAGGAACACAGATGTTTTATCACTCAGCTTTGCAGTAGCTTTGAAAATGTCCATTTTGCTTTAAAAGAGCATAAAATACGTGTAAGGTGGGGGTTCGTTATCAGAGCCAACCTTCCTGTATGTGACAGAACGTGCTGGATAGGTGACATCCCAGCTCCACGGTCTCCAAAGTGGGAGGTGAGGAGGCAGAAGGGGTGGCCCTGTCAAAAAGATCCATTAGGGGAAAGATGGTATTGGAATTTAGAGTCATTGTAACTAAACTAGTAATTTAGATGTGACTTAACTCTGGAAACTTCGCTCAGTCTGTACTGAGAATGGTCCCATGCATCTGGTATCAGTCAAGCCAGGAAACACAAGAGGACAGGAGAGTTCCACAATATAAAATGGTTAATCATGGCGTCATCATCTTCCCATCCTCAGTCTTCCGATAAACGATACTTCTTTTTTTCCTATTTTCAATTTTTTTTAATTGACACATGATACATGTTTAGTTAACATATAACATTGTATTGGTTTTAGGTATACAGCATAATGACATATATATATATATGTAAATTGCGAAAGGATTACCAAGGCTAGATGTTACCCATCATCAACTCAGACACAACTACTTTTTTTTTCTTGTGATGAGAATTTCTAAGGTCTACACTCTTAGTCACTTTGTCCAATATGGTAGCCATTACTTGCTTGTAGCTACTGAGCATATGATAGGTGGCAGGTGCAAACTGAGCTGTGCTATAACTGAAAATATACATGGGACTTTGAACACTTACTATGAAAAATGTGGGATATCTCGTTAACATTTTTTAACATTGATTGCATGTCAAAACAATAATATCTGGGGTATATGGGGTTAAATAAAATGTATTAATTTCACTTGTCTTACCTTTATAATGTGACCCATGGGAAACTAAAAATTGCATGTGTGGCATGCATTGTGATCCTACTGAATTAGAGGGCTTGAGACTGAAGGTGAGAAGACCAATGAGGAGAAATCGGGAGAGGATGAGGCATCCTTAGGCTGTGGGGTGGGGAGAGAGTATAAAAGGGGAGAAACTCAGGCTTCTGTTGCAGGATGTAGCGTAGTGATGGAGTTGCAGTGTTTTACTCTAGAATTAAAAGCCTGGGCTCTGGGACCTGGTAGCCTGCTCCCAAACCTGACTCTGACACTTACCAGCTGTGTGAGCTTGGGAAAGTCACTTAACCTGTCTGTTGTGCACCAGTTTCCTCAATAGTACAGTGTGGGTAACAGTACCCACCTCATAGACTGGCTGGGAGGATTATATGAGGACCTTCACTGAATCTCATTCTTGACTGCACATTTGAATCACCCAGGGAGTCTTAAAACTCTTGCTGCCCAGCGGTTCTGATGTCATTGGCACAGGGTGTGGCCTGAGTATCAGGACCTTTAGAAATTACCCAGGTGATTCTAATGTGCAGCAGAGTTTGTGAACCACCGAGTTAGTACACATAGAGGGCTTAAAACCCTGTCTGGCACCAACCATGATTTAGTTGTTTGCTGTTGGTTTACCAGGGTAATTCACAATATATTTATATTATGAGAACAATTGAGAGCCTACTATGTGCCACTAAATGTCCCTGCAGGAGCAGGGCATCTTCCAAGTCGATTCACAGAGCTCATAGCAAGCGATTCAACATGTCTTCCCTGGCGAGTACAGGTGCACCAGTCAGAGACCAAGGTCAGGTCTGGCGGCTCATTCAGCAGTTCCAACTTTCCAGAGCCTCGGTTGGCAAAATAATACAGCGTATTTCCCGAAACACTTAACTCCCAACAANCTTCCCTGGCGAGTACAGGTGCACCAGTCAGAGACCAAGGTCAGGTCTGGCGGCTCATTCAGCAGTTCCAACTTTCCAGAGCCTCGGTTGGCAAAATAATACAGCGTATTTCCCGAAACACTTAACTCCCAACAACAAGGTTTTAGTGTCTGGCAACATACAAGCAGAATGCAATTAAGCCTTGGAGCTGTGCAGTAGGTGTCTACCAGCTGGAGCCAAATGGAAATGGAATGAGGTGAGGCTCCGTTTGGAGTGTGGGATAAACCCATCTGTCTCAGGCCCCCATGGTGGGAGACACTTCCGCCAGAACTGGCTGAAAATGGTGACAGCCCTTCAGAACTCAGGTTGTCATCAGAGAAGGAGGCGTGGCTGGGCCAAATGAGGACAGAAGGCGCTAAAGTCACAAAGAATGACCCTTCTCTCATGGACAGAGCTGAAAGAAGAATCGAAACTCTTTTCTGATTCAATAGGCTCAGAGGGAGCACCCACATTGTCTGCAGGCAGATTTAAATGATAATCATTGTTAACAATTATTGGTCACTTATTATATGCCAGATGCTATCTCGAACACTTTATATGCAGTATCTTTTTAAAATATTCATAACAATTCTATGAAAAAGGGACTACCATCCCTTTTAATGAGAAAACCAAGACTCAGCATTTGCAGCAAATAGGCTACAAGGAACAGAATTCCATTTTAGACTAATTTAGAAATTTGTTGGAATACAAGGAAGGATTGAAACAGCAACAGGATGGACAAAACCACGCCGGGATCTGTGGATTCCGCTGGTGCCAGGGCCCTCTCTGTGCCTCGGCCATACGCTGTCCTGCTACAAGCCTTCCTCTTGCACAGGTGGCTGCACGGCTTCTGGCCCCCCCAAGGCTCGCCTCCTCTGTTCTGGTTTTTTAAATTCCAGGGAAAGCTTTAATTGGCCCAGCTTGGGTTAAGTGTCCACCTTGGACCAATCAACAGTGGCCAAGAGAGTGAAATCGCATAAGAACATGGCAGCTCACTCAAGTACATGGGTTGGAGTTGGAGGACAGGAGAAGGAAAACTATTTCCCCAAAGATGGGTAATATATTTTCCCGGAAGAAAGGGAAAACAGCCTGTCATAGCTGAATGATGAATGACGGAGGTAACAGCAAGGCATAATGGGTTTTCCATATGTTGTGCATTCTCAGTCATGTCTGACTCTTTGCAACTCCATGGACTACAGCCCGCCAGGCTCCCCAGTCCATGGGATTCTCCAGGCAATAATACTGGAGTGGGTTGCCATGCCCTTCTCCAGGGGATCTTCCTGACCCAGGGATCAAACCCAAGTCTCCCACATTGCAGGTGGATGCTTTACCATCTGAGTCCTCAGGGAAGCCCATAGCTGACTACCTCCAGAAATGAAAGCCACAAGTCTTTTAAGTATGGAGGAAAGTGACTCCTCCTTAAAGTTACCCTACTATGAAATTCCTCTGAGGATTTGGGGTTCAGACCACTTATGACATTTCAACTCAGTCCAACATTTTAACTTTTACCATATATTGCCATTATGTACCAAGCTGGTGCACATTATGGGCTCAATAAATATTTGTTGAATGAATTATGCAAAGATGAACAGGGGGTCCCTGTGACCAACAGAAAAGGTAGGAAAAAACCCAAGTGTCCCTAAAAGAAAGTGTGATATATACATACAATGGAATATTATTTAGCCATACATACAAATATAGTTCCAGTTCATGCTACCACATGGATTAACCACAAAAACATTATAGATCAGACACAAAAGGATAAATATTATATCATTTCACTTATATGAAATATATAAAATAAGCAATTGGTAGAAGCCCCATATTATAGTCTAACAGGGACCTAAGAAAACAGCCCAAAAGAAATGTATAGAGAATTCCCAAAGCCCAAACAAATTAAACATCACATTGATTTGATTGGAGGGACAATAAGTTAGCAAAGTCATCAAGGAAGGAGGTAGCATTTAAGGTAGGACTTGAAATGGGATTTCAACAGGCAGAAATGTTAGGAAAAACAAAATGTACACCAAGAAGAACCAACTTTGTGACCAAAAGCACAGAGGCGGGGGTGGACAAGCCATCCAGTGTGTGTGCATGTCTGTGTGGCAAAGTATACATGGCATAAAATTGGCCACCTTACCCTTTTTAGGCACTGCTGTGCAACCATCACCACCATGAAAACCTTCTCATCCTCCCAACGGAAACTGTACCCATTAAACAACAACTCTCCAATCTCTGGAACATGGTCACTTCTAGCCTACCTTCCATTTCTATGAATTGCTTATTTTATATATTTCACGTAAGTGAAATGATATAACATTTATCCTTTTGTGTGTGATTTATATACTCAATTTTTTCATGGTTAATCCATGTGGTAGCATGAACCCGAACTATATTCTTAAGTATGGCTGAATAACATTCCATTGTGTGTATATATCACTTTTTGTTTATCTGTTAGGAATACTTGGGGTTTTCCCCACCTTTTTTGTTGTTCAGTTACTAAGTCATGTCCAACTCTCTGTGATCCGTGGACTGCAGTACACCAGGTTTCCCTGTCCTTCACTGTCTACTGGAGTTTGCTCAAACTCATGTCCATTGAGACAGTGATGCTATCTAACCATCTCATCCTCCGTTGCCCTCTTTTCCTTTTGCCTTCAATCTTTCTGAGCATCAGGGTCTTTTCCAATGAGTCGGTTCTTAACATCAGGTGGCCAAAGTATTGGAGCTCCAGCTTCAGCATCAGTCCTTCTGAAGAATGTTCAGGGTTGATTTCCTTTAGAATTGACTGGTTTGATCTCTTTGCAGTTCAAGAGACTCTCAAGAGTATTCTCCAGCACCACAACTTGAAGACATCAGTTTTTTGGTTTTTCCTTCTTTATGGTCCAGCTCTCACATCCATACATGACTACTAGAAAAATCATAGCTTTGACTATACAGACCTTTGTTGGCAAAGTGATGTCTCTGCTTTTTAATATGCTGTCTAGGTTTGTCATAGCTTTCTTTCCGAGGAGCGAGCATCTTTTAATTTCATGGCTGCAGTCACCATCCCCAGTGATTTTGGAACCCAAGAAAATAAAATCTGTCAGTGCTTCCACTTTTTCCCCATCTATTTGCCATGAACTGATGGGACCAAATGCCATGATTTTGGTTTTTGAATGTTAAATTTTAAGCCAGTTTTTTCACTCTCCTCTTTCACCCCCATCAAGAGGCTCTTTAGTTTCTCTTCACTTTCTGTCATTAGAGTGGTGTCATCTGCATATCTGAGCTTGTTGATATTTCTCCTGGGAATCTTAATTCCAGCTTGTGCTTCATCCAGCCCAGCATCTCACATGATGTACTGTGCATATAAGTTAAATAAGCAGGGTGACAATATACACCTTTCTCATACTCCTATTCCAATTTTGAACCAGTCCCTTGTTCCATGTAATGTTCTGCTACTTCCTGACTTGATTGAGAATACAAGTTTCTCAGGATACAGGCAAGGTGGTCTGGTATTCCCGTCTCTTTAAGAATTCCATGTTTGTTGTGATCCATACAGTCAAAGACTTTAGCGTAGTCAATGAAGCAGATGTTTTTCTGAAATTCTCTTGTTTTTTCTGTGATCCAATGACTTTTGGCAATTTGATATCTTATTCCTCTGCCTTTTCTAAACCCAGTTTGTACATCTGGAAGTTCTCAGCTCATGTACACTTAAAGCCTTGCTTGGAGAATTTTGAGCATTACTTTGCTAGCATGTGAGATGAGTGCAATTGTGTGGTAGTTTGGACATTCTTTGGCATTGTCCTTCTTTGGTTTGGAATGAAAAGTGATTTTTTTCCAGTCCTGAGGACANGCCTTGCTTGGAGAATTTTGAGCATTACTTTGCTAGCATGTGAGATGAGTGCAATTGTGTGGTAGTTTGGACATTCTTTGGCATTGTCCTTCTTTGGTTTGGAATGAAAAGTGATTTTTTTCCAGTCCTGAGGACACTTCTGAGTTTTCCAAATTTGCTGGCATATTGAGTGCAGTACTTTAACAGCATCAACTTTTAGGATTTGAAATAGCTCAATTGAAATTCCATCATCCCCACTAGTTTTGTTTGTAGTAATGCTTCCTAAAGCCCATTTGACTTCACACTCCAGGATGTCTGACTCTAGGTGGGTGACTACACCATTGTGGTTATCCAAGGCATTAAGACCTATTTTGCATAGTTCTTCTGTGTATTCTTGCTACCTCTCCTTAATATCTTCTGCTTCTCTTAGGACCTTACCATTGCTGTCCTTTATCCTGCCCATCCTTGGATGAAATGTTCCCTTGATATGTCCAGTTTTCTTGAAGAGATCTCTATTCTTTCCCATTGTCTTTCCCATTCTGTTGTTGTCCTCAACTTCTTTACATTGTTCACTTAAGAAGGTCTTATCTCTCTGCTATTCTCTGGAACTCTGCATTCAGTTGGGCGTATCTTTCCCTTTCTTTCTTGCTTTTTGCTTCTCTTCTTTCCTCAGCTATAAAGCCTCCTCAGACAATCACTTTGCATTCTTGCATTTCTTTTCTTGGGGATGGTTTTGATCACTGCTTCCCATGCAGTGTTAACAAATTCCTATCCATAGTTCTTAAGGCATTCTGTTTACCAGATCTAATCTCTTGAATCTATTCATCACCTCCACTGTATAATCATAAGGGATTTGATTTAGGTCATACCTTAATGTTAAATCACTTCCGACTCTGTGTGACCCCATAGATGGCAGCCCACCAGGCTCCACCGTCCCTGGGATTCCCCAAGCAAGAACACTGGAGTGCGTTGCCATTTCCTCCTCCAATGCATGATAGTGAAAAGTGAAAGTGAAGGCGCTCAGTCGTGTTGGACTCTTAGTGACCCCATGGACTGCAGCCCACCAGGCTCCTCCGTCCATGGGAGTTTCCAGACAAGAGTACTGGAGTGGGGTGCCATTGCCTTCTCCGCATACCTTAATGGCCTAGTGTTTTTCCCTACTTTCTTCAATTTGAGCCTGAATTGTGCAGTAAGGAGCTGATGATCTGAGCCATAGTCACTTCCAGGTCTTGTTTTTGCTGACTGTATAGAGCTTCTCCATCTTTGGCTGCAAAGAATATAATTAGTCTGATTTTTATATTGACCATCTGGTGATGTCCATGTNTGTGTATATATCACTTTTTGTTTATCTGTTAGGAATACTTGGGGTTTTCCCCACCTTTTTTGTTGTTCAGTTACTAAGTCATGTCCAACTCTCTGTGATCCGTGGACTGCAGTACACCAGGTTTCCCTGTCCTTCACTGTCTACTGGAGTTTGCTCAAACTCATGTCCATTGAGACAGTGATGCTATCTAACCATCTCATCCTCCGTTGCCCTCTTTTCCTTTTGCCTTCAATCTTTCTGAGCATCAGGGTCTTTTCCAATGAGTCGGTTCTTAACATCAGGTGGCCAAAGTATTGGAGCTCCAGCTTCAGCATCAGTCCTTCTGAAGAATGTTCAGGGTTGATTTCCTTTAGAATTGACTGGTTTGATCTCTTTGCAGTTCAAGAGACTCTCAAGAGTATTCTCCAGCACCACAACTTGAAGACATCAGTTTTTTGGTTTTTCCTTCTTTATGGTCCAGCTCTCACATCCATACATGACTACTAGAAAAATCATAGCTTTGACTATACAGACCTTTGTTGGCAAAGTGATGTCTCTGCTTTTTAATATGCTGTCTAGGTTTGTCATAGCTTTCTTTCCGAGGAGCGAGCATCTTTTAATTTCATGGCTGCAGTCACCATCCCCAGTGATTTTGGAACCCAAGAAAATAAAATCTGTCAGTGCTTCCACTTTTTCCCCATCTATTTGCCATGAACTGATGGGACCAAATGCCATGATTTTGGTTTTTGAATGTTAAATTTTAAGCCAGTTTTTTCACTCTCCTCTTTCACCCCCATCAAGAGGCTCTTTAGTTTCTCTTCACTTTCTGTCATTAGAGTGGTGTCATCTGCATATCTGAGCTTGTTGATATTTCTCCTGGGAATCTTAATTCCAGCTTGTGCTTCATCCAGCCCAGCATCTCACATGATGTACTGTGCATATAAGTTAAATAAGCAGGGTGACAATATACACCTTTCTCATACTCCTATTCCAATTTTGAACCAGTCCCTTGTTCCATGTAATGTTCTGCTACTTCCTGACTTGATTGAGAATACAAGTTTCTCAGGATACAGGCAAGGTGGTCTGGTATTCCCGTCTCTTTAAGAATTCCATGTTTGTTGTGATCCATACAGTCAAAGACTTTAGCGTAGTCAATGAAGCAGATGTTTTTCTGAAATTCTCTTGTTTTTTCTGTGATCCAATGACTTTTGGCAATTTGATATCTTATTCCTCTGCCTTTTCTAAACCCAGTTTGTACATCTGGAAGTTCTCAGCTCATGTACACTTAAAGCCTTGCTTGGAGAATTTTGAGCATTACTTTGCTAGCATGTGAGATGAGTGCAATTGTGTGGTAGTTTGGACATTCTTTGGCATTGTCCTTCTTTGGTTTGGAATGAAAAGTGATTTTTTTCCAGTCCTGAGGACACTTCTGAGTTTTCCAAATTTGCTGGCATATTGAGTGCAGTACTTTAACAGCATCAACTTTTAGGATTTGAAATAGCTCAATTGAAATTCCATCATCCCCACTAGTTTTGTTTGTAGTAATGCTTCCTAAAGCCCATTTGACTTCACACTCCAGGATGTCTGACTCTAGGTGGGTGACTACACCATTGTGGTTATCCAAGGCATTAAGACCTATTTTGCATAGTTCTTCTGTGTATTCTTGCTACCTCTCCTTAATATCTTCTGCTTCTCTTAGGACCTTACCATTGCTGTCCTTTATCCTGCCCATCCTTGGATGAAATGTTCCCTTGATATGTCCAGTTTTCTTGAAGAGATCTCTATTCTTTCCCATTGTCTTTCCCATTCTGTTGTTGTCCTCAACTTCTTTACATTGTTCACTTAAGAAGGTCTTATCTCTCTGCTATTCTCTGGAACTCTGCATTCAGTTGGGCGTATCTTTCCCTTTCTTTCTTGCTTTTTGCTTCTCTTCTTTCCTCAGCTATAAAGCCTCCTCAGACAATCACTTTGCATTCTTGCATTTCTTTTCTTGGGGATGGTTTTGATCACTGCTTCCCATGCAGTGTTAACAAATTCCTATCCATAGTTCTTAAGGCATTCTGTTTACCAGATCTAATCTCTTGAATCTATTCATCACCTCCACTGTATAATCATAAGGGATTTGATTTAGGTCATACCTTAATGTTAAATCACTTCCGACTCTGTGTGACCCCATAGATGGCAGCCCACCAGGCTCCACCGTCCCTGGGATTCCCCAAGCAAGAACACTGGAGTGCGTTGCCATTTCCTCCTCCAATGCATGATAGTGAAAAGTGAAAGTGAAGGCGCTCAGTCGTGTTGGACTCTTAGTGACCCCATGGACTGCAGCCCACCAGGCTCCTCCGTCCATGGGAGTTTCCAGACAAGAGTACTGGAGTGGGGTGCCATTGCCTTCTCCGCATACCTTAATGGCCTAGTGTTTTTCCCTACTTTCTTCAATTTGAGCCTGAATTGTGCAGTAAGGAGCTGATGATCTGAGCCATAGTCACTTCCAGGTCTTGTTTTTGCTGACTGTATAGAGCTTCTCCATCTTTGGCTGCAAAGAATATAATTAGTCTGATTTTTATATTGACCATCTGGTGATGTCCATGTGTAGAGTCATCTCTTGGGTTATTGAAAACTTGTGTTTACTATAACTAGCATGTTCTCTTGACAAAACTCTGTTAGCCTTTGCCCTACTTCATTCTGTACTCCAAGGCCATACTTGCCTGTTACTCCAGGTATCTCTTGATTTCCTAGTTTTGCATTCCAA
The DNA here is from genome assembly GCA_006410875.1 of Neotragus pygmaeus. NCBI lineage: Eukaryota > Metazoa > Chordata > Mammalia > Artiodactyla > Bovidae > Neotragus > Neotragus pygmaeus. The sequence continues at coordinate 175,018 of SJYV01051764.1, forward strand.
TCCCCTATGATGAAAAGGACATCTTTTGTGCATGTGTGTGTTATTTCTAGTTCCAGTTCTTGTAGGTCTTCATAGAACCGTTCAGTTTCAGCTTCTTTGACATCAGTGGTTGGGGCATAGATCTGGATTACTCTGTTGTTGAATGGGTTTGCCTTGGAAACCAACTGAGATCATTTGGTCATTTTTGAGATTGTGCCCGGGTATTGCATTTCAGACTCTTTTGTTGACTTTGAGGGCTACTCCATTTCTTCAAAGGGAATATTGCCCACAGTAGTTGATATAATGGTCATCTGAATTAAGTTCACCCATTCCTATCCATTTTAGTTCATTGATTCCTAAGATGTTCACTATTTTCATCTCCTGTTTGACCATGTCCACTTTGCTTTGATTCATGGACCTAACATTCCAAATTCTTACGTAACATTGTTCTTTACAGCATTGGACTTTATTTTCACCACCAGACACATCCATAACTGAGTGTCGTTTCTGCTTTGACCCAACCACTTTATTCTTTCTGGAACTATTAGTAATCGCCCTCTGTTCTTCCCTATTAGCATATTGTATACCTTCTAACCTGGGGGGCTCGTCTTCCAGTGTCATACCTTCTGACCTGGGGGGGCTTATCTTCCAGTGTTATATCTTTTTGCCTTTTCATACTATTCATTGGATTCTCACAGCAAGAATACTGGAGTGGTTTGCCATTCCTTCCTCCAATGGTCCATGCTTTGTCAGAACTCTCCACTATGACCCGTTCATCTTAGGTGGCCCTGCAGGGCATGGCTCATAACTTCATTGAGTTATACAAGCCCATTTGCCATGACAAGACTGTGATCCATGAAGGGGTTTCCACCTTTTATCTAGTGTGAATAGTGTTACAGTGAACACCAACATACAAGTATCTGTTCAAGTCTCTGTTTTAAGTTCTTTTGGGTATGTATCTAAAAGAGGAATTGCTAGGAACCACAGCAATTCTACCTTTAGCTGTCTGAGGAACGGCAAAAATGTTTCCCACAAAGACTTTATATTTCCACCAACAATGTTACAAGGGTTCAAGATTCTCTTCATCCTTATCAATACTTGTTCAATTTCAATACATCACCCCATATACTGGAGTATGTAATTATATCCTTCCTAGTAAGTGTGAAGTAGTACCTCATTGTGGTTTGGTTTGCATTTCCCTAAGAATATTATGCATATGCATCTTTTCATGTGTTTACTCAAGCCATCCGATTTTATTGGTGCACAACCCAAGACAGATAAAGTTATGGTGTTTAGGCTTTATTGTGTACACAAAGGGAGCCAATGATAGTTCGGAGGCAGAAAAGTGTCATTATCAGAAATATAAAGTCTGCTCAGAAGAGTGTACAGTGGAGACAGAGCACCAGTTAGCAGGCTATTTCAATCGTCCGAGTGAGGGTCAGTGTGAGCCTGAGCCAGGGAGGCAACAGTGATGATGGAAGGAAAAGACAGACCCCAGAGACATCATCCCTTCAGCACATTGGAAGCAACCCATGTACAGTCATAAGGGTCATGTAAGTTTGGTACAGCCTGTCTGAATAATTGCTCCACATCCATAAAAAAAGTAAAAGATGCAGATGAATAAGTAATGAAACCAAAAGATGTTCACACATATCAAGTGAAAAAAAATAAGGTTACAATACAGAATGTACATTATGATCCCATTCTCAGATAGATGATATATAGTTAGCTCAGGAGGGCAGATACTGAGGAGAAAGAGACCCTGAAAAAGCATACACATGAAAATGTGATTAATGGTCATCTCTTCTAAACTCCCAAGAAGTTACTCTCTATGCTCTATTTTATTTTCTTCACTGCCCTTAATGCTTTCTGAAAATGCCTTATCCATTTGTTCATCTGTTTTTAAATTCCAGGAAAGAAGGAGTCCTTCATTCTCCCTCTATTCCTAGAATCTAGAAAANCTCCCAAGAAGTTACTCTCTATGCTCTATTTTATTTTCTTCACTGCCCTTAATGCTTTCTGAAAATGCCTTATCCATTTGTTCATCTGTTTTTAAATTCCAGGAAAGAAGGAGTCCTTCATTCTCCCTCTATTCCTAGAATCTAGAAAAAATCATAGGAGAATCTCTATAGATACTGTTTAGTGAAATTGCTCGATGATGTGATCCAACTTTTTTTTTACTTATTTTTTTTTTAAATATGCAGTGGTTTTATGACTTTCACCATAATAAAAAATGGCAAAGAAGCGAGACATTAAAAGGCACCATTCTCACCACCAGCAATACCCATCACCACCACCCGCTGCCAACTCCAAGGGTTATTGGATCACGGCCGTGGTCCCCAGAAGGACCTCACAATCAGAGGCTAACTTCAGATACCAGTAGCACAACATCAGAATGCTTGGCTCAGCCTGTGAACCCACCAGTGCCTCCCTTGCCTGCCTTCTGGGTACTTGCTTTGTCCATCTGTGCCCACTTAGCACAGAGGTATTATTAATATCATTACACCCCCATAGACTCAGGAGCCCAGAATAACCTGCCATCACTAAGGCAGGCACTCAGAATATTTCCAGGAAGGGGAAGTCACCAAACCGTACCCATGTCTGTCCTGTTCTCATCCCCTCACCTCCTTTGCCCCCAATCCTGAGGACAATGGAGATCATTATTAAAGAGCAGAGCAAGCTGGAGACGGGGAAGGAACCCAGGGAGTGGCACGGAAAAGGAAGAATGAAGGCAAGTAGATGACTCGTTCTGTCCTTTTCAAGTCAGGTATTGACTGCCCAGTATTGTTCCAGCCAACAGAAGCAGGCCCAGTTTGGTTCAGAAGCAAACGAAAGCTTTAATTGTTTGATCAAAGAATTGTCAACTACCAATTCATTTGCCATTTGCCTCTGTAGGAGTTGAATTCTGTGCTGCTGCAGCTGTTGACCTTCAATACAATTCAGGGTAGAGAATGAGATACTTTATGCTCCAGGAAACTAGTGGAACATGTCTTTAGATAGATATTTTCAGGAATTGACCTCAATCCTTGCATCTCCACATATCTAGAAAGGCAATCAATCTCATGGTGACATCAGCACCTCGTGACTAGTAGAAAACCTTTTGTAAGACAAGTGCTTGATTGCACCAAACTCCCCCTTTGCCAAAATCATACATATTGATCATTTCTCACAGTTTGGAGCAGTTTCTCAAAGCTATCTGAGGTGCTGGCTCCTTGGCTGCAATCCTCATTTTGTCCCAAATAGAACTTAACTCACAACTTTCACATTGTGCATCTTTTTTAGTCCACAGAATGGAGACACGTAAACCCCAGCTCCAGAGGATAGGCACTCAGGACACGCTGTGGTTAGGAGCCACTTTATAGTGCCCAGGTCAGCAGAAGGGGCGGGGCTCTCAGGTCAGGCGCATGCGCTGTTCACAGCTCCCCCGCTGCAGTGCCTTGTGGGCAGCATCTCTGCAAGGCACGCCTTCATTTCGCATTAGGAGGTCTGGCCTGAAGTGCTTGGAGTAAGGCCTCTGCTGGGCACCTGCAGCTCCCTCCCTGGAGGAAATGAAACCAGACCAAGTCCTAAGGAAAAAAGGTTAGACTTATTTCTCTGGAGTTGTTCACAGGCTTTGCTGGTGACAAAGGCCTCCGCTTGTCTTTCGTTGTCCTGCTCCTCACGGTCAGGGGGGCCTCAAGATTTAGGGCATCTTCTGTGGAGGTGCAGAGCTCCCCCTGAACACCCCTAGAATTGCCCTAGCTGCCTTCAGGCCTGTAGGGTGGTCAGTAGGCCTCGGCCCTGACTGTTTATCCCCTGAGCAGCCTCAGTTTGTCTTAACTGCTGGGAGACAAAGGACGCCTGACAGTTGATGGTGAGTGGCCCAAAGATTAGCAGCAGCACATGCTCTCAGGTTTTTCCCGAAAGTGAAGCCCTCTCGGTCTTCGGCCTACAGGCAAGTCTGCTCTGGTGTGGAAGCTTGCTGCCAGGGTGGAATCTACCTGGTCAAGCTTTGTTGGGTTTTTTTTTTGAGGGGGGGGGGGGGGGGGGGG